>OX235271.1:4127238-4287286 GCA_944472155.2 Trichobilharzia szidati | reverse complement strand
GAAATGTGTTTGCGCATAACACATGTGGAAAGTATACAAGGCGCTTCAGTTTTGATCGAATTAAGTCGTCAGATATCCAACAAGTCATGTGGGTCAGTATGAAAGGCAGGTGGGAAATTGACCCAACCAATTTGGCTCCACTCATCCCACCAATAGATTCTACACACTTTCTGAAGTCCTATCGCTTCTGTTGGTTCTCTGAGCTGATCATGCTGAAAATTGCATATTTCTACTAAAATTACTGTTTGCCATAGAGCTGTTAATTTCATCATTGTTATAATTAGATTATTTCTGATGTACTATTATTGGAAAGAGTGATTCACATTCATGAGATACACAACATGTGACTGTGACCTCACATAACACAAATATTTCTCCATTCTGTAAACAATTACGCGTCAGCATAATCCTTATCATTTGAAGGTTGTTAATGACCTTCACTAAGCACTACTCAGCTAGCACACTTGCACTGAGCATTCTACATCACTAGGTGGTGTACTTGAAATAACATTCTCTAAATAGTTATGCATCTGCACACTATTCCATAATCAGTATTCAGCTAGCACGCTGGTTTCTGATGCAACACACGTGTCTCATTCATCATATGACTTTTAGAAATGAACTGATGCTTTCAGTTGAACGAGAATTCTAGATTCCACTTACTAGTGTCGGCTTTCGGTGGTGGACGCCAAGTTGAGTGGAAAACACTTCTCCAAACTAATCTCTTATCGACTAATATAGCCATGGCGTGGCGTGATCAACATGTGTCCTAGCAATCTCAGTGAGTAATTGCAGAAGCCCTATGTTCCACTGGGGAACGTGAAGGAAAAAATTGCAGAAATGTAGATATAATTTCCTTCTTATTATCGATATGTGTTCCAGGTGGAACGTCAAGATTCAAGAGCACATCTGAATTTCCTACTTATTTTCAAAGACCCTTCTAATTGACAGTAGAGTCGACAACCGATTCAATTCCATATTGGCTTGTTTATTACACATATCACACAGCGAAACAGTATTACTCACTGGATGACATGGTTTCGAACACAATCTATCATTGTGCGCAATCATGTCAATTGTAATCGATACTTGAGGTTTATAGATTTCTTTATTCTCTCCTATTTGTCGTAGGGGTAGTATGATTTTCCATGTGTCTGGGACAGGTGTTGAATCATTGCTATTACACGCATTTCTATCCATCTGGTTCGATAAATAAAGCTTCCGCTATCAATCCCTTCCTCCACCCTGTCACAGAGATTTCAAAACTGTCGAAATCTACTTAGTTTTCGGCCCAACTGTCACTCAAACATTTCACAAATCGTATTATTACTGATAGTGAGTGTGATCATCGGAGATCGTAATATTGTTTCAAACGTGTGGATTTTCTGTAAGCACACTGGTGTGTTTAACTTCTTATCCTCTTTCATTTTCACCCTAGAATCGAAAATCGAAGCTCCCCTTTCCTGACTTTCCGATTCATAAGTGAATTCAATTGCCTCCACCATTAAGCTAATGTGTTCGAAAAATTTATCTATATCCTGTGTTCTAAGTAAAGTGAATGTGTCATCTACATACCTCCACCATACTACTGGGGTGGGGTGAACGTTTCAATCGATGTGTTTTCCCACCTACCCATGAATAAATGTGCCACAATCGGGATGATGTTGATACCATGGCAACTCCATTAGTTAGCTCGAATAAGTTCCCTTGGAATTTAAACACTGGGGAAGTCAGGAATGGCAAAACCCCAGCATTATGTCCTCCAGTGGTCAGAAATGAATTCGTTTCCGACTCCTCCAATAGCTATTTTTATTGGTATACGTGTGTATAAACTGACATTATCAAAACGTACCATATTTAGCTCACCATTTAATTTTATCTTATCTAATCCACGTTTTAGTTCAGAAGAATTTGTGAGTCTACATTTTGAGTGGCTCTCAGGAGGGTATAAAACTATGGCAAATCATTTCAATAATTCATAAAGATGAAAAATTCTATAATCACACATAGGTCTTACAGAGTATCCTGACTTACGAACTTTAACAACACCATACATACTACTGGGGTTATTAGATTCCAGCATTAAATTAAACCATTTCGACTCACCTAGGAACGAATTCATCCAGCGAATAAGATGACCGCTGTGGATTTCTTAACCACATTCATAACGCTGTCTATTGATTTCTTAATTTCCTCATGTATTCTCCTGTTTGTAAGTGAGTATTCAACTTCTCCAAATAGTCTGATCTGTCCAATATTTCTGTTGCATTTCCTTTGTTTGATTTACTGATTATTATATACCTGTTTTTCTTGGGATGCTCTAGAACTTCCATCTCTGGATTCGTTATTCCTAATTTTCGTCGTTTCGATGTCAGTGCACATTGTGCCAGGACTTCGCCAGGCGTTATTTTGTCTCTCTCACTCTGTGCGATTTCAATTCCTGCATTATTAGGTATTCTCCGTAAGATTTCCAATTAATTAGAAAACAATGTTGGGTTCACAGCATGTTTTGAAACATTCCAGTCTGTTCTCTCGTTTCCGGACACCTCAAAGTTGATGAATATAATCACTTCGACGTCTTGATAATGACAACAGCATATTTATGGCACAATGAATATAAGGTAGCGTTGATTTGTTGTACGTTTTCGTAGAAATTCAGTGGTTTCACGTGTAACACGTCTCTCGTCTCTCACATGAATTGACAGTAAAATGCGTCTTCGTCAAGCTTTCATATAATGTCGTCTGAAGATAGAGTGAGTCTATTGCAGTTGCTTGTGCTCCCACCTGATGAGATGTAATGGGAGAATTGTGAATGAAGAGGGAACTGTGTTTCTGACAAGAGGATATGCGCCATTTTCTTGCATGAGTTCAAGTGCCTGCCCGAAACAGTATGAGGGCGTTTCCATAGTGTAAGTCCACACAGCCTGCCAACGGATTTCAGTATCATTCACTATGTCACAAAGTCATTGTCGAGTAGTCGAGGAGAGGTCAAATGAGAGCAATACAGAAGAGGAGGAAGTAAGTATACAAGAGTGAACAGTTTCTCGAAGTAGAGGCTGACTGATTGTGAATATGCAATATTGCTGATGGATTGAAACCCGACGCACTGGATTGGGAATTCGTCTCACTATTGTCCGCATCTATACTGCTTATCTTGTTCTCAGTCATCGGAATGACGTTGAGGTGAGATTGTCAGAAATGAATCCCCAGTCTACAACAGCATTCACTTGAATCGTGTGAATGTGCATACAGTCAGCAATCTAGACCTCATTGATGCCTTGCTTATGATAACCCAATGGGTGATGGACAGCAAGCAAAGCACTTTGCCAACTCAGGTGGGATTTCAGTACACAGGACACACAGTGAATGTCTGAATGTGTTTCATTTGTGAAGCCCACTAAACACTTCTGTGAACAACAGTACCATATTCTGAAGTCCGCTGCAGTTGTTAGATGTCACGGTGACAAACCCGATCACAGAACACTGTGGGAGACAGTTCTTTTCACACTAAACTAATCCTCCTCACCCTCCTCCAAGGATCACACGTAAACTTAGTTGACGCAAGTCACAAGAAAGATGACTCATCAGACGTGATTCCTATTCAGAAAAATGTGTATGTGTCGTGTGTAACAGATTCCACTGCGAGAATATTTGGAGTTAAGATCTCAGTATTTCACTCCGATATCGATGACTGAATCACTACCACTGAAGTCATCGAATTTCCAACACTTCCTGTCTACCATCTGAACTCACATGAGGCCACATATTACTCAGTCGGTGAACAGACAATCACTGAATTAGTAGAGATCATTGATGGTGATGTGTACTCGCCATGTAACACGTTGTATTGACAAATAATAAATTTCATCAGAAAGTGACATCGGTTGGGGAACCAGAGGAGATGCAGCGAGGCGAGTACAGGACAGCTGTGCATTCATAATTTTGGACTGTCCAGAAGAATCTCACCACCAAAAGGGGAGCAGGCACTGGAACCCAATCCAATGGCGACTCCATGGATTCCGATTTCTGCCAATTCTCGATATACCGTCGCGAGAAGCTTATGTCTTTGGCGAGTATTTATCCTCACTGTGCCCTACTGGTCGCTACTTCACAGTGGAACCCAGTCAACTACCACCTGAATATGGCCAGTCACTAGCGACCATCAGATTTATATTCGAGTGTGCTGAGTGATACCAAACAAGGAGGAAACAAATGTCCAATACTCAAAGGCTTTCCAATGTTTCTCTGACCAGAGTCAACTAATGATGGAATGCTGAAACCAAACTAATCTCTGCAAATCAACAACTGGCGTGGAATCATGATTATATCCACTCAAATGTAATCGCCAAGCCACACCATCCAGAGAAGGCTGGAGCATATACCAGAGGGTAGACATTACGAGGAGCAGGCTTCACACAGAAAGAAGTCATGCACGGTCCAGATTACGACACAACGAATCATCAAGCAGAGTGGAAATTACCACACTCAGCCCTATGCCTCAGATTCCCCGTCGTTGGAAATGCCGTTCACATGGTTCTCATGCTGTCATACTCTGGGGAGATCTTCAAATTGTCATTCGAGTATGCGTCACGTCTATGTCTGTGACATTTTGTGAATAATTCAGTGCAGGGAGACAATATCCAAGTTTCATATACTGCACATAATATTATTTCCAGGCTCGTAGGAATACAGATTTTGCTTGATGTGCTGTGACACAACATACTTTTCTCCAGTTCCTCCTGAACCACGGATATTATTCAATTGGAAATGCAACTGGCGAAATCGCTTCCAATAGAAAATTGCAGAGGGAACATGAGTAATGTCATGAATAGTCGTCAAGTAACCAACGCATCACACACGATACGTGTTTAGTAATTGTCTTCAATATTGGTTGCTTTTATTCACATTTCTCTACGTACATCCACTTCCACTCATGATAGACGAAATTCACTGATGTGGGGAATTGCGAGAGTTTCAAATATTAGACTAGTGAAATATCCTGAAGGCAAGGAAGTAACTTCAAGATTGTGATTACCTCCAGTGTGAAATTTATTCCTAACATCAACAAATTTGGAAAACTGTTCTCCACTCAACTTGGTGTCCACCACCGAAACACAACACCCATGTGTGATTAAATGTTCATGCTAGAAAGCGGAACCTAGAATTCTCATTCAACGAATCACATCAGTTCATTCCTAAAAGTGATAGAATGAATGAGACAGGCGTGTGTCATCAGAAAACAGTGTGCTAGCTGAATATTGATTAAAGAATAGCGTGCACACGTATGATAAGAATTTGTGTTACTGATGCACAACACATACAGAATGCTTAGTACAAGTGTGTTAGTTGAATAGCGCTTAGTAAAGATTATGAACAGTGTACAAATGAGGTGATTTTGGCAACGCGTAATTGTTTACAGAATGATGAAATATTTGTGTTGGTTGAGGTCAACATCACACGTATTATGTCTTATGTATAATTCTTACTATTTCTCATAATTTTATTTCTGAAATAATCTAATTATAACAATGATGAAATTAACAGCTCTATCGCAAACATCAATTCTGGTAGAATTATCCAATATTCAGCATGATCAGCTCAGGGGACCAACAGAAGCGATAGGACATCTGACGTTGTGTAAAATTCATGAGATCAGTGGAAATCAGGGGTGAATAGATTCGATCAAAACTGAATTACCTTGTATGCTTTCCAAATGTGTTATGCACAAACATATTTCAGAATTTGCTGAGAAATAAATATCTTCAATGTACACATTATTCCTTCGGGCATGTTCACTAGAAGGCAAATGAAACTGGTCTATATGAAGTTATTTGATGGATGTCAATAATGTGAAAGTGAAGTCAATACGAACTGAATGTGCTACTGGGATAATTTATGAGGTTGAAGGTGTTTGTCAATTGCGAATATTGTAAGCAACACCTGACCAATATGATGCTGTGTATGTTCGAGGTGCGAATTCAAACTTGATAATTAGACCATTGACTTTGGAGTCCATGTGGATATTGTGTTTCTTGATAGTCATTGAAGAACTTCTTTTTACATTTCATATAAAAGCGTTTCATTGTGTCTACTGAAATGCAGGATTCCCTGGATATACCTCATATCACAATGGTTCACTTCCCATACCCTTGCCATTTCACTTTCTACACGCAGTACACAGTGCACTTTAGCTTCTCGAAATTTTGTTCCTCTTAGATTGATTAATTGTATGTATGCTGAAGTCTTCATGAAATCCATTTCTACTAGTGCACAGCGAGTAGTTATCACCTGGAGAATTCCATATTCATTTTGTCCCTGTATTCATCCACCTTCCTATTTATCTCAGTGATGAATTTGTGTTGAAAGACCGTACAACTTATTTTGACTTGCTGTATCAATGTACTGAGGTCTAATATTGATTAAGGAGAGGTCTTCCTGCTTCAGTTCGAATGGCTGATGAGTAGTGATTTTCACTTATTGAATGTCGTTTCATACTCTACACAGACGTCATGGAGTAAATGTTTGAAACGCAGTGAAGAATAAATTGGCTACTGAATGAGAAGCAAAAGTGTTCATTGTTCACATGACTAGTATGGCAGAGACGAGAACAAAGACTGAATGGCAAAGTATGTGTCGACATAAATTTTCAAACTGGTTGATGTTCTGGATATCGTATGCCTGATGATGTCCTTAGTGTCCCACTTGATCATTAGAAACATTGTATAACATAGGAAGCGTAGTTTGGTTCTCAGTGATATGCTTGCCCATACTAAGAATTCTCTCACCAACATGTTTGAATAATGAAAGCAACCATGACTGATGTATCGTCGTATATGAGAAACCATCATACACATATTGGAAGTGTATGAATTCTGTCGTCAAACGGTATAAGTGCACAGACCACTTCAGAATGAGGCCTGGGAATCAGTTGAACACACACCTGACATTCACACACATTCGAACTATCTCACATGTTCGCCACAGGCCCCCCAGTAGTAACAATCACAGTCAGAGATAACGAATAGTGAATTCCCAGTTGAATAATCATCCATGTGGTCAGCGATATCAAATGGGATGTGTGAAATCACAGATCCCAAATCGTCTTGTGAAATAATTTGCACAGATTCACTGTGGAATCAAGTGAAATTACCATCACGACTCCGGTCAATTACATGGCCATAATTCCGTTGACTCAGGTCAACTCTGCATGTCGTGTCACTCTCTAAAATTGTTCAGTCAAGCTGATGAGTGTAAATACTGAGCGATTGGTGAATGAGTCAGGAAGCAGATATCAAGTGTCAAGGTGACTCACAGATATACTCAGATGAAGGTGTTAGTGAATACGAGTAACCAGTTATTCATATCACCATGTTGATTACACCTGACATGGTATTCACGGCAGAACTGATGTCACTGGAGACTACAGCATCTCGTATACACAAGCATACTTCACTTTCCATCGTCTGATGTTTCAGGCTTTCCATTTGAAATCCATCTGTGGAGAATCACACATGAGCTGACTTGAAGTGAGATACATTTCACATGGTATCAGACTGGTTGATGGTTTCATCAGTGAATCTGTTAAACATGGTGGAAATGTAATGAAGATGAAACACTGATTTCATTTATGCAAGATGTTTCCAATGCCAGGAATATCTGCCTACAACGTCATTTGGATGCTGAAATAGTATTCACTCATCACTCAGTAAGATTTGAAATATATCTCACTTGAAATACCTATGGGGAACTGCACGAATACAGGTTAGAAGTAACTATTTCCTCAAAATCAATTTCCACTTTTCCTCCACTTACTATTTGGAATCTCCCTCAAACGTGATGTGATTTGTCACATTCACGTTTATCAAACTTCACGTTTCAATTCGAAAGTGGTTGGTTTCTCATTCTCTTATATTCTCTACAGTCTATTCGACTTGTAACGAATGCACAAGTCTACAGTGTGACCGAGTAATTGCTCAGAAATTCTATCGTGAACAATCTAGTTGCAATAATTATAATTAGCCACCTGATGACAAATCTCACATTAACGCAAACACAGTGATGACAACCCATAGCAAAATCTCTCACAAATTCAAATAGTAACCACAATCGATCACACCCACCAGCGGTTTGATGAAGTTTGAATTCATGAAGAGAAAGCGGTGTAGCAGAAAAGTGATTTATTGAATTTATTTAATTCGAAATGAAATATTTAATAAAGTTTCTACAGTCTTCACGTGTTAAGTATTACGCTGACATTGAAATTCTTCCTGGTACTTGTCTTCAATAGCCTGTATGAGAATAAAACCAGTTAGCAATATTATTACATGAAATATTAGTGGTGAAATAATCAAGAAAGACTAGTGGTGGGAAGGAGGATGATTGTTGGTGAAGTGTGTGCTTATTCATACAATCCGAGAATTCTGAGTATTTTCAGTGATTGATTATTCCCATTTTAATCATTTGTCAGTGTATATGAATAGCTACATTTCAATAATTCACTATTTGGTCGTGCGAATTTCACTAGATTGCTTGCATTCCCTCAGTGACGCCTATGAAATGTGCATGTGTATTTTCATACATGCATGATACTAACAATTTATAACTATCACGATATTATTCATTGTGGCATATCCGCAGGGTAACTTGCAATACCACTCATGATGCCTTCACCAATCGATTAAACAGGCGTATTCGAAATTGCGATTTGAACCACACACTCTTAGTGGGAGAATAGTCGACGGTGAAAAATATTATCTAACTGTTGCGGTGAATTTCTGCATCCTGTGTTGTTCTTTGCCCACTCATCATCCTCCATACTGTCTCACATTTCTCGAGTTTCAAATTTGAGTCACCACAGCATTAACAGACTTTCATGTGATAAAATGTGGAAATATGATGCAAAATAAATCTCACCCCTCAATAGCTTCAATTGGGTTTCGTATAGATTCTTGTAAGCTAGAAGTTATAAAACAGGTTGCTAAATATTTGAGTTGACCAGTGAAAGTGACTGTTATCTATCACTGCGTTTGTCTGATAACTGACATTAGATAGGCACTGACTATTCTTGCAATCACCCTTACTACCTTTACACTGTTATCCTATAAATATGGTTGCGATTTTGATGTTTAATCATACAGAGAAAATGAACTCACTGCTATGAACACCATACCAGTGATTCAATGTAAATAGTTGGTTTATATATTCATCCAGTTGATCCAGATCTGAATTAAAAATGAACAAATATCTAGCAGAATGGATTTCTCAGAAAAAATTATGAAATTTGAAAACCACGGAATATACACATTGGGTCATGAAATTAAAGGACGCAAAATAGTCTATTTCACACAGAGATTCGAATAATTTAATACTCTATAAAATCATCATCACTTGCATGATGTTAACATTCAACAATGTCAAAACTGCTCATCATCATCATCAGTATGTTAGTAGTCACTCAGTTTCTCATTCACAAGATTGTCTTTCAGTGTGTGTTTCTACTCATATTCACACCACCTAAACCTTTTCATTGGTGGACGACTGACCACATCCTAAACACTAAACTTGTTCATCCTCCTTCCCACATTATTACCTGACTCTTGGAAAATACTCATCATAGATTATCATACAATAAGAGGTGGATGTTCATGAATTCAAATCATGACGAAGATATTGTGACATGTCGAAATATACCCTCATCGCGTAGGTGTATGTGAAAATGTTATTCATTTCATTATTAATTGAAAAATATGAACAAGCATATACCTTCTTGTTTCATTGCAGGTGGATTTTCGAAACATTTGTTTAAAGGGTACTCCTTCGTCTTTTCTATTTATCGGTGAGCAATAGTAGAAAAACAGTCTGATTATTTTTTACCTACATTTAAATCAAATCAGGTATGTGGAAACTGGCATTTCAAAAATCGTTACTCCACACATAATTAGTCATTCAGATGGATTAGCATAATAAAAGGCTACTTACTCTGATATGCTGAGAATTCTTGTTCGATACAGTTTATTGTATCGCCTAATCCAGTCTCTGCAAATAAATTAATTTCACAGGTATCAATTCATGTCTGTTGTTTTCAGTATAGTACACATATAAATTTATGCAGGTTAAACGCGAACACAACCGAAATTTTGACAAATTAAAATATGTTTACTAGTTGACAGATTTTCAACGAAAATCCGAAATCAGAAATACAGTTGTAGTCAAACATCTGTCCTCATGCACCTCGTCATTTCCAGTGGATGACGAAAATCTCCATTTTCTTTTTAATGTTAGCAAATAAAAGGCAGGACTGAAATAATAATAATAGTTGAGATAGTAACGCATGAATATAAGCCAGGTGGAGATTGTTAGACAGAATATTGACGATAAATAAGGTCCATATACAAAAAGCCTACATGGAATGGACAATTCATCAACTTTCAAAGCTTCGTACCGCTAAGCAGAAAGAGGAACCTGATACACGCTCTTTCCTCGAGGATTCGGAAGATATGCAGCGAGGAAGTGATCGAAGAAGAACTGCGTAATCTCCGAAAAACCCTGATGGAAAACGGTTTCCCGCCCAGGTTCATAGACAAGAATCTCAAACCGAAGAAGACTTCAGAACAAGTCCAATCTGTTCCAAAGAAAATACTTCTGCTCAATCTAGAATTCAAAGGTGATATCGAAGCAGAAATCCTTCGCAAACGCCTCTCCAAATCGCTGAGGAAAACATACTTCGCTGCAAGCCTACGACTGACGTTTTCCTGCAAGAAACTGTTCAGCCAGAACGCGAAAGACAAGCTGTCGCATTGGGCCACCTCAACGTGCATATACCAGTTTACTTGCTCTTGTGGAGCTGAGTACATCGGCCGTACCATGCGCCAACTTGGAAAATGCGCTCGTGAAGACTACCAAGCCTGGCTAGTAAAAGGAGACCAAAAACGTGTATACAGTTCAGTGACAGAACATCTGGTCAACTCAGGACATTCAGCGCCTTTCGAAAAATCCTTCAAAGTAATATACAAGATTCAATCAAACCTATCAAAGGGAGTGAAATCAAGACATCTGGGCATAGCTGAGGCGTTAGCTATCCAAAAACTCAAACCCACTCTTTGTATCCAAAAAAAATTTCGCTCAACCCCTGTCCCTGCCATGGCCATCATAAAGAGGTAAAATTTTTAGTAATGACAATCTCATCGCCTTTCTTATCTAAACTTCCTGTTTATTCATGTTATTTTAAGTTTTTCTTAATCCCTGTCTACACTACCATATTTTCACATCCACACTTCCTGTTTATTTTGTCATTTTACTATTTCTACATATTTAATCCCTGATTGCATAAACAATTATTCACCACACTAGTTTTTTTATCCAAACATCCTGTATATTTTGTTATTTTTACATTTCTAACCCCCAGTTGCACAATGTCAATCTTCTTAGTTATTATGCTACTTTGTTTGAGTTTTACCCATCCCCCTGTTTATTATGGCATTCTAATTACTAATTGTAATTTTTATTAATTTGACCCTTAACCAGAAATTGTTCTGGAACTTTCCCATCCATTTGATATAAATACACGAATGTACAGCCTAGATGATGACTTCGTCGAAAAGAAAATTTTCTTCGCTGCAACTGTCTTTTTATTCCCTACGATAAATAATTATGATGGCAGATAAGTATAGAAATGATTGAAAATGTTTAGCTTACCAGTTTCCAGACGACTTATGATCCCTATGAAAGATAAACAGTGGTTAGTAGTATATACAGCAGCTCTGATCAACTTTCAGTCAAGAAAATTGCGAACGTTCATCACGTAGCAGTCAAAAAGATGATAATTAAAGAAATGACCAGTGAGAAAGCATATCACCAACTGTGATTATATCACGAAATTGACTTCTCATTTATAAAATGGAATTAAAATTATATTTCGAATGGAAAGAATTTCGTAGAACGTACTGTGAAATACTGTCTCTCCCCATTTGTATTTGTATGCAGTTTCCAGGCAGTTTATATCTAAAATAGATTGTCCATCATTTCAAAAAAAATATGGTTCGCTTACGCTTTTCTATTTCTCCTTGTAAGCCTGCATAATGACTGAGAATCTTGTCTAGGAAAACAGAAAGACGAAAGGATTGAGTGCTTACAAGCTGTGGAGACGTGTATTTCAATTCTTTTAATATTCTCATTATTAATATTAGAACAAGAAATATAAGCGAATAATGTTTTTGTTTTCAATTAGATCTTCTTCAGGCTTTACTCTTATTTACATAGATTTATATATAACAATCTTAACCAGTGACGGTGAATTTGTGTAGTAATAATAATGTGATAGATATTTTGAACCTCTGTAATAACGATGATTATAGTGATAACAAAATAATGATAATATTAAGGATTTTGCAGGTGGAGATAAGAATAAAGAAGGTAGTGAGTGATATGTGTATATGTAATTAGGTCATATCTTAAAAGTTACACAATACTAGGGGTGAAGTGGACAGAAAATCGGACTTTAAATAAATATCATAAAATTACTAAGGAAATGGAAAAGAAGAAAATATGGGGTTTCTTCTAATAAGAATCTACCTAATCCAAGGGACAGACTAAAATAAAACAAACTTCTTTTGTATGCCAAGACTAGGATTGTTCTCTTGAATTCCCATAGCTTCGACTATGTGTAAAAGGCAGGTTCGAATTCTGTTCAAGAAGCTCGATGGAAAGCGATAGATAACTTTGAAGGCATTACTTCTGTCCACTTGGTGACCGCTATTATCAATCAAATGAGTCAAAATAGAATGTCTTATAGATTTTATTTGACCTTTTCCTAACCAAGAAGGAAGATGGTTATTAATACGTTTGTTAAGCTGTCTAGTTGTTCGTCCTATAAAGCCAGCTTTCTCCACAGGAGCCGCTAAATTCGTAGACACCCATTCAAGTGACTCATCTAGGTGGCTTGTCTTTTGCTTGAGCAATCATGATTGGTCGGTAGCTGGAAAATGACAAATAAAGGGTGGCGGCGTTAAAAGTCCGTTTTATTTCTCTCGATAATCTCAGATGTAAGACTTCACCAGCCACGTCCCATTTAAATTGCGATTTTATGAACAGTTGTTTGTTTTTAATTGTTGTCAATTTCTCTTTATCTTACCTGGTGTTCATGTGTCTCCTTACAAATCTACTAGGATAACCCATTTGGACAAGCGTATTTTGGATGTCTTCTAACACATTTTCTGGTTGATCATCTGTACAGATCCGTCTTGCTCTATTCTTGATGCATCTCACCAAATTGATTTTGTGTTGGATTGGTACAAAACTGAGAAAATATGCATGTTGTCCTAGAGATGTAGGTTTCCCGTAGACATCTCTCTTCTATTCATTTGGAAATCAAAGAAGCGTATTATTATTATAATGGTATCCTTTAATTCCTACAGGAACATAGGGCTTCAGCCGTGCGTCTCCATTGCGTTCTGTTCTCTGCTAGAGTCTTCACCTGGCTCCAAGTCTGTCCACACGTTTTCATCTCCTCTTCACATCACCTCCTCCAAGTCACCCCACCTTCGCACTGACGACCAACTCGCCGCTTCCCTTTCGGGTTCCACTCGAGCAATGGCTTGTCTAGTGATGTCACTTGATGGTTTCCTCAGAGTATGGCCAGCCAATCCATCTCCATTTCTTCCTGCCTATTTGTTTCACAATCGGTTCCTGGTTGGTCCACCATAATGTTCTTCTTCACAGTTGAAGATGAGCGATGGGTGTGCATCATTAAATTTTATCAACGTTTCATTCTGGTCAGCTTACACATCAAGAATAACAAACGCATCATCAATATAACAAAAATAAGAGTCCATTTTATCTATTACTTGTTTCAATGGACGATTTCCAAGGTTAGCAAGAAAGAAATCTACCAAAATTGGGCCCAATGAAGAACTCATGATAATACCGGCGATTTGTGTGTAGTAAAGGTCGTTGAATGTCAAGTGTGCATTCATAGTGTATCTTAGGAGCAGTTCTTTGAGACTAGTAATTGGAATTCTGATGTCGAACTGTTTTTCCAGTATCTCTTGGCATATGAATTTCACAGTCTCCATAAGCGGTATATTGGTGAACAGTGATGCGACATCTAAGGATAGAATTTGCTTCCCATTTACATCAATATCATGAACGTTAGAAATGAATTCAACAACGTCTTCAACACTATGATTTACTACATTCTTTGCCACTCCATGGCAGGTGGAATTAGACATGTCTAGGACTTCGGGAAGAGGAAGTCCTGGTTCATGTACTTTGGGGAGACCATGTAATCATGAAGTATTACTTCCAGTAGGTTTAAGACGGTTGTAGGCTGCCTTTGAGATTACTTTACTTTATCTCATTTCCTTCAGTGTGTTTGTCAGCTGCTTTTTAGCCTTTCCGTCTAGATCTGTTGGGGTATTAAGCTTTTGGAGTTTAGCTTCGTCCTGTAAAAACGAGTTCATTTTGTCTACGTAATCACACTTATTCATCAGTACTACTCCAGCTCCTTTATCAGGTCTACTGATTATAATGTCTTCGTTGTTCCTTAACTTTCTTACGGCTTCTCGATGCTGTTTAGTCAGCAAGTTTTTACTAGAATTGCTACTGTTTTTATACTGTTGACAACTGTCAACTGGTGTAGTTTTAAACCGAGCGCTTTCATCGTCTGACAATGAAATCAAGTGTTTTGTTTGTAGGAAGAGATTTTCAAACTGGATATTGGTATCGAGTCGGTTGACCTTATATCATTGGTCACAAAATCTAAGACCCAATGACAATTCTTCTAACTGTAATGTATCTAGTGTAACACTTGCAAAATTATGGACATACCGATAAGGGTATGAAGGGAAATCCTTTTCAGGATTTTGACTGTCTACTGTATGCCTGAAGAAGATCTAACTGAAAACAATATTTCAATTCTGTCACTATCTGCAGCATACTACGTAACACGAAGAATGTCTTGATATCATCAGAATAATAATAAAAATAATAATAATAATTTTTAAAGCATATTTCGAGACATATTTTCCTCGGCGTTAAAATATTGTCAAATATATAAGGCATCACGCTTTACTTACCCTTAAGTTTATGTAGTTCTTTTTCTGCACCTTTCATCGATAAAATGACCTTCGGTATTATATCTGTGGGGGAGACGAGGGTATATTTTGTATGAACTGTTATACAGTAAGTGAAATCATTGAATGCAAATAAATGACGCATATTGAAAATATTTTCATCAAAGCCGTCTGAAGGAATTTCAGTGAAGTCACTCAGCATACCCAAATAATATATCTACTTCGCTGTTTTTGCGCCAATCATTCTCCATACTGGTGCCAAGGAAAACCATGGCTACAACGATTATTGTGAGACTTTTGTCATTCTTAAACTATTGGAGTGATAAATTTTCAAGTTGATTAAAAAAACTCAAATAATATGAATGTCATTCATTCTTACATTCACTTTCGTGTAACTTCCTTCGAATTTCATTTACATTCATCGATTCACCTTGAAATGAAATGAAGAATTGTAAAAAGGGGACGACAATTATTATGCACAGAGAAGAAGTCCTAGAATACTGAAGATTAATAGAACAATTTATCTACTTGAAATGCATCAAACTTCTCCCTTACAGCGCCTTATCTATGTCAGTGCAGTGTATAAACACGTCATCTCAAAATGTGTATTCGAGAAATTTTAATCTTAGCAAATTTTAGACTGACACATTATGCAAATGAGAGAATATTTCACACTGTTCAACTGTAAATATACACAGTTATTGAGTCGGAATCAGGAGAACAGACGCCTTTGCTGTTGCACTGATAGACACAATCTATCAAGCAAGATGAATTCGATGTGAAAGCATCGGCGAAATTAACCATTCCAGAGTAAAAGCTCAACCAGAGAGAATGAACTAAGAGAGTGACTGGCGAAATATTCAACAGTTCTAGTGAATAAGGCAAACATATCGTATGGAAATAAGCCATAAATATACCATCTTTTGAAAAAAAAATGCTTACCTGCATTTACGGCTGCAAATGCCAACAGAGTGACGAAAGCTATGTGGTTGTAAGCAAAGTAGACCATCTTCTTATGTGAACTGGCTTTCCGTCCCCTTATTTATACCACAACAAACAGTCACAGTTATTGTTGTTATTGGTTGATTACAATAATCACGATTTCATCATTCATTTGTGGAAGACTGTGAGTGTTGTGATTGGTGAGTGAAGCAACGTCTCATGATGTCGGGTGACTCATATAATTAATCGGTGAAATCTGATAGGTGTGGTGAAATCTATCAACCCGCGAAGACTCATTAATCCAGATAGTGAGAATAATTTATGTGATGGCGTCCACATGACGAAAGCACACTAGGAATACATAGCGTAAGATCAGAACTGGAGAGTCATCCAGTGTAAATTATCCAGATCGCATAGATCTTGGACGTATCGCTGGTTTTAGAAGACTAAGATTAAAACTAAGCTCCCATTCCGGTATACATTAGTTTATAGTATTTTTATGCGGAATTTCATATTATTGAGAGATATGGGATGATATGGTTGACTCTGATTGATTTCCTTGTGATCAGTTTCTCTCTGATTTCACTGCTCCTGTCTGATTTGTTAGTTCTCTTGAGTCTCACTATGTAAATGCTGTCAACATCTTCAAACTATCTCCTACATCACGTACAATAATGAGGACATTTCTTCTTCTTCTTCTTCGTGTGTGATCTTGTGCTTCAACTGTGGCTGGCATCTGTTGTTATCTGGATTTGAACACAAAAACGCCATATGTGTAGTCTATGCGTCATTCATAAGTTCCTGGATTTCTTAGATATGACCTCTCATTACTGATAATGCCATCGTCTCTCATCATCCTAACCTCCAGTAGGATTTCAAAGGAACTCAGTAAATCTACATATACAGTATGAAGTTTTCAGTTGACTCCATATTTCAGAATGTGTGATCAAGTGGACAATTTGATTAGTGGCTGTTTAACTATGTACAATGGATGCTGTACACTTAGTTTATCCTGAGTTGTAGCATGCGTCATGTGGACGTCGAGGGTGACTATGAAGGTGGAAGGTTATCCGATTGAGTGACTTAAGGTGAAAACATGCTCACTGACTCGACTATTTTGCATAAAATTCATAGATAATAAAATTCACATTCGGCCGTATAATTGGTGTTCTCATTCGGTTCTGAGTATCTTTATTGTGAAGTGTTTTTGCACTAGTTCGATTTTTTTCATTTTGCTTACAATTCGAATATAAATGAGCAGTAGGCATGGAGTTTTATTATTATTATTGTATCCTTTAATTCCTACAGGAACATAGGGCTTCAGCCGTGCGTCTCCATTAAGTTCGGTTCTCTACTAGAGTATTCACCTGGCTCCATGTCTGCCCACACGTTTTCATCTCCTCTTCACATCACCTCCTCCAAGTCACCTTTGCACTGACGACCAACTCACCGCTTCCCTTTCGGGTTCCACTCGAGCGATGGCTTGTCTAGTGATGTCGCTTGATGGTTGGTTTCCTCAGAGTATGGCCAGCCAATCCATCTCCATTTCTTCCTGCCTATTTGTTTCACAATCGGTTCCTGCTGAGTTGGTTCGCTCATTGCCAGAGATCTCTGTTGCTGATCAACTCTGGCCGGCCATCTGATCTTGAGTGGTATTGAGCGAAGACAACTGTTAATGAAGGTCTGTAGTTTGTTTGAGATGCTCTTTATGACGCGTCAAGTCTCTGATGCGTATAGTAGCACTGACTTCACATTGGAGTTGAAAATCCGGATGTTATTTTTGATGCTGAGTGCTGTTGACCTCCACACAGACTTGAGAGTAGTGAAAGCTTGTCTTGCTTTTCCGATTCTTGCTTTGATATCCTTGTCAGTTCCGTCCGCCTGTAATTGAAACGATGCTTCCCAGGTCGGTTTGTGAAGGAGGTTGTTTCTTTCAGGTTCCTCCCATTTATGCTGATTGTTGTCTGTTGTTGTTGTTGCTGTTGGTGGTGTTGACCAGGAATTTTCATCACCTCTGTTTTATCTATGTTCACCTGAAGGAAGTCCTATCTTTGATGCTTCTTCTGCTAACTTGTTGCTTTTCACTTGCATATCTTCCAGTTTGTGGGAAATCAGACATATATCATCGGCGAAGTGTAGATCCCACAAGTTTTTTGTGTGTGTCCATTTTATGCCTTTTTCCTCATTGCCCGCTGCTTGTCGCATTATCCAGTCTACTGCAATCAAGAAAATCATTGGCGATAGTAGGCAGCCTTGTTTTACTCCTGTCCTCACTTCGAAGGTTCTGTAAGTTTCCCGTTGTGGATTACTTGGCATGCGGCCTTGTCGTACAGCTGTTGGATGAGATGTATAATTGTCGGTGGCACCCCGTAGTAGCGAAGTAGTTGCCAAATCACCTCTCGATCGTTACTGTCGAAGGCCTTTTCAAAGTCGATGAAGTTGAGATAGAGAGGTGACTGCCATTCCAGGCTTTGTTCAATGATGATCCGTAATGTGGCGATCTGGTCAATGCATGACTTGTTTCTCCTGAATCCAGCCTGTTCCGGTCGAAGTTTTTCATCCAGGTTGGCGTGTTTGATTCTCTCCAGGATGATGCGGCTTAGTATTTTGCTTGGGATGGACAGGAGCATAATTCCGCGCCAGTTCTTGCATTGACTTAGGTCTCCTTTCCTTGGTAGTTTGAATAAGTATCCTTTCTTCCAATCTTCAGGTATTTTGCCTTCTTTCCACACCTTCTCCAGTAGTGGCGTCATCAAGTCCGCTGTTGTCTCTGGGTCCGTTTTCAATGCTTCTGCTGGGATTCCATCTTATCCTGCTGCTTTTCCAGCTTTAAGCATGGAGTGGGTGAAGAGAAATATTGTAATCTTTAATTAGTTGTAGTGTAGTGCTTTCAACGGAAATGAACTATTCTTATTGAGTGCAACTATATGAGACACAGGTTCTGTTTCAGGCACTTTATCGAAGGATTTATCAACATCAAATTTCAGGAAAGTTTACAGTTCTCTCCTATTGCTTATTGAAGCGACTTCATTATAAATATCTCGAAGGCGATTGGCCATAATTTATCTACCACGCATCTGTCATCAACTTTCAATATCTTAATTATTTTAGCGTGATTTCGGATAATCGAGTCGATATTACCTAATTTGTGCTGGCGGTCTCAGGTTGCATCACCACCACTGGGATGTTCACTGGTAATCTGGTGGCCATCACAAATTGAAAGATGTTTAGATTGTTGTATGTCCTAAGTTTGCGATGCTTGAGCATCATTTGAAAATATTGTTTTATTTCAGTGGTACAGAAAATGCCACCATTTTGTTCTTTATAATCAATCATTTCATGTTTGGGAGTTTAATCCATTTCATAAAAGACAGTGGATTCTTCAAATTACAGCTTCAGTTGATCATTTCTTTGTCTCAGTATGATTAAGCCGTGTTTGAAGAGAGTCGTTGTCACCAAAGAGATTATATAGGCGGTATAATATTCCATGGCGATGCAGTGACCCCAAAGAGTGTTTCTTTGATGTAATTGTGTTCTTTCAGCAGGATGGTTCACTTGCGAATCTTTCATTCCCCTACACTAGGTAACATCTTGAGCCCTTACTGCAACTTGTTGAAGTGAACTTTACAATTTCTCCACGAGTTTATTAGTCACCTTTCCCAGTGACATTCAACGTGATGGATTGCTTTTCCCTGTTTTTACACCCTCAAATCTACTTGTGTTCGTATTCATTGTATCCTTGACTTGAATTTTCACTTTTTGTTCATGAGACATTCCTTTTATGGATTGGTAAATTTTATCATTGTCAATGTGCCTGTTAATTGCCGATTCACTGGAATACCAACCACAGAGAAATTCCCTGGCATTCTTGAAATTTACTCTGCCTCAGTCAAATCGGTGTCCGTGGTTGTTTGTATGCAGTATGATATGAGGTAGCGGGTATCATCGTGTCATTTGGAGGGTAGATAGTGTTCGTGTATGTGAAGACGAAAAGGGTGTCCACTTTGACCAAACTATTGTTTTACGCAATCGTTGCAACCTATTTTGTAGATGATTTTGATTTTATCTTCTTTTGCTGTTAAGACATTTGCAATGACATAAAGCCAGCCGAGTGGAGTGATCTCCTTGTTTTGTGTGTGACATCAATTGCTCAACTAGAGGGTGTGAATATGGAGAAGTGCAACAAATCATGTTGAAGGACATCAGGAGAAGTGACTGACAAACTTGCGGAGAATTCTCGAAGCTAACTTCAACAAATCGAAGTCTTGGCTGAAGATGTTGCTTAGTTGGACAATAAAAGCCTCGCAAGTAAACTATTCAGCTGAGATAACACAACCACATCAAAACCATCCACGTTAGCTACAAATCGTCTCCATTATACCATGAAGAATGTCTCAAGAGTTGCTTTCAAATTATAGTAGATGAAGAACTCTCTCTAGAAAGAATATTCACATCTATCCAAGCGCTCATTATGATGATTTGCCCTGTGAAATTGCTTTAGTTCACACTAGAGCTATTGGATTCGTTAGCATTACTTACAGATATGATCTAGATTAGCTATATTCGCTCGAATTCTACAAACGACAGTACTGATCGTTTGAGGTGAAGATCATTTTTATTCGAGGGCAATCTTATCCACATAAATTCCGTTAATGTATCAATATTTGGGTTGATGAAGGTGTGAAGCGTAATATACTAGTTTCAGCTCCTAGCAGGAGTCTATATGTATTATGCCGGAAATGTCCCCGCAGGTGTCAGAGATTCGAAGGACTTTGAGGCACATTGACGGAAGTAGAATCGTGAGAGTTTGATGCATTCAGGAAACGATGAATGTTCGATGCGTTTTCACCACTGTGAACAATTTTCCCTCTGACTTTGACAGTCCCCAGCCATTGGTTCTCAGAGTCCACACGATCTCAACCAAACAGCCTACACAATCTCACGTGGCTGAAACCAACAGAAGATATATAGATGACACCTTCATTGTATGTGACGAAAACTCCTCAACTGCCGGACTTCTTGGAATATTAAATGGCTCTCACCCATCTTTGCTTTTCACGGTCGAAGAAGAGTCGAATTCCTCATTTCACTTCCTTGATGTAAAGCTAGATAGAAGAGAGAATGGCACGCTTTTAAGGTCGATTTACCGAAAGCCAACATTCACTTGGCAGAACACTAACTTCAACAGTTGGGTACCGTTAGGGAGAAAGAGAAATCTTATTCATTCCTTATGCTCCAGAGTTTGTAAAATCTGCTCTGCAGAGACAATCGATAGTGGACTAGATAACCTTGGATCTAATCTCCTTAACAATGGTTATCCTACAAGGTTTATTGAACGTAACATCAAGAAAGAACATGCCCCCAGACAAATTACAGTGCCAAAGAAGAAACTGTTTATGAGTCTGGCATTCAAAGGTGACACCATTTCGGAATTGATTAAAAATCGTTTATCTAAATGTATTAAACGTACTTTTCCTGCAGCTGACTTACAACTAGTTTTTACAGCCGAAATATGATTAGACAGGGCGTCAAGGATAGATTACCGCTTTTGTTCACATCCATGTGTATTTACTCTTTTACCTGCTCTTGTGGAGCTGTTTATATTGGACGTTGTAAGCGTAGTCTCCGAAAACGTGTAATTGAACACTATCCAGTCTGGTTAATGAAAGGCAAACTTAGAACTGCGAAGTCGTCTATTTGTGAGCACCTGTTAGAGTCAAGTCATTTAGCCCCACGTGATTCATCTTTCAAAGTTATCTACATGGCAAAATCGAATCGATCCAAACGTTTACGTTTTCTTCACTTATGCATAGCCGAAGCTTTAGCTATACATGAACAGAAACCTAAATTATGTGTTCAAAAACGTTTTGTCAAACCCCTTTCTTCACCTTGGTCACAGTAATGTTCTTTCTAGTTTTTACTTTATTTTATTTTACCACTTGAATTCTTTCCACTTCACTTCACATCTTCATTCTTATCGTAATCGTACTCTTATTTTTTAAAATTTTTAGACAACACGACATTTTTAAAACATTTTTGATTTCAATTCACTTATAAAACATTCTTTAATAATTTTGTAATTTATCAACTTCAACTCTACCCCTTATAACATTTAATTATCGTTATTCTTATCACATATATACATGTATATTGACTGAGCAATTATTTAGTGCCACTTAATAACCTTTTCTGTAATATAAATACGACTGTACAGCTTGAAAATGAAGTCGTTGAAAAGAAATTTCTTCGCTGAACAAAAACTGTGTTTTTACTCATCAATAAATGGGTATTTTCGTGAGTTACAGGATTCGCTAATTGACTACACTTCGTGAACTGACTGTTGCTAACTATTTTCCAAACTAATCTGATGCCAGCGTAAAGTAAATAATCGAGGAAGAATACAACAGCATGTCTTATGTAAGACATATTCCAGCCATTTCACACTATTCAGGTCAACAGCCCCATCCACTTATTTCCTGTAGCTACACCACATCTGTAAGGATTATCAAAGTGAATTTCTGTGTACTAGGTATGCTCTTCTACAGATAACTACTAGTGACGACTTTACGAGAGATGACGCAGACTGGCAAATATCTCACTAGACTTTCTCTCCCCTTACGTCTACTTCATCAACAGTCAGTTCACTAGGGCATATTAAACTTCAATATTTGAAGTATGCAACATTTAAAAACAGTCTACTCACCCCCTTGCATTATAACTAGGGCCACATATATGCATTTTATGTTCAATGGAAAGTCATGTTATCCCTCAACACATTCGAAGGAAAGACTCTACTGCCCTTAGGGAAAAGATATTAGTGTTGAACTCACAACTTTCACGTATGCGGTATGGTGTACTCTGTAGATTATAGATCACAACTACTAATGCATTGCCAACATTTTTTCTACACTGCATCAACCGAATATTGAAGCCTGAACCACCAGCATGTTTATCAAGCGTGTTTACCGCTGTTCCAACGACGCCCGGTTTTGATACGTCAGCCAACGCGCTGTTCAATGAACCGAATGGATTATTGCTCTGGATTTCTCACAACAAACTTTCAGTGACTGTGTCAATCGTACTGAATCACATTTGCACAGCATACATATACGAGTGTGGGTTAGAAGTAGCACAATACTTCTTCAACTATGCCTTTAATTCATTAGAACTGTGACCAAGATTTAACGGAATAGTTGCAGAATAACTTGCCGCCAAGTGAGACATAGATATATGTAAAAATTACATTTGTAAAATCTCAGCGAAATTCAAATGAGTGATTCCAACGTTTGCTACGTTCGGCCAATTGGTCCTACCTTCTTCAGAGAAACTAATCGAAATTAAGATAACGGAGGTTTATATGTCAAAAGGACATCCCTTGTTTATAAAACTTTTCCCAATCATATGAATCCTGCAACTTTGTTCATTATATTTTGATGTCCATTTCATGACTCATATGAATACATATATGACCCTCCGAAAACGAGAGTCCCTTCACTGAGCATTGTCTTTACTAACTTGTCAAATTTCTATTAAATCCAGTAGGCAAACCTTCACATAGAAGTATATATATAACCAAACCTTCGCTTCAACCGAGATTATCAGTCATCTGAAAAATGCGAAGTTTCCCTCATCCCATTGGCAAACATTACATTATTGTTATTTATTTTATGATATACTCTAGGTTCCAAATGGAACGAAAAGCTTTGGCAAAACATCTGTGTTCCACTCTATTCTCCAGATTCCTTCCTAGCTGGCTTCATGGATACTGATAAGATTCATTTCCTCTACACACGATCTCCTCCATGTCACCATCGAGTCCACACCCAACTCGTCGTTTCCTATTCGGGTTTCATTCGAGTGTGTGGCAAATGATGTCAGTGGACAGGTCTTCAGTAGCTCTTCTGTCCTTTCGTTGATCGTCCTATTAGAGACCTTAGAATTTGTTAGTCACGAGATATGATTAATCTGAATAGTACAATGAGAACAGGCTTCAGCTAAGATAAGTTGAAATTATTCCACATTGAATGCCCTTATATTTCATTTTTCAGATTGTATTCACCCAACGAAAATCGTATGAGATGCAACAAACTATATTTATCTCTCAAATACGGTATTCTTCCTGCACTACTCAAATTCGTCAACGGATCAGTTGTATGAAGTTCCTAAATCAATGACTGTTATGAGGCGGTGAGTGCCACATTTGATCGTTTCGTCTTATGAAGTCCGTTGGACCTTTATGTTGACAGAGTGTCATTTTTACTTAGTTGTTCGTAGTTTTGATTTGCACGCAGATAGATAACAAACCTGCTTCTCAATAACAATTGTTTTCTCCATAGTTGATTCCAAACATTGAATTCATTGATTGCGATGGGCGCTTCATTTCAAATAAATATACACATTCAAGCCACTACTGTATAACGGTGTCACTGAAAACAAGAAACTCTCCAATTGCTTGGTTGGCAACCACTTTACACCGTACTAACTCCAAACACGATCGTACACACTTTGAAGATAACTGCATCAATTTAGTATGCAGATTAATGT
The DNA here is from genome assembly GCA_944472155.2 of Trichobilharzia szidati. Classification (NCBI taxonomy): domain Eukaryota; kingdom Metazoa; phylum Platyhelminthes; class Trematoda; order Strigeidida; family Schistosomatidae; genus Trichobilharzia; species Trichobilharzia szidati. Next base: position 4,262,732 of record OX235271.1, on the reverse strand, counting down.
GGGATACTCCGATAGATACCGATTCTGTATCCATCACAAAGGATTTCATGAGGAGTTGAGGAAATGGAGGAATAATTGATCGCCTAATCTTATTAATTTTTCCAACTGACGTATCTGAAGAAGTTGGTGAAAATGGTCGTTTGCACACATTAATCGCCATCATAATTTACTGTAATGAGACATTTAAATAATTCTTATTCCCACACCTAAGACTTTCCCCTAGTCAGTCCTGCTCTTCGGACACCCATTCACTCACATGTAGGATATTCCGTCTGATCAGCTACGTAAGGAAGGCATCACGATCTACTTTTACAGCTCATTACCACTTCTTAGTCCTTGTATATCCCAGCTAAACCTCCTTGGTCTGTCACTGAAAGGCTCAGTATGTGGTGGTGAGTATTGCAAGCTGTCAGTAGGACTTGTGGCTTTCATCAAGTAAACTCACTAATACTGTTGTGAACAGACACCTGAACTCAAACGAAGAATTTGAGAATACCCTCATGTCAGACGAAGAGTGACCTTTTCCTACACGACTTTCCCCCTACATCTCATACATAGAACCAGATACAAATGTGACACATTTTATTCTGTAACAAAGTGATATAAACTCTTAACAAAAGCTTATTTGTCACACCTTTGATGTGATCAGAGAAGCGTTAGATGAAAATTTGTTTTGTTGAAATCTGTCCTTCAAAATATGCTGCCTAGTTCTCTGTTCATAAATCAATTTGCACTCCATCCGCATAGCCAAATGAATCAAGGAGGATTTCGGCACACTGAATGAGTTCAAACCGTCGTCGACTGTCTCCAGAAGTATGTCAATTCGGGAGCATATAAACGCATATAGGACAATGTCGGAACGTGCACTAGAAGCAAATATTTGACTTAAGACACTGTCTCGTGTTTAAGGCGTGAACTAAATCAGCAGGACAGTGCAAAAAGTTCACCAAACTGGTTCACCTGACCTTTCCACTTATCCTCAACATTCTACACGATATTCTAGCCACAAAACTGTCATTGTGTGAAATTACTTCTAGAGTAGAATAACTAGTAACATTGACAAACTTTCACATAGCAAACAGTGCATGAAGTTGATCTGAAATCACACAAATAATTCCGCCCTGTGTAAATTGTTTTATCGTACAATATCAAGCAGGTTTCATGCGTTATTTTCATATGTGGGCGGGTGATAATTGATTATGATCCCTACCTACTGAGTAGGTTAGCTAATTTCTAGAAATATCTACACTTCCACTGTTTATACTCCCACTTTCAGAATATCAGTGATATGATTGAATGAAGACGATAAATGCACGACATAGTATGTTTGTTAGTGACTTGACGAAACTGATGGATGAGTTGTGTGATCCAGCTATGATGGCGATCATCTTGGCTGTAGTGATGAATCATTTCCAACTCGAATGAAACCATTTCACTGGTCCTTCTAGAGACAGTGGGAAATGGCTTCCATACTGTGCTCATCTCTCAATTTGATAATGACCATAACAATAATTTGCATTATTCGCAAACAGTACGAATGATACAGTGTGGAATGTTCAGCATTTGGAAAAGTATTGCATCTAATGATATGGAATAACAGCAAAATGATCATAAAGATAATGTTACAGGATTGATATGTCAGTTGTCATTTCGGGTTTGGAGTGACATTAAAGTCATATAATCCCACAAAAAACTGTAAATGAGCTGACATTAGTCAGAGCACCATTGGAAAACCTGGAAGTATTGGACAGCTGTTTCGTCCTAGTTTGGGACTCTTCAGTACGTACCCACCGGGATTCGAACCCAGGACCTTCTGGTTACAAGGCAAGCTCGTATACCACTAAGCCACTGGGACCCGATCCAATGGCCCAGGACGAAACAGCTGTCCAGTACTCCCAGGTGGTTTTCCAATGGTTCTCTAACTAATGTCAGCTCATGATGAAAATCCTGTAACCAATCAAATCCCTACAAACCAACACTTGAAAACTGTAAGTATTAGTAATAATCTTGGTAGCTTCGATTGTCAATTAACTGAAATAGTCTCACAATCGATTACAAATTGGAGATAGTGAAAGAGGCGATTAGTTTGCTAACAACATCGGAATTCTTAGGTTTCGCAGTTAGCATTCTCTCTACGGCATAGAACACCGACTGGCCAAACATGATATCGTTGAGTTCCTGCACTTGGTACTAAAGGGCATGTAATTTTTTGTACTGATTTCTGGTTCTACCAGATGAGAGACAAGTGTTGGGAGATTTTAGAATCGAGTGGATGTTGAAGGTCACACAATCTGGATTTGTACCATTTCTCACATGCGTTCAGCTATCTATCAACCAATGTGGTTACAAGCTGACTAGGCGGTACACCACTGGCCCTGATGATTACCCCCGAAACCGTTCTCAACATGAAACAGTCCTTCTAGAATAGCCTAGGAAAGATTTAGTTGTGGGAGCAGTGACTACAGATTTTCTTACCTTCTCAATGTAGTAGCATAGATAAACATTTGCCTGGAGATCGACAAAAAATGAAATGACCGAGTGAGGTTAATGCATAGAACGATACCCAGCTATTTCCTGTTGCACTTAGTTTCTATTACAGTCGCCTCTATGACACAAACGTCATCTGTACTAACCAGCTGTTGTAGATCTTGTTCATGTTTAAAGGAGAAGCCAGTAGTCTGACATTTTCAAGGCTTTAACTTAGGACCATTTCACTTAGATCTCTGACTAATGTCAAAATAAAACAATTAAGTTTGCAACAGTCTGACTGCTACTTGACATGAAGCATGACGTTCAGATCGTCAGAGTATTTGACGGAATTGATTTCATTTGAAAGAGGTAAGTCATGTAGGAAGAATGAAAAAGGATAGGAGAGAGGAGAGCGTATTGATGAACACCAGCTACAGTAAGCAAGGCAGAGGAAGATTCACTCTTATATATACAGCATTCTGCATTCCTTTAGAGAAATGAAAATGCAACCAGTCAACAACCCAGTATTCATTTTTGTAGGGGAAAGTCTATTCAACAAAGCTATCTAGTTGCTGAGCCAATAGCAGATGAGTGATCGAGAAAAGTACAACATGCATATTTGACCCCTCGGTCTGAGGTGGAGACACCGCTATGATGCAATACATTGTCAGTATCTGAAGTACTTCTGCACTGCCTATAAGCAAATTGTTTGTGATCATTAAGACTTTTCAAAGAGAGTACAAGGTTGAATAAGAGTAGTTTCTCCATTTATTTCAAAAATGGAGAGGTTATTGCAATAGGTCTAAATTTAATATTATTACCGGAACCTGATTCAGGTACATGAATGGTTTTCAGGTCTTTCCGTGCAGCGGAGGCAAGATTACTGAAGAAAGAAGAGAGTTTTGAATATGTTTGTAAGTGAGTAACATAAAATGTCAGCACATCTCCTGAGAACAAGACCAGGTATAGCATGAGCGCTAAGGCCGCGGGAAGGTTTTAGAGATTTCAAACTCTTAAGAACAGTAAAAGTGAAAAAACCTAAAACTCACTGATTTAATGATTTGTTGGATTGGAGAGAAAGGCGTCATCAGGACAGTGTATGAATGAATTGTTGAGAGTATTAACATCAGCGAATGCGACTTTATTACTTTAACGACCACAACCTGCAATTTCATTGAAAGGTTTCCACAAGATTCCAGGAGTTTTACACTGCAAAATTCTTTGGCTATAAATATTGTTCACCAGTTGGATTTCTGATTTAATCAGCATGTTTATCCATTTTAGAAAGGATCTGTCCTTAGACTTGTACAGTGGCTCTTTCTCTCCTCGTAGCTTCTTGAGATAAGGAGGAGCGTCTCTTTAGGGCAGCAAACTTCTGGGCAGAATTTAAGATAATCCGTGATATTAGTGATTGTATCATTCAGTATGTGCTCAGTAAATAAATGGTTCTCAGTTAGTGTCATTCAGCATGTCTCTAAGTTTGTGCAGATTATACTGTGAGTAATATCTGTGTTGGGTTCTCTTGGAAAGGTATGAGAAGACATTTGCATGTGTGACGTGCTGTATTATTTGGGTAACTTTTGAATAATACAATGATCTGAGTTCATTATGGGTGGATGTTTTCGTGATTCATATATTCCAATATCATTAGTGAACACCGAATCCTGTGTTTTGTCAAGTCGAGTATCAAAGTTGACAATATTTACATGGTTGAGGGATTCAAGGAAGGAACAGTCACAGGAATTGAAGTCACCAGTGACTGTTGACAGACAGTTCAAAAGATGAGTAGCAGCAATTAGAGTGAAATCATCGACGAAATCAGATAGATCTGAGAGAGGACAGTTAGGCGTGACCTAAATGCTTGAGATGAAAAGGTGTTTATACTTTGACATTCAAAACATTCATTGTTTGAAGTTGACCACTGGGAAGGTGTGAAAGTTACAAATCCTCCTCCTCATTTCTTTTTGGAAGAAAGACGATTTTGCCTGAATAATGTGAAACCATTTTTAGCGAGATCAGATTAACATCATAGAGCTCATGAAGTCATCTTTTGTTGTAGTGAGATTGTAGCCGTTTATGCGATAAGCATCAGATGATAGGAGAGATTGCAGATGCACAATCTTATCGAGAAAACATCATCAATTTGTACTAAGGATAACAGGAAGAGTAGTTCGATTGAAAGATGTCCGTTTAAGAGCATATTACTACTCAAAATTATGCTTTTATTCGCTCTCTTAGAACCTTGAAAGTTACTTGGTCTTAGACAATTTATGAACTCTTTAGAACATGTGATACAATTTGACGTCATATTTCAATTAGTTAAAAGAATCGGTAGCCCAACTTTCAAACAAGCCGCAGTATGCAGTGAAAAATGGTTGCGAAACCTTTCGAGGAACAGTTTTCAACGAGGCACATCGTATCATAGAATAAGGATTGCTAATCGAAAGCTTCATTTCACCAAATAAACTTTTATTTAACACTCAGAGATAATTAAGTGGAAGGAACACGCTAAACTGAGTATTTCTATTTACACCAACTAGTTAGACAGACGTCAGTATTTGGCGAGATGTTGATAGTTCCACCTAAATTACCATTCACTGAAACAATCATTCAATTCGTAAATTTTGAGTGTTTTCGACACCTCACAATAATCAATCCATCCATTCACATCCTCATTCAATTATTCAACCACATACTCAGTGCATATCAGAATATTTGAAGAGTTCACACCAGACGACCATTTGGAACTCCTGTTCACGTAAACGTCTTCCTCAATAGCATAATCACGTCTAGACTATTCTCCGTTTCATTGTCAACACACAGACATCATCAACATCGACGACTCTCACTCGAATTCAGTTATAATATTGAGTCTGCTTGCGTGAGTGTGTCACATTTGATGATCATGTTCACTTTTCATTCAGGTTGTATTCGCTGTCTACTCCTTCGAGTGCCACTGGTTTCAGGTGATGACAGTAATCATAATAAAGCGAATTATCCGTCAAAGGATAATATGACTCGCTATTCCTCCGTTACAGGTGAGATTTGTCCTCATTAGTGAAGTTATTTGTGCATGTAATACATTCCAGATTGTTTGCACACACCAAGTAGCCGTTGATTGTGCTAAGTAAGTCGTCTCCAGTCAGTGTGTTTTGTAGGGATCCATGCACATAAAAACATTTTTTATATTTTCACTGTTGGCATGATTAATCAATCATGTTTCCACACTGACTTGACGACATGATTTATTTGTGAGAAGGCTTCTGTCATATTCTCAATATCACTCATGTAATGATTACTTGAATAATTTTAAATGGACGAAACTTATCAGTGTTCAGCCAGACGAGATTTTCAACTCCGGATGTGTGAATGAGACTGAAATCTGATTCGGAACATTTTCTATCTACATCCACATTCAGAATTTGGCTAGGATTCTGATCCTCAACATCAGCCAGATTTGAACAAACACAGAGGGTAGCACTTGTGTAGATGCATTCTGTTCCCGTTTCGAATATCCTGTTTCCGATTCGGTGTTTGGTGTGGTTGTTTCAATTCAGGTGGTGAAGATCATATACTTTCTCGTCGTCTTATTTTCCCATTGAAATAGACATTCACGATAGATTTCAGCATGTGTTTTGCGTTAGCATCAAATTGTTCAAACAAAGAATCTCATACTTGCAAAAACAGTAGGATGATACATTCGATGTGTATCGTCTTCCATTGAATGCTAGTGTCACCTTACTCAGTAACACTTCTGCTTCAATAATAAGTGAACTCGTTGGAAGACGTCCACTGAATTTCATCTTGTGTATTCCTGCTGCCTACTGCTTTAGTAGAAATCAATCACTACTCGTGAATTCACTGGTTGTGGATGTGCAGAGTGTGTGAGAGAAAGCAGTGACAATGGATGACGTTCCGTCACTTAAACCACGTGCAATAATCAGATAATTTCAGAATGCATCCTACAATTAGCACAGTGTTTCAATGAAAATTCTCACCAGATGCAAAATTGCGTAGAGCTGATACAGTTTGTATGGCCTCCAATCATCAGGTGGCAATCATCCACACAGCATATCAGATGGTCTATATGATTCGTTGAATTTGACTTAGTTAAAGTCACGTGACACAATTCTCATGTGTTCGAGTGAACAATTGCAACTCTGCACGAACTTATTATTTGCTTCCACAAAGACGTCCCTACCGATATACGCAGGAAGAATTGACGAAGATGGTGAGCACTCATTCCAACAACGGATAGTCAGCAGCTTGCAAGGGTTTTGAATAAATTTCATAGTGGAGTAAATCATAATCTTGAAGTTACTTCTCTGCCTTCAGGATATTTCACTAGTCGAATATTTGAAACTCGCGAAATTCCCACATCAGTGAAATTCGCCTATCAGGAGTGGACGTGGATGTACATAAAGAAATGTGAATAAAAGCAACCGATACTGAAGACAATTGCTAAACACGTATCGTGTGTGATGCGTTGGTTACTTGACGACTATTTGGAATAGAGCTAATAATTTCATCATTGTTATAATTAGATTATTTCTGAAGTAAAACTATTAGAAATAGTAATAATTATAAATAAGACATACTACGTGTGATGTTGACTTCAAACAACACAAATATTTCATCATTCTGTAAACAATTACGCGTTGCCAAAATCACCTCATTTGTACACTGTTCATAATCTTTACTAATCACTATTCAACTAACACACTTGTACTGAGCATTCTATATCATTATGTGTTTTGCATCAGTAACACAAATAATGATCATGCGTCTGCACGCTATTCTTTAATCAATATTCAGCTAGCACACTGTTTTCTGATGACACACGCCTGTCTCATTCATTCTATCAATTTTAGGAATGAATTGATGTGATTGGTTGAATGAGAATTCTATGTTCCGCTTTCTAGCATGGACATTAAATCACACATGAGTGTTGTGTTTCGGTGGTGGGCGTCAAGTTGAATGGAGAACAGTTTTCCAAATTTGTTGATGTTAGGAATAAATTTCACACTGGAGGTAATCACAATCTTAAGTGGATAACTGACCCCGTACTCCATCTGCTGCTTTTCCTCTGATTCTTCAACCGATGTCACCTTCTGATGAAATTTATTATTTGTCAGTACAATGTGTTACATGGCGAGTACACATCACTATCAATGATCTCTACTCATCCAGTTAGTGTCTGTTCACCGACTGAGTAATATATGGGCTCATGTGAATTCAGATGGTAGACAGAGAGTGTTGGAAATTCGATGACTTCAGTCATCGATATCAGAGTGAAATTCTGAAATCTTAACTGCATATATTCACGGAGTGGAATCTGTTACACACGACACATACACATTTGTTTGAATGAGAATCACGTCTGATGAGTCATCTTTCTTGTGACTTGCGTCAACTAAGTTTCCGTGTGATCCTTGGAGGAGAGGGAGGAGGTGGATTAGTTTTGTATGGACAGAACTGTCCCCCACGGTGGGCTTCACAAATGAAACACATTTAGACATTCACTGTGTGTCCTGTGTACTGAAATCCCACCTGAGTTTGCAAAGTGCTTTGCTTGCTGTCCATCGACCAGTGGGTTATCATAAACAAGGCATCAATGAGGTCTGGATTGTTGACTGTGTCCCCATTCACACGATTTGAGTGAATGCTGTTGTAGACTGGGGATTTATTTCTGATAATCCTACCTCAACGTCATTCCGATGACTGAGAACAATTTAAGCAGAATAGATACAGGCAATAGTTAGACGAATTTCCAATCCAATACGTCGGGTTCCAATCCATCAGCAATATTGCATATTCACAATCAGTCAGCCTCTACTTCGAGAAACTATTCACTCTTGTATACTAACTTTCTCCTCTTCTGTATTGCTCTCATTTGACCTCTCCTCGACTACTCGACAATGACTTTGTGACAAAGTGAATGATACTGAAAGCCGTTGACAGGCTGTGTGGCCTTCCACTATGGAAACGCCCAAATACTGTTTCGGGCAGGCACTTGAATTCATGCGGGAAAATGGCGCATATCCTCTTGTCAGAAACAGAGTTTCCTCTTCATTCACAATTCCCCCATATCATCTCATCAGGTGGGAGTGCAAGCAACTGCAATAGACTCACTCTATCTTCACACGACATTATATGAAAGCTTGACGAATGCGTGTTTGACTGGCAATTCATGTGAGAGACGAGAGACGTGTTACACGTGAAACCACTGAATTTCTACGAAAACGTACAACAAATCAACGCCACCTTATATTCATTGTGTCATAAATATGCTGTTGTCATTATACAAACGTCGCAGTGGTTATATTCATCAATTTTGAAACGAGAGAACAGACCTGAATATTTCAGAACATGCTGTGAACCAAACATTGTTTTCTAATTAATTGGAAATCTTAGGGAGAATACCTAATAATGCAGGAATTGAAATCGCACAGAGTGGGAGAGACAAAATAACGGCTGGCGAAGTCCTGGCACAATGTGCACTGACATCGAAACGACGAAAATAAGGAATGATGAATCCAGAGATGGAAGTTAGTCATGCTGTTTCGCTTTGTGATATGTGTAATATTCCCATTTATAATATTAGAACAAGACATTTAAGCGAACAATATTGTTTTCAATTAGATCTTCTTCAGGCTCTACTCTAATTTACATAGATTTATATATAAAATTTTAACCAATGACGGTGATTTTGGGAATCATATAATAATAATAATAATAATAAAAATAATAATAAGGTAAATTTTCAAGTATTGGTTTGGTAGGGATTTTGTTTAATTGTATGGTCTACGAGCTCGCCTTGTAACCAGAAGGTCCTGGGTTCGAATCCCGTCGGGTGCGTACTGCTGAAGAGTCCCAACTAGGACGAAGCAGCTGTCCAGTACTCCCAGGTTTTCCAGTGGTTCTCTAACTGATGTCAGCTCATGATGAAATCCTCCATACAATGTGGTAAATGTTTTGAACGTAGTTAATAACGATGATTATAATGATAACAAAATATTGATAATAAGGTTTATGCAGGTGATAAAAATAACAAAGATAGTATATGTATATAAGAGTATAAATAAATTGGGTCGAATCTTAATAAGTGAAGTGGAACGATAATCAGAGTTTAAATAAATATTATAAAAGTACGAAGGAGGTGGAAAATAAGAAAGGGTGGGAGGGCTTTGAATACAATTCACCTAGGCCAAGGGAGAGACAAAGCTAGAACAAACTTCTTTTGTATGCAAAGACTAGGATTGTTCTCTCGAATTCCCATAGCTTCGACTAGGTGTAAAAGACGGGTTCTGATTCCATTCGAAAGACTCGATGGAATACGACAGATAACTTTGAAAGCACTATTTTTGTCCACTTGGTGACCGCTATCAATCAAATGAGCCAAAATAGAACTTCGTATGGATTTTATTTGATCTTTTCCGAACCATGAAGGAAGATGTTCATTAATGCCTTTGTTGAGCTGTCTAGTTGTTCGCCCTATATAGTTTTCTCCACAGGAGCAACTAAATTTATAGATAAACATCGAAGTGGCACAACTAGGTAGCTTATCTTTCACTTGAGCAATCAAAATTGGTCGGCTGGAAAATGACAAACATTTACCACACTATTATTATTATTAAGATTATTATTTGATGCCCAAAATCACCGTCATTGCTTAAAATTTCATATATAAATGTATGTAAATTAGAGTAAAGCCTGAAGAAGATCAAATTGAAAACAATATTGTTCGCTTATACGTCTTGTTCTAATATGTGTAATAAACAAGCCAATATCTAATTGAATCGGTTGTCAATTCTACTGTCAATTAGAAAAGTCTTTGAAAATAAGTAGGAAATTGAGATGTGCTAGTGAATCTTCAAATTCCATCTGGAACACATATCGATAATAAGAAGGGAATTATATCTGTATTTCTGCAATTACTCATTGAGATTGCTAGGACACATGTTCTTCACGCCACGCCATGGCTATGTCAGTCGATGTGGCATTATTTTGGAGAAGTGTTCTCCACTCTACTTGGCGTCCACCACAGAAAGCCGACACTAGTAAGTGGAATCTAGAATTCTCGTTCAACTGAGCGTATCAGTTCATTTCTAAAAGTGATATAATGAATGAGACACGTGTGTTGCATCAGAAACCAGTGTGCTAGCTGAATACTGATTATGGAATAGTGTGCAGACGCATAACTATTTACAGAATGTTATTTCAAGTACACCACCTAATGATGTAGAATGCTCAGTGCAAGTGTGCTAGCTGAGTAGTGCTCAGTGAAGGTCATTAACAACCTACAAATGATAAGGATTATGCTGACGCGTAATTGTTTACAGAATGGAGAAATATTTGTGTTATGTGAGGTCAAAGTCACACATTGTGTATCTCATGAATGTGAATCACTCTTTCCAATAATAGTACATCAGAAATAATCTAATTATAGCACTGATGAAAATAACAGCTCTATTCCAAACAGAAATTCTTGTAGAATTATCCAATTTTCAGCATGATCAGCTAAGAGAACCAACAGAAGCGATAGGACTTCAGATAGTGTGTAGAATCTATTGATGGGATGAGTGGAGACCGGAGCCAAATTGGTTGGGTCAATTTCCCACCTGCCTTTCATACTGGCCCACATGATTTGTTGGGTAGCTGACGACTTAATTCGATCAAAATTGAAAAGCCTTGCATACTTTCCACATGTGTTATGCGCAAACACATTTCAGAATTCTTCGTGAAAATCAGATTCACCTCCGACACTTCATCATTTCAAGTCTTTGCACAGCATTCTAAGCGTAGTGTGTTTCTCACTGATATGCTTGCCCATACTAAGAATTCTCTCACCAACATGTATGAATAATGAAAGCAACCATGTCTGGTGTATCGTCTTATATGAGAAACCTTCATACACATATTGGAAGTGTATGAATTCTGTCGTCAAACAGTGTAAGTGAGCAGACTACTTCAGAATGAGGCCTGAGAATCAGTTGAACCCACACCTGACATTCACACACATTCAAACTAACTCGCATCTTCGCCACAGGCCTCCAAGTGGTTACAACCACAGTCAGAGATAACGAATGGTGAATTCCCAGTTGAATTTGCATCCATGTGGTCAGCGATATCAAATGGGATGTGTGAAATCACAGATCTCAAGTCGTCTTGTGAAATAATTTGCACCGCTTCACTGTGGAATCAAGTGAAATGACCATCACAACTCCGGTCAATTACATGGCCATAAATCCGCTTCCTCCGGACAACTCTGCATGTCGTGTCACTCTCTAAATATATTCAGTCAAGCTGATGAGTGGAAATACTGAGCGATTGGCGAATGAGTCAGGAAGCAGATATCAAGTGTCAAGGTGACTCACAGATGTACTCAGATGAAGGTGTTAGTGAATATGAGTAACCAGTTATTCATATCATCATGTTGATTACACCCGACATGGTATTCACGACAGAACTGATGTCACTGGAGACTACGGCGTCTCGTATACACAAGCATACTTCACTTTCCATCGTCTTATGTTTCAGGCTTTTCCATTTGATATCCGTCTGTGGAGAATCACACATGAGCTGACTTGAAGTGAGACGCATTACAGATGGTGTCAGACTGGTTGATGGTTTCATCGGTGAATCTGTTCAATATTGTGAAAGTGCAATGTGCAGATGGAGACAGGTGAAACACTGATGTCAAGAATGCGTGATGTTTCCAGTGCCAGAAACATTTGCCTACATCGTTATTTCGATGCCTAAATGGTGAACATTCAACACTCAGCTGAGCTTGAGAAGCAACTGATTCAAATGTGACATATGCAGTATTCAAGCTCATTAAGATGCGAAATACATTTTACTTGAAATACCTATTGTGAACTGCGCGACGGCAGGTCGGAATCAACTGTTTTCTCGAACTCAATGTTCAATTTTCCTTCACTTACTATTCGGAATCTCACTCAAATATGGTGTGATTTGTCACCTGCTTGTTCATCGCCATTCATGTTTCAATTCGAAAGTGGTCTAACTCTCAATCCCTTCTACAATCTACTGTCTATTCGATTTGTTAGTAATATCTACCGATACAGTGTGATGGAGTAATCGCTCAGAAATTCCCTCGTGTACAATCTGGTTGCGATAATTATCCTTATATGGATATTTTAACTAACTTTGTAGCTATCGTCCTCTTTCCTGCTAGATTACGCATCATTGTTCTTACACTTGCAAATCATGTGTTCACTTCATGCCTACTATTTGTATTTCTCCCTGTTAGATCTCTAATCTCACTGCTTCTATTTGTGGTTGTACAATGCATTGATAATGTGCTGCTTTACGATGTGATCTAGTCTGAGCGAATCGGGTGGATCCTCATCTGGGACTGTCTTCGGAAATGTTGGTGTGTTATTCTTATGGTGGACAGTGTTCCGATGTCACACTCCGCCACCCACATTGGACATGCTGAACTATCCTTTTCATTCTTCAGGAAATAGGCTGCCTGAGATTCCTGAACTAGTAAGATCAAATCCATGTAAACATAGTATTTTGGACACTTTGACTTCGTCAGTTTCGTTGATGAGATTAATGTGACCGGTGAACATTAGATAATTTCATTAGATGTTTGCTCTTTATTGACAAATGTTTCATTAGTAGAAATCACTTGTTATCTATGTGATGACATCAACCTAGAATGCATAAATATTAGAGTGCCGACTAACTATCCTAAGCACCTTTTATTGAGATGTACGCTTAGTGTGCATTTAAGATTTTTCGATGTCATCGATAACCGAGTGGATGGAGTCGCCATGTGGTCTTCATTAGGACCTCTTCTAGCGGATGTCAACATGGCGAGCTTGAAGAGCGGACCATTGAAAGAAACAATCTCAAGTCTGATGACACCTTCATTATTTATAATAATTATTATTATAATAATAGTAATTTATATTCCGTTTAAACTAGTGTTTACAAGAAACGCATGGCATTTTTACAGGCACCAAAAGTTATGTTATAAATTCCAATCCTGCAGTGTGATAAATTTATACTTTTCGAAAAGTTTGAATTGTTCGATTGTTGTACAAGCACTCAGAATGTTTAATTGCAAACCCTTCAATAAGATCACCATCAAAGTTGAGAAACAACCCGACCTTCGTTCCGTTTTCTGCTGACGGTTATGGCCAATCAGTGGAAAGCGTAAATTTGAGTAAGTGATATGCCGCCACTGTGATTAAAAGCTGTTTCAGGAAGAGGAGAACGTCCTGGGAAACTTCAAATTGGCATAAAATACAATTACGGATCATACATCATTGGAAGTACATTTACAAGATGAAGCTGGAGACTCCTTGGAATAACAGCATACATTTGCAATGTGTAATGCTAACCGTACTGGTCTAAGCATGGAAACTATGATGTTGTCGATGAAAATATAGCTCTGTTCAATCAAAGCTGTTGCTGTATTTTTATTCAAAGCGACCAGTATTTAAGGAAGCAACAAATATGAACGAAGAGTAAGTTTCAGCTTTAATAAAGGCCTGAGTATTTAAGATAAAATAAAGTATAATATTGAATAAAATTGATCGACTGCTGAGCTTCTTGGAAAATTTAATGGTTCGCACTCGTCTATGCATTTCAGTGTCGAAAAAGATCCAAACTCCACATTTCACTTCTTAGATGTAATGCTAGACAGAGGAGGGGACGGCACGTTATAAATGAGGATCCATATACAACAAACATTTACTGGTCAGCAAAATAAAATCACTAGTTGGCTACTTCTACGCAGGAAGAGAAATCTTATCAGTCCTCTGTGTTCCGGAATTTGGAAGCTTTCCTCTGTCCGCACAGTCAATATTGCATTAGAAAGCCTTCACACAACTCTCTTAGATGATGGATATCCTACAGCGCTTATCCACAGAAACATCAGGAAAGAAACACTCCACAGCCAAATCACAGTGCCAAAGAAGACACCGTTCGTGAGTTTGACTTTCAAAGGTGACAGCATTTCCCAAGTAATTCAGAGTCGTTTATCTAGATGTATTAAACGGTGTTTTAATGCAGCTGACTTACTTTTAATATTAACCAGCCGAAATATGATTCAACAATGCGTTAAGAACAAACTACCGCATCTGTCCGCCACCATGTGCATATGCCCATTCACATACTCCTGTGGACCTTATTTCATTGGACGTTGTTAGCGTAATTTCCTTGAAAGCGTAGCTGAACACTACCCGGTTCAGATAATGAAAGCTGAGCAAAGAGCGACAAAGTCATCCACCTGTGGACACCTTCTGGAATCAAGTCATTCGGCCTCACGTGATTTATCCTTTAGAGTAATCTACAGGACCAAATCCAATCACTCCAAAAGCTCACTTTTTCTCCACTAATGCATAGCGGAAGCTCTAGCTATACATGGACAGAAACCTGAGTTATGTATCCGAAGACGTTTTGTGAACTCCTTTCATCACCTTGGTCATGGTAATGTTCTTGTATTTCATTCTATTTTACCACCTGAATGCATCCCAATTCACTTCGCTTTCGCCGTCTTTACTGTTATCATCATCGTACTCCTTATTCTTCAGGCAACACCTGACCCTCGATTTTAAAATGTCTATGCCAGTTCACTTATTCAGTGATCTTTAAACATTTGTAGTTCAACCACTTCAACACCACCCTCTCAGTAGATCAGTTAAATTGTCTTTATTCTTATCATCTGTGCAATATTGGCTGAGCAATTTATAGTACCACTTAACCGCGTTTTCCGTAATATAAATACCATGGTAGAGATTGAGTTTAAATATTTCTTCCCTGAGCAACATACTGTGATTTTCCTCCTGAATTCATGGGTATATTTAGCGACTGGAATTAGTGCCTAACATCTGACCACTTATTGGATTTCAAATATTGTGTAATCGTGTTTTAGGATCTCTTGGTCCATTCGGTCCGTGTTATTCATGATCACCTCTTCTTAAGACATTGACTCAATTGCATTCAAATTTAAGTCGTTGGCGAGCGCCTTTTTTTCACTGAAACAACAGATCCGATCGCATCTACAGTGTGTGTGAATAACACAACGGACAAGCTGTGCCATAAAAATACCCTTTCCTCTCTGAAGTATCTGACGCAGAATTCGCTGAAGAGACTAGATATGCTAAGAGCCGCCTGATGACAAATCTCACATTACCATATTCCCGACACAGACAGCCCAACTCAAATTCGTCCATCACAAATTCAAATAGTGACCACAATCGATCACACCCACCAGCGGTTTGATGAAGTTTGAATTCATGAAGAGAAAGCGGTGTAGCAGATAAGTGATTTATTGAATTTATTTAATTCAAAATAAAATATTTACGAAAGCTTCTACAGTCCACACGTATTCAGTGTTACGCCGACACTTTGACATTCATCCTCGTACTTGTCTTCAATAGCCTGTATGAGAATAAAATCACTTAGCAACATTATTGCATGAAATATTAGTGGTGAAATAATCAAGAAAGACGTATACTGGAGAGAAGGATGATTGTTGGTGAACTGTGTGCTTATTCATACAATCCGAGAATTCTGAGTGTTTTCAGTGAGTGGTGATTTCAATTCTCATTATTTGTCTGAGTACATGACTTGATACCTTTCAATAATTCACTATTGGTCGTGTGGATTTCACCAGCTTGCTTGCATAGCCTCGGTGAAATCTGTGAAATGTGCATGCGTATTCTTATGGCCTCCAATCATCAGGCGGTTATCATCCATACTGCTAATCAGATGGTCTATATGATTCGTTGAATTTGACTTAGTTTAAGTCACGTGACATAAATCTCAAGTGTTCGAGTGAACAATGACCGCCATGCACGAACTACATATTTGCTTCCACAAACACACACACACACATAGATGGCACTGAAATAGAAACCAAGTCGGAAATTAAATACCTAGGCGTCATTCTATCTGCTGATCTCTCCTGGTCGTCTCATATCTTGGCGAATTCGAAGAAAATATTCCGTCTTACCTTCTACATCAAGAAGTTAAAATATTCTGGTATAACCCAACCCTTACTCCTACAATTCGTTAATTCTCGCACCCCGCCTACCTATTATTCTCTATTGTTCCCCCTTAGTTTTACCCAGGATACTGAAGAAAGACTATAACATGTAACGCAGGATGTCAAATGTTGTCAGCAGGGTAAGCAACGTGCCACTTAACCAGTTTGTTAATATTCTAATTATTCTTTTTTTATTTTTTCATTTTTGATTACAGCTTGATGCCACACCATATTTGCAGAACAAGTATGAAATTATCAGCATGGATATCGGTAGCCCAAATTTTGCAGGCTGACCATAGATATCGGGTGTGTGTCGGCAGGGGATCAAACTCCGGACCATGTGCATGGTCGGTGAGAGTTCTAACCACTGCGCCACCGACGCACACATGGACTCATGTGAAAAATGGTCCAAGTCCATTTTATCTAACTCACACCACCCTCTTCACTCACAACTCTCCCCTTGCATCTCATCAGGCAAAACCAGAAGCCTATATAGAAAACTATATGCTCGCATCAGCAAGTACACAAAAACTGAACCATACCCTGCTTAGCTCGTGTTCTGTGCGATAAAGAAAGCATTAGGCGTGACACCTATAATTCATTAAATAGTCAGTAGTACAACTGGACCTCGTCTTTCCAACTCATATCATTTATAGGTACAACATTTTCTTTCTTTCTTTTCCTTTTCTTTCTCTCTCTTTTTTCCGTTATGTGCTTCTTTGATTCTTTCTCTCGCTTACGCCAGTAAATATGACAGCAACTACTTTTCTAACACCTTCAAACACTGTTCAGCTTCACCATTGCTACCGACATGCCAATATGTTGTTGTCATAACGAACTGTGATTTCCTTAATCTATGAAGAATTCTTTTGATTGACAATGTACCAACTGGATTCAATACTGTAGTAAAAATGCTGAGAATTTCATTCTGTATAACAAGTACTGTTTTGGAATGAAGCAAATTATTATTTTTATTACACCCCTCAATTGACATACTCAATGAGAATCGGCGAAGATTGTTGAGCGCTCATCCCCACAATGGATAGTCAGCAGCTTGGTGGTTTGAAAGATAAATTTCACAGTAGAGTTAATAACATTATTGAAGTTACTTCCCTACCTTCTGGATATCTCACAAGTCTAATATTTGAAACTCGCGAAATTCAACATCAGTGAATTTTGCCTATCATGAGTGGAGGTGGATAGAAATGAGGAAAGCTGAGTAAAATCAATCTACATTCAAGCCAACTATTCAACAAGTATTGTGAGTGATGCGTTGGTTACTTGACGACTATTCATGACATTACTCATGCTCCCTCTGCAATGGTATGCTGGAAGTGATTTCGCCAGTTGCATTTCCAATTGAATAATATTTCCAGCTGAGGACGAAATGCAGAACAGTATGTTGTGTCACTACACATCAAGCAAAATGTGTATTCCTACGAGCCTGGAAATAATATTATGTGCAGTGGATGAAACTTGGATATTGTTTCCCTACATTGAATTATTCACGAAATGTCACAGATATAGACGTAACGGATACTTGAATGACAATTTGAAGATCTCTCCAGAGTATGACAGAATGAGAACCATGTGAACACCATTTCCAACGACGGGGAATTTGAAGGATAGAGTTGAGTGTGGTTATCTCCACTCTGCTCGATGATTCATACTGTGGTAATCTGGACCGTGCATGACTTCTTTCTGTATGAAACTACCTCCTCGTAATGTCTTCCATCTCGTATATGCTCCAGTCTTCTCAGGATGGTGTGGCTTGGCGATTTCATTTGAGTAGATATAATCATGATTCCACACCAGTTGTTGGTTTGCAGAGATTCGACTGGTTTCAGCATTCCACCATTAGTTGACTTTTGTCAGAGAAAAATTGGAAAGCCTGAGAGTATTGGACATTTGTTTCCTCCTTGTTTTGTATCACTCAGCACACTCGAATATAAATATGATGGTCGCTAGCGACTGGCCATATTCAGGTGGTAGTTGACTGGGTTCCACTGTGAATTAGCGACCAGCGGGGCACAGTAAGGATAAATACTCGCCAAAGACATAGGCTTCTAGCGACGGTATATCGAGAATTTGCAGAGATCGGAGTCCATTGAGTCGCCATTGGATTGGGTTCCAGTGCCTGCTCCCCTTTTGGTGGTGAGATTCTTCTGTACAGTCCAAAATTATGAATGGACAGCTGTCCTGTACTCCATCTGCTGCTTCTCCTCTGGTTCCTCAAACGATGTCACTTTCGGATGAAATTTATCATTTGTCAGTACAATGTGTTACATGGCGAGTACACATCACCATCAATGATCTGTACTCATCCAGTAATTGTCTGTCCACCGACTGAGTAATATATAGGCTCATGTGAATTCAGATGGTAGACAGGAAGTGTTGGAAATTCGATGACTTCAGTGGCAGTGATTCAGTCATCGATATCAGAGTGAAATTCTGACATCTTAACTGCATATATTCTCGGAGTGGAATCTGTTACACACGACACATACACATTTTTCTGAATAGGAATCACGTCTGATGAGTCATCTTTCTTGTGACTTGCGTCAACTAAGTTTCCGTGTGATCCTTGGAGGAGGGAGGGAGGAGAGGTGGAGAAGAAGGATTAGTTAAGTGTGAACAGAACTGTCCTCCACGGTGTTCTGTGATCCATTTTGTCACCATGACATCTAACAACTGCAGCGGACATCAGAATATGGTACTGTTGTACACAGAAATGAAACACATTCAGACACTCATTGTGTGTCCTGTGTGCCGAAATTCCATCTGAATTCTCGAAATGCTTTGCTTGCTGTCCATCACCCAGTGGGTTATCATAAACAAGGTATCAATGAGGTCTGGATTGTTGACTGTATGCTCATTCACACGATTTGAGTGAATGCTGTTGTAGACTGGGGATTCATTTCTGACAATCTTACCTCAACGTCATTCCAACGCGTGAGAATAAGTTAAGCAGAATACATACAGGCAATAGTTAGACGACTTCTCAACCCAATACGTCGGGTTCCAATCCATCAGCAATATTGCATATTCACAATCAGTCAGCCTCTACTTCAAGAAACTACTCACTCTTGTATACTAACTTCCTCCTCTTCTGTATTGCTCTCATTTGACCTCTCCTTGGCTACTCGACAATGACTTTGTGACAAAGTGAATGATACTGAAAGCCGTTGACAGGCTGTGTGGCCTTCCACTATGGAAACGCCCAAATACTGTTTCGGGCAGGCACTTGAATTCATGCGGGAAAATGGCGCATATCCTCTTGTCAGAAACAGAGTTCCCTCTTCATTCACAATTCCCCCATATCATCTCATCAGGTGGGAGTGCAAGCAACTGCAATAGACTCACTCTATCTTCACACGACATTATATGAAAGCTTGACGAATGCGTGTTTGACTGGCAATTCATGTGAGAGACGAGAGACGTGTTACACGTGAAACCACTGAATTTCTACGAAAACGTACAACAAATCAACG
This sequence comes from Trichobilharzia szidati, assembly GCA_944472155.2. NCBI lineage: Eukaryota > Metazoa > Platyhelminthes > Trematoda > Strigeidida > Schistosomatidae > Trichobilharzia > Trichobilharzia szidati. The sequence continues at coordinate 4,242,746 of OX235271.1, read as the reverse complement.
CCACCTTATATTCATTGTGTCATAAATATGCTGTTGTCATTATACAAACGTCGCAGTGGTTATATTCATCAATTTTGAAACGAGAGAACAGACCTGAATATTTCAGAACATGCTGTGAACCAAACATTGTTTTCTAATTAATTGGAAATCTTAGGGAGAATACCTAATAATGCAGGAATTGAAATCGCACAGAGTGGGAGAGACAAAATAACGGCTGGCGAAGTCCTGGCACAATGTGCACTGACATCGAAACGACGAAAATTGGGAATGATGAATCCAGAGATGGAAGTTAGTAATGCTGTTTCGCTTTGTGATATGTGTAATATTCCCATTTATAATATTAGAACAAGACATTTAAGCGAACAATATTGTTTTCAATTAGATCTTCTTCAGGCTTTACTCTAATTTACATAGATTTATATATAAAATTTTAACCAATGACGGTGATTTTGGGAATCATATAATAATAATAATAATAATAAAAATAATAATAAGGTAAATTTTCAAGTATTGGTTTGGTAGGGATTTTGTTTAATTGTATGGTCTACGAGCTTGCCTTGTAACCAGAAGGTCCTGGGTTCGAATCCCGTCGAGTGCGTACTGCTGAAGAGTCCCAAACTAGGACGAAGCAGCTGTCCAGTACTCCCAGGTTTTCCAGTGGTTCTCTAACTGATGTCAGCTCATGATGAAATCCTCCATACAATGTGGTAAATGTTTTGAACGTAGTTAATAACGATGATTATAATGATAACAAAATATTGATAATAAGGTTTATGCAGGTGATAAAAATAACAAAGATAGTATATGTATATAAGAGTATAAATAAATTGGGTCGAATCTTAATAAGTGAAGTGGAACGATAATCAGAGTTTAAATAAATATTATAAAAGTACGAAGGAGGTGGAAAATAAGAAAGGGTGGGAGGGCTTTGAATACAATTCACCTAGGCCAAGGGAGAGACAAAGCTAGAACAAACTTCTTTTGTACGCAAAGACTAGGATTGTTCTCTCGAATTCCCATAGCTTCGACTAGGTGTAAAAGACGGGTTCTGATTCCATTCGAAAGACTCGATGGAATACGATAGATAACTTTGAAAGCACTATTTTTGTCCACTTGGTGACCGCTATCAATCAAATGAGCCAAAATAGAACTTCGTATGGATTTTATTTGATCTTTTCCGAACCATGAAGGAAGATGTTCATTAATGCCTTTGTTGAGCTGTCTAGTTGTTCGCCCTATATAGTTTTCTCCACAGGAGCAACTAAATTTATAGATAAACATCGAAGTGGCACAACTAGGTAGCTTATCTTTCACTTGAGCAATCAAAATTGGTCGGCTGGAAAATGACAAACATTTACCACACTATTATTATTATTAAGATTATTATTTGATGCCCAAAATCACCGTCATTGCTTAAAATTTCATATATAAATGTATGTAAATTAGAGTAAAGCCTGAAGAAGATCAAATTGAAAACAATATTGTTCGCTTATACGTCTTGTTCTAATATGTGTAATAAACAAGCCAATATCTAATTGAATCGGTTGTCAATTCTACTGTCAATTAGAAAAGTCTTTGAAAATAAGTAGGAAATTGAGATGTCCTAGTGAATCTTCAAATTCCATCTGGAACACATATCGATAATAAGAAGGGAATTATATCTGTATTTCTGAAATTACTCATTGAGATTGCTAGGACACATGCTGATCACGCCACGCCATGGCTATGTCAGTCGATGTGGCATTATTTTGGAGAAGTGTTCTCCACTCTACTTGGCGTCCACACCGAAAGCCGACACTAGTAAGTGGAATCTGGAATTCTCGTTCCACTGAGCGTTTCAGTTCATTTCTAAAAGTGATATGATGAATGAGACACGTGTGCTGCATCAGAAACCAGTGTGCTAGCTGAATACTGATTATGGAATAGTGTGCAGACGCATAACTATTTACAGAATGTTATTTCAAGTACACCACCTAATCATGTAGAATGCTCAGTGCAAGTGTGCTAGCTGAGTAGTGCTCAGTGAAGGTCATTATCAACCTACAAATGATAAGGATTATGCTGACGCGTAATTGTTTACAAAATGAAGAAATATTTGTGTTATGTGAGGTCAAAGTCACACATTGTGTATCTCATGAATATGAATCACTCTTTCCAATAATAGTACATCAGAAATAATCTAATTATATCAATGATGAAAATAACAGCTCTATTTCAAACAGAAATTCTGGTAGAACTATGCAATTTTCAGCATGATCAGCTCAGAGAACCAACAGAAGCGATAGGACTTCAGATAGTGTGTAGAATCTATTGGTGGGATGAGTGGAGACCGGAGCCAAATTGGTTGGGTCAGTTTCCCACCTGCCTTTCATACTGACCCACATGACTTGTTGGATATCTGACGACTTAATTCGATCAAAATTGAAGCGCCTTGTATACTTTCCACATGTGTTATGCGCAAACACATTTCAGAATTCTTCATGAAAATCGGATTCACCTCCGACACTTCATCATTTCAAGTCTTTGCACAGCATTCTAAGCGTAGTGTGTTTCTCACTGATATGCTTGCCCATACTAAGAATTCTCTCACCAACATGTTTGAATAATGAAAGCAACCATGACTGATGTATCGTCTTATATGAGAAACCTTCATACACATATTGGAAGTGTATGAATTCTGTCGTCAAACAGTGTAAGTGAGCAGACTATTTCAGAATGAGGCCTGGGAATCAGTTGAACCCACACCTGACATTCACACACATTCACACTAACTCACATGTTCGCCATAGGCCTCCCAGTGGTTACAATCACAGTCAGAGATAACGAATAGTGAATTCCCAGTTGAATAATCATCCATGTGGTCAGCGATATCAAATGGGATGTGTGAAATCACAGATCCCAAATCGTCTTGTGAAATAATTTGCACAGATTCACTATGGAATCAAGTTAAATGACCATCACAACTCCGGTCAATTACATGGCCATAATTCCGTTGACTCAGGTCAACTCTGCATGTCGTGTCACTCTCTAAAATTGTTCAGTCAAGCTGATGAGTGGAAATACTGAGCGACTGGCGAACGAGTCAGGAAGCAGATATCAAGTGTCAAGGTGACTCACAGATATACTCAGATGAAGCTGTTAGTGAATATGAGTAACCAGTTGTTCATATCATCCTGTTGATTACACCCGACATGGTATTCACGACAGAACTGATGTCACTGGAGTACCCGAAGATTATGTTGGGGGTATATAGATGACTCATTCAGTATACTTAGAACACAGGATAAAGACAGAATTTTTCAACACATCAACTCGTAGGTAGAGGCGATTCAATTCATCTTTGAATTGGAAAGTCAAGAAGGAGAGCTTCCAATGTTTGATTGTAGCGTGAAAAGGAAAAAAGATGAAAGGTGAAACACTAGTGTCTGTGGGAAACCAAAACATTCACACCGATATTTGTGTTTTCGGTGATCCCACCATTTTTTTCAGTAGAGGTAGCATTGGTAAAATGTTTGAGTGACAGTCGGGCCGAAAACTAAGTAGAACCTAAGAAATTCTAAAACAATATATGAGGCATATGAGAGAGGATTCGAAACTGAACAACTACCCTGATAAATTAATCATGAAGTATGTAAGAAGATGTAAAAATAATAAAATAATAATATAAATAAAATAATGACGAAATGCATGTCAAACATGCACAGGAAAATGACAACACCAGCAATATGGAATTACAATCATCAGTAGTACTTCATACACAGAAGGAAACTCGAAAAGGTTATGCAGGAGAATTCCTAACAATGAAGGGATAAAAGAGGCATTCAAACTCAATTAGAAAGAAGCTTTTTCGGTTGAGGGATCTTTCCTGTGGAGTCAATTAAACAAAACAGTTTAGTTTATCTAATACCCTGCTGCAATGATTGCCAGGTCAAACACATGGGTCAGAGAAGTAGAACGAGGGCAGTCAGAATAGAGCAGCATGCAATTACACACACACACACCATAAAATGTGGTGGGATAAGATGACAGTTTTAAAATCTATGTAACAGGGTGGAGCAAGAGATTGATGGCGGAAGCTTTGTTTATCGAATCAACTGCAAACACGTGTGATAGGAATGATTCAACACCTGTCCCAGACATATGGAATATCATACTACCCCTACGACAAATAAGAGAGAGTAAAAAAATATATAAAAGTCAAGTATCGAAGTTGTGTGATTATAATTGATATGATTATGAACACTAATAGATTGTGTTCGAAACCTTGTCATCCAATAAATAATACCGTTTTCGCTGTGCCATATATCTAATAAACAAAACAGCATGGAATTTAATCGGTTGTTAATTCTACTGTCAATTAGAAGGGTCTTTGAAAATAAGTAGGAAATTGAGATGTGCTACTGAATCTTGACGTTCCACCTGGAACACATATCGATAATAAGAAATATAATTATATTTCTATTTCTGATATTACTCTTATTATAATTATTATTACTGAGATTGCTAGGATACGTGTGGATCACTCTACGCCATCGCTACGTCAGTCGATATGAGATTAGTTGGAAAAAGTGTTCCTCACTCAACTTGACGTCCACCACCGAAACACAACACCCATGTGTGATTAAATGTTCATGCTAGAAAGCGGAACCTAGAATTCTCATTCACCGAATCACATCAATTCATTCCTAAAATTGATAGAATGAATGAGACACGCGTGTTTCATCAGAAACCAGTGTGATAGCTGAATATTGATTATAGAATAGTGTGCAGACGCATGATTATTATTTGTGTTACTGATGCACAACACATAATGATATAGAATGCTCAGTACAAGTGTGTTAGTTGAATAGTGCTTAGTAAAGATTATGAACAGTGTACAAATGAGGTGATTTTGGCAACGCGTAATTATTTACAGAATGATGAAATATTTGTGTTATTTGCGGTCAACATCACACGTAGTATGTCTTATTTATAATTATTACTATTTCTCATAATTTACTTCAGAAATAATCTGATTAAAACAATGATGAAATTGGTTACAGGATTTTCATCATGAGCTGACATTATTTAGAGAACCATTGGAAAATCTGGGAGTAGTGGACAGCTGTTTCGTCCTAGTTTGGAACTCTTCTTCAGTAAGCACCCACCGGGATTCGAACCCAGGACCTTCTGGTTACAAGGCGAGCTCGTATGAAATTAACAGCTTTATTTCAAACAGCAATTCTAGTAGAATGATCCAATTTTCAGCATGATCAGCTCAGGAGACCAACAGAAGCGATAGGACATCTGATGTTGTGTAAAATTCGTCAGATCAGTGGAAATTGGAGCTGAATATATTGAGTTACATTCCTGCACTATCATACTGGTCTACATCACTTGTTGCACATTAGACAAATTGATTCAATCAAAACTGAATTGCCTTGTATACTTTCCACATGTGTTATACACAAACACATTTCAGAATTCGCCGTGAAGTAAATACCTTCAATGAATACACTATTCCATTGGACATGTTCACAAGATGGCAGATGGAACTGGTCTATATGAGATCATTTGATGGATGTCAATAATGTGAAAGTGAAGTCAATACGAACTGAAGGAGCTACCGGAATATTTCTTGAGTTTGAAGGCGTTTGTCAATTACCAATGTTGTAAACAACATCTGCCCAATATGATGCTGTGTATGTTCGAGGTGCGAATTCAAACTTGATAATTAGACCATTGACTTTGGAGTCCATGTGGATATTGTGTTTAGTGATAGTCATTGAAGAACTGCTTTTTTAACATTTCATATAAAAAGCGTTTCATTATCTCTACTGAAATGCAGGATTCCCTGGATATATCTGATATCACAATGGTTCCCTCCCCATTATCTTACCATTTCACTTATTACGATCACTTCACAGTTCACCTTAGCTTCTTGATATTCGGTTCCTCTTGTTTTTTGTTTTCCTTCACGTTCCCCAGTGGAACATAGGGCTTCAAGCTTCTGGCTTGAAGTTTCTGTAGCAGTGGTGATTATGTTTACAGGATGGGGTTGCTAGCCTCATGCCCAACCTTTCCTCTTCACCAGCGTTATTTCTGGCTTAGCGAGGTGAAGGAGTGCGTCGGCCGGGGATCGAACCCCGGACCATGTGCATGGTCGGCGAGCGTCCTAACCGCTATGCCACCGACGCACTAAAGCCAGCTCCTCGACCGGGAATCGAACCCGGCCTTCCACGTGACAGGCGGATATACTCACTACTATACTATACTATACTACCGATTCCTCTTAGATGGACTAATTCTATGTGTGCTGAAATCCTCACGAAATCCATCCCTACTAATGCATAGCGAGTAGTGATCAGTCTGAGTATTGCATATTCACATTCACACTGTTTTTATTCGCTTTTCTAATTGCTCAGTGACGAATTCATGTTGAAAGGTCGCACAGTTGATTTAGATTAACTTTAATGTAAGGCAGTCTACTGTTTAGTAATGACAGGGCTTCCTGTTTCAATTCAAATGGCTGCTCAGGAGTGATTTTTATATATTGAATGTCGTTTCATACTCTGCATCGACATCATGGAGTGAATGTTTCAAATACAGTGAAGAATAAAATCGCAATTGCATAACAATTTATTTTTTTTTTAATTTTGATTACAGCTTGATACCACACCGTATTTTCAGTACAAGTATGGAATTTTCATCATGGATATCGGTAGCTCAAATTTTGGAGGCTGACCACAGATATCGAGGGTGCGTTGGCAGGGGATTGAACCCCGGACCATGTACATAGTCGGCGAGAGTCCTAAACACTGTGTTACCGACGCACAGCAAAGTTGTTAACTGTCCACATTACTAGTGTGACAAAGGCGAGAACAAAGAGTGAATGGCGAACTATGTGGAAGTAAGATGAAATGGAAATAACAGTGGAGTCGACGATAATAGTTTTCAAACTGGTTGATGTTCTCGCTACCTCATGCCTGATGTTATTCTTAATGTTCCACTTCATTTTTTGAAGTACTTGTTTAACATTCGAATTCAAATATTAACCACATTCGATCACAACCAGCAGTTGACTGAAGTTTGAATTCATGAAGAGAAAGTGGTGTAGCAGAAAAGTGATTTATTGAATTTATTTAATTCAAAATGAAATAAGTATTTACGAAAGCTTCTACAATCTACACGTATTCAGTGTTACGCCGACACTTTGACATTCATCCTGATACTTGTCTTCAATAGCCTGTATGAGAATAAAATCACTAAGCAATATTATTGCATGAAATATTAGTGGTGAAATAATCAAGAAAGACGTATACTGAAGAGGAGGATGATTGTTGGTGAACTGTGTGCTTATTCATACAATCCGAGAATTCTGAATGTTTTCAGTGAGTGATAATTTCAATTTTCATTATTTGTCTGAGTACATGACTTGTTACCTTCCGATAATTCACTATTGGTCGTGTGGATTTCACTAGCTTGCTTCCTAATGTGCTTGTGTATTCGCATACGTTCACTATACCATCTATTTAGATCCACCACAGTATTATTCATTGTGGCATATCCGCATGGTAACTTGCAATACCACTCATGATGCCTTCACCAATCGATTAAACAAGAGTGCTCAAGATTGCAGTTTAATCCACATACTAACTGATCAATACTTGAGCTGAATGATGTGAAAATAAATGACAGTGAAATATATTGTCTAACTGTTGCAGTGAATATCCAAATCCTGGATTGTACTCATCATCCCCCGCGATCTGAAACTCCGCGCGTTTGTACTTGTAGCCACCATTTCGTTATGACACATTCATCTCGTCTGTCTATTTCCTGTTATAATGTGTGGAAATTAATGCAAAATTAATCTCAACTCTGAATGCTTTCAACTATGCATCGTGCAGATCCTTGATAATTTTAAATTAAACATTTTTGCAATGTATGAAAATAGTCCAATGAAATTGTTTATTCCCCATCACTGTGATAATCTCTTACCTATCTGTTAAATAATCACTGACTATTCTTGCACAACTAATGACAATCTGCTGAAATCACTCGGCTACCGAAGGTTCTGTCCAGCATGGTGTTCAAATCAAGTGCAATTGCAGCTTGACATCAGCTAGAAAGTCACTGGATAGCAATGCTAGTGAAGTGGAAGTCTGTTCCGCGCTATTTCAGGAATCGTCTGCAATGCACATCCGCCGAGATTCAAGCCCGGCACCTGCCTGTTACAAGTCAGGTTTGTAGACAATCCAGCTACTGGGATCCGAATAAATGGCCCATGAATCATAACTTCCAGCAGTACTCTCTGGTGTTCAGTGTTCTCTAACTGATATGAATCCGTGATCCAACTGGAAACAAATGAAATTCCTACAAACTGACAATGGCAAATTAATCCGATGCTGCCTGTTGACAAGCGACAGGATGAAGTTGTGTTCTGTTCTGCTTAGAAGTCATGATCACCAGGAGTCATCCGGTAGCGAGTGATGAGAAATACTCACCGATGGCATCGGTTGGTATCAGTCGCTCTAACAAATCGCTAGAAGTTAGAATTCATCGGCCATTCAGTCTAGTCTCTGTGGCGAAATGCTGTACGAGCTTGATATGTACTCAGAAAGTCTTTGGATTGTGTGCCAGGTTGCTGGTTGCCTACTGCTGAAGATTCCCAAACTAAACCATCGAAAAATTGTCTAGCCCACCAGTGGTGGTTTACAGTGATTCGCTAAAGCAAGAGAGGCGACGAAGATAAATAAAGCAGGATTTAATGAATTCATCAAATTTTCCTTAGAGCTCTGCAGCTGAATATATTTTACATACAGGAAAACATACTTTACTGTTGGAAAAACATTGGGAGATACAAGACTCATCAGTGAGCAAATAAACTACATTGAATTAATCATGCCAAACGAAACTTGTGCTTGATCTTCAGGTGATGTTCAAATAGATCAGTGGAAGGGAGTATGAGAGATTAGAATGAAGTTGAAATATATTTTGCTTCAATTACATCATGAAGATAAACAATTAGCCATCAGAGGAAGAACTTTATTGTATGGGGAATTACCAACTGAGTAATATCAACAGTAACAGTTAAAATAGTAATGGTGATATTGTGGTGAGTGCTACTTATAATCCGATATAAGTAGTATATCAGAAACGAATTCAGAAAGTAACAATATGTTTTGCACACTGGAAAGAGCAATCAAAGAAGAGAAACATGAGAAGAATGTTGCCATATGATGCAGAATCCAAGAAGCTATCGAAAGTGACGATATTCGACCAATTCGTCAAGGATGTGGTAAATGATGTGCAAATGGCAGTTTGAAAATATGGTATACCAAATTTACCTATGTGCAAGACGTTTCACCAAATAAACATTCCTTTCAGACTCCTCGGTCTCTTTTTCCTTACATTTGGGGTAAATGCAGCACTCACCACAATATGACTTAAGATAATGTTACTGATAAAAGAGAGTTATAAGTTAATCAGGAATAATAACGAGAGGTAGAATAAGGTGTCGATTATATCAACAGTAATAAATACACCCTCAGAAGAGGAGACAAACGCAAACGTGGTGATGTCAGCCAATTCAAGATGTGGATAAACACATCAACATAAAGACATACCTAGACAGGATGCACCAAGTTGATCAGATGGACTCCACTCGTGACACGTTAGTGGTAGGACGAGTATGGTGTGTGCTATTGATAAGACTTTGCAAGTGGCGTGTTGGGTGTAATGTCTCTCGAAAGAATATTGAATAGCTTGGCGAAATGAAGCTTTTAAGTGACAGAATCAAGGAAGAATGAAAAAAGAACCGAAGGAAAGAGAAATCGAAGAAGATATGCAATAACAATTCCAGCGTAAGGGTTCTCGCTTTCTATGTATCCGAAAAACAAGTGTGCAATTAAACACGATGATATCCATTGCTTGGATGTTTCGCGTGAATAATATTGAAGACAATAATAATAATAATGACACCACTAATCACATTGTGTAGTTGGACTTGCTTATATGACGAAATGATGTACACTTATGGCGAAATGCAGAAGGCTTACACTGAAATCTTCATTTTCACGTGTTACACGCTGTCAATTTCTTCTAAGAGATCAGTAACGATAGTCCAAACGATTGGTCAAACCACACGTAGAATGAATGACGCGTAATATACAAAAACACAGGATTTGCGTAGAATACTGTACTATTTCAGACACGAAGTAGTGAAATGTAAAACACAAACGTAAATTGTCAGGTGTCGGTGGTTGAATGCCGTGGAGAACACATTTAGTGTGCGCCAATAAGAAACACAGCAAAGCTGTGTCAAATCTGATCCATCTGTAGATTTGAATAGCGCGCGAATGCCAGACACGGAATAAACGGGTAAGAATAAACAATGCTCAACAGTGACGGGTACATAAATAAGGCGTATACTGCAGATAATGCTTATTTTTTTATTTCCTTCACGTTCCCCAGTGGGATATAGGGCTTCAATCTAGTGACTCGAAGTTTCTATAGCAGTGCTTATTTTACAGGATGGGTTGCTAGCCTCATGGCCAACCTTTCCTCTTCACCAGTATTATTTCTGGCTCGACGAGGTAAAGGAGTGCGTCGATCGGGGATCGAACCCCGGACCATGTGCATGGTCGGCCAGCGTCCTAACCACTATGCCACCGACGCACGCAGATAATGCTTAAGTATATGAAAATAATTACTATACATCAAATAAATTGGTAGTGTATTAGGTGAGTGAAACGTCAGTAGCAAACGAAGTCATGGTTGAGAAGTAATAAATATGACTCATCCTACTTGTGCGTTGGTGGCACAGTGGTTAGGACTCTCGCCGACCATCACATGGTCCGGGGTTCGATCCCCTGCCGACGCACACCCGATATCTATGGTCGGCTGAATTTGGGCTACCGATATCCGTGCTGAAAATTCCACACTTGTAATGAAATACGGTGTGGAATCAAGCTGTAAATCAAAAATAATAATACTTACTACTCATAAGTAGTGTAGATTTGAAGAGGAAAGAATGAATGACAAAGGATAAATATCGGAAATGAATCCACACTCGTTTGTGTCACTCTTGTCTTCAATTCATGCTTTCTATATTGTGTTGTTTCACATGAATCCCTCATTTCCTCCTTCTTCAAAAATTATTCCATCACTGACCTTTTTAATATTCTTTCAGAAGACATCACACACAATGTGCCGCTTGCAAAATCGCCTTATGAGTAGCACACAACACCTCACTACTGGCAGACTAGATCAGGTTTACAATCAACGACCTGAAAGTATTTGCAGTCAAAGTTGTAGTGTGTGTGCGTTTGCGTGTGTGTTTGTGTGTCGAATACACATTTCTGTGCGATGAAGCATTGCACATGTATCCAGTGCTCTCTGTACTTATCTTTTTTTGTAAACCAATCGACACACACTACTGCTTGTGTTCTACTCCGATGACGAAATTCTAGAAGTGATATAGAAACTCTGAGCTGTATTTATTGCCTACAGTATATGAGGCGAATTTCGACACTGGATTAAGAGAGGGAGATGTGAGAGATGGAGAAGTGTACGGAGACTGTGTGAGCTATGTGTTGTCTATTATACTTCCAAATTCTTCGAAAGCATTTTCACAGTAATTAAAAATATCGATTGGAGAAGTGAGATATGCTTTTCCTACAGGGAATCTGAGGAGTGGTTGTCACGTGAACACGAAGGCTCACTCGCCATCATGCGGTCAGTTGAAGGAAGACTAGCGAGAACGGAATGAAATGTGGTGTGTTGCTGAAACCCAATGGTCCACTCGCATCCCATAGGAATAATGAAAACAATAATAGTAATAGCATTCACCATCTCTCTGCGAAATTATTTATGATTTTGCTGTGAGATAATTATAGCAGAGTAATATTATTTACATTTTTGTGTGCATTCTAAGGTGTCAAAATAGATTCACTGCAGTTGGGAACTTCTACAATCCCACTTTCCACTTGTATTCATGGTGTGTATGCTTTTGTGGTTTATTAGACCAAGTGGAAACTACAACAACTAAGTACGGAATTCGGATGACCATGTTCAAGGCGTAACTTCCTGTGATGACGAATAGGGCAACTTTCAAGAGTTCGTTTGTCCTGGGATTTGATTTGTTTAAAGTTCGATCACAAAGTGACATCTGTTAGATACAGCTGACCACCAGTGATTTGGAGTCTCTGTTATTGTGAGGAAATGAGTGCTGATGCTCCATCTTTCACTGGCCTAACTAAGACTGAATGAAAACAGTGAGAGAGAAATCGTGGTGTGTTGCTTACGCTGTGTATTCCACTCAGTAATTATGGGAATAATAATAATAGTGATATTTGTCATCATATTTGGCATTTCACCGTGAAGGGATTCATGAATCCAATGTAAGACTGTCAGTGTCACTGTTACTGTAACTGCAACTGTAACTGTTATGTCGCTATTCATATACGTTGAGAATAACGTGACAGTGTGAATTTTATTGGGGAAGAGTGTGCTTGTGCAAGATGTTATCAGTTCAAATTGATATGATCACAAGTAGCAATAGTTTATGCTCGAAACCTCATCATCCAGTTATTAATACTGCATCACCACTGTGTCATATTTGAGATGAACCTATCTAAGATGGAATCACATTCTACCCCAGTGCCCCCACGTTCTACACTTACATTATTGTTTTATCAACGGTTGATCTTGTTTCACGCGGCAAATTCACTTATCTTGGCAGCTAATTTTTTTTCATTCATAAATTTGTCGAACATTTAATTTGAGTATCTTTGGATTTAGTGAAAGCAGCTGATCTTGTAATTTGAAGATGTCCAGTGTGTGATTTCATAATTCTTTTAATTTACCGTAGTTTTCAATTTCATTTGAGCAAAGGAAGAGCGAACATATTTGCAGGAAAATAGCAGATCGTTTTGTTCCGTGGATTCTCTTTTCATCTGCCTACACCATAAAAAAAACAAAATGCTGTCAGAACACACCTTTCTCCACTGTGACTTCCGGTTATAGAAAGAAAGTATGGCCAACATAATTCCAGTAATGCTGTAAGCAGACGGGCTATTCAATGTTAAAAGTTGAGCTAACTATTTAGGGCATAAAAACACAAGAGCTGAGTCTTTTGGTTGACACAGAGCCAGCCCAGTGGACTCATTTTGTTGGTTTGTGTGTGACATGAATTCCTAAAGGTACGCGGAGTCTTGCAGTGATTTCTCAGTCACCCTTTATATGTGGTAAGATGATATCCTTTGTGTTTTCCTTGAGGTCCTTTGATTTGGTTGTCTGGCTGGCTTGGGAGTAGATATCTTCTGATGAAGTTCCGTGGATTTCCATCCTCTTGGAAGACATCCGTGAGATATTCTTCTCCAATTTTCTTCAAGGTAGAAATGCTGCAATGTGTCCTGGCTCTCTTGAATAATGTTTTTATGCAACTCTTCTTGTGTGCCATATATTGGGTTGTTGCTGTTGTGTAATTGAGTATTTGAACTGTCAGAATAATATATACCACGTGTGCATATTCGGGGACCCTGTGGCGTTGGCATCCGGCCTAGCAGGTGTCAATATCCCAATATGTGCTAGAGCCAAACCTGGATTACTGGACTGGATCCCCACTAACAGTCGTTTATGTTCTGTGAGGCTGTAAGATTCTACGAGAGTAAGAAGCGGTAGGGCAGATAGGCGGTGCCTATTTCTTGTCTCTGCCAATCCAACAGGATATGGCAGCCCGGATGCAATTGATGATGAGTTCTACTACCACGTGAGCGATGTCTTGAGACAGGCGCGTCGGAGGGATACCGTAGTGCTGGCTAGGGACTTGAATGCACAGTTCGGGCGTCCAACCTCAGAGGAGAATCGTCTAGGTGGCTAGTGTGGCTTACATGGTCGCAGGTCAGATAATGGAGACCGTCTCTCGGCACTGCCTTTCCATCCCCATAGCGTTACCTGGCGTCCTCCCGCTGTGAATCAAGCTTGGACTCAGATTGATAATATTGCTGTCAGTTTCCGATGGCCAGCATGCTTACAAGACTGCCGCCCCTTATGGAACAGGCCTGGACTCCAATCATTCTTCACTGTGCAGCAGGTTTGTCTTGTGATTTGGTGGGCTTCATAAACGGCGTCATCTACATGTTGATGTGACCAAGCTAGTAGCGTCTGCAACTCTATTAAAATACAAGAATAAGATGCAATGAAAGCTTGCTAGCAACTATCCAAATGGCATAGATGAACGCTGGCTTAAGCTGCAAGTCGCCATGCAAATGGCTAGTGTAGCCGCTTGTGGCCTAAAATAATGCTCCAATGTAAACCAATGGGTTGTGAATACATCAGTTATAACCTCTTATCGCTTCACATATAGTATATATATATATATATATTAATATCTAAAGTTATAAGTTAATTGAAATAGTGTCACCATAAATTACAAATAGGAGAAGATCAAAGAGCTGCTTATTTTGCTAATCTAATTACATAGTAAGTCATGGATTTCGCGCTTAACATTGTCTCCATCACACAGAATGCGCATTGGTCTTAAAGGGTATCGCTGAGTTTTATAATTGGTTCTACCGGCGAGCAGATAACCTTTTATATTGACTTCTAGTCCTCCTACCTGATGAGATGCAAGTGGGGGGAGAGTTGAGAGACAGACACTATGGATTTGGACCACTTCTCAAATGAGTTCAGATATCTGTCGAATATGAGAGCGACGAGCTGACCTATTGGCTACCTTTGTGGGCCTTTCAGTAGCCAAAGAAAGATTAAGGGGGGGTGGTAATAAAGTAATAATAATGATAATAATAATTTGCTTTATTCCAAAACAGCACTTGTGATACAGAATGGAATTCTCAGCATTTTTACTACAGTATTGCATCCAGTTAGTACATTTCAATAAATAGAATTGTACATAGATTGAGGAAACCACAGTTCATTATTACAACAATACATTGGCATGTCAGTAGCAAAGGTAAAGCTGAAACAGTGTTTGAAGGTGTTTGAAAAGTGGGAGCTGTCTTATTAACTGGCGTAAGCGAGAGAAAGAGACAAAGCAGCACATAACGGAAAAAGAAGAGAGAGAAAAGGAACAGAAAGAAAGAAAATGTTGTACCTATTGATGAAGTGGGTTGGAAAGAGGAGATCCAGTTGTACTAATACTATTAATGAATTATAGGTATAATACGTAAGAATGAATTGTATAAGCAAAGCTTCAATGTTACATTCCTAATTGTCTTAACCTCTTAATGAAGTAGGTTTATAAAGTCTAATTGCACAAGCCTCCAAAATTGCCAGCATCTACCTGCTTCTTTATCTGCTGACAACAGTGAATGACCTGACAGCGCGTTAATATCAGGTCAGTAGTCCACAAGATGATTTGTTATTGAATTTTTTGACATTTTGACTTCAGATGTATTAAACCACCTTGGTGAATACTTCATCATGTGGGTAGACAATCACGTTTCTGTATAACTCATGCATTTGCTTATACACTTAATTTGATATATACAGTCTGAAGAATCGAGGAATGCCAACCGGCTACTCCCAGATTCTTGAAGCTCACGTTTTGATGATATTATGGAACTTAAGTTCTGTGGCATATTAATTTCTGCTGATGGTTTTAACAAGTCTCTGTTTGACTACTTATTGTACGTATCATCTCCTTTGAACGGCAAATTTATACATACGGGCTTCTTCGGAACTACTTAGATAGTTTTACTGGGGTATGCTGCTTTAGACTATTTATTAATAAACTTCTCAGGCTATCCATTCTTAGATAAAATATCCTTTAGAGCCTTCATTTCATCATATTCAATCGTACTATAAGAACAAACTTGTCGTGCTCTATTGATTAGTTTTTCCATTATGTTCCATATTGGTTTGTTTATTAGGTATATCACACAGTGAAACAGTATTATTTACTGGATCAGTAAATAATACTGTTTCACTGTGTGATATACCTAATAAACGAACTAATATGGAATTACTTACTACCACAGTGCCCAAGTTTTACACATATATTCCCATTATGTTATTTCTATATTGGACTGGAAAAATACTTTTAAAATGTATATACTGCCCCATCCACGAAAGCTTTCTAAATATCAATCCTACCAATGTTTCATCGATCCTTTTCATCAGAAAACATCATTTTCTTCGTGTTCTATCATGAAGCTGCAGATATGGATGGCATGAGTTGAATTTTGTCGAAAGGTCTTTAATAATGTGATTTGTTTTCACAGACAATAAATATATCATCAACAAATCTTGGACATAATTCTATTTGTCGTATTTGCCGTTGCAAAATACTGGCTTCTTATAGGCTTGACAAGAGCAAATCCTAAAAACGTAGTTCTAATTGGCTTCCCATTGCAACGCCATCAAACTGACAGAGTAGACAGGGACTATCGAATTGAATGTGGACATTATTGGTAAATAAAAGCAATAATTTCCTCAATTCCAATGTTGCAATGGATATTTCGTTAACTTCTACTACATATAAAGTCAATAGTCGCAATGACTGGCATATTTGTGAATAAGAAAGTAACATCGGAAGAGATCATGTACTTATCAGTAACATTTCGATCAATAATTCACACGACCAACTGGAATGAATAATAATAATAACCTACTTTATTACAAAACAAACAGTACTTATAATACACAATGGAATTCTCAGCATTTATCACAACACCTTGCATCTGATTTACTCAAAATATAAATAAAATTAAAAATTAAAACAAAATTAACCAGAGGAATTTGTCCACATTTACAGTAGGAATAAAGTCAAAAATATTCGAAGTACAAATTGAGAATATTAAAAATATAAGAATAATAACAGTGAGTTTGTTTCAAACGGTATTGTCGATTCAGTTTGAAAATTTTAGCATGTTATAGAGTATTGAATCTAATGTTCTGTTGATATAGTATAGTGAGGGGAAATACAAAATTAACAGTTATAACACAGCTTAAATGATGTTCACACTTATGAAAAAATAAACAAATAAAAACAAAAATTGAGAGGATCATAAATATAAGAAGAACAATGACAATAAAGGCTGATGTTATAAGGGTGGAGATAATGCTTTATTTAGTAGTACAAAGAAGGTTAGTTGGTTAGTTCATGCCTAACACTATTTTTATCACATAAAACACGTGCCAAATATGGTATCGTGGAATTTTTATACTTAGACGTACGTGCATAAAGTCTTCTGAAATGACTTCTTGTTTTACCTGAGGAGACACAAGGTTGGAGCTCCGGGTAAGTCAAGTGGAGGCTCGCAATCTGACAAAATCCCTTTCAGTAAATTTGTTGCATGACATCAAGTGCCCATCGTCAATGACAACTTCAACGATATGGCCCAATGGGATAGGAGACCAGTCGCCCTACTGATTGACAGTCTTCAGAGTTCTACGAAGTATAACATAGTCTTTTTTAAGCAATCCAGGAAAGAACAAGGGCGATCTGTGAAGAAGAATAGGTAAGATGCGTGAGTTGACAAACTGTAAGAGGAGGGACTGGTTGAGTTATGCGTGAGTCAGATGAAATATTCTTTTAGAAATCTCTAAGACATGTGAAGACCAGGATAGATCAGAAGAAAGAATTAATCCAAGATACTTAACTTCAAACTTGATTCCTATATCACTATCATCGATTTTGCAACAGACATAGGAACCAACAGCTTCATTTAACTTTCTCTTACATTGGAAACTGAAATTAACAGTCTGACATTTGGAAGGATTTAGTCTAAGACCATTAGACGAAGACCATTCGCTAACTCCTCAATCAGCTGTTAATTATTTTGAATGTCTTCAAAATGTCCACAATCTGATCAGTATTCAATAGATGGAGCGGCGAAATCGCACTGTTTAATGCCTATGAAGCTTTCACAGGTTCATTATTCTCAAAGATGCGGTTATAACTGAAGTATTCGCAATACCAATACAGTTAGTTAGTTAGTTAGTTAGTTAGCTATAGTGTATGATGATGACACGCAATTCATGCATACATATACATTAATGTAATCATATGATACGATATTTCCCATTGTCTATATTTGAAATAATTTTGGTAGATATTTTCATCCCTGCCAAGATTCATCATATGGTGTTGTCTAAAAAAAGAAATAATTCATGTTATTTTAGTTGTGCCGGAGAGATGAATATAAATAAATAAAGCAAAGCAAAGCAATTTATTCTACGGATAGAAATATTTTACTTCCTATTCGTATACGTATTTCTGATGTGTTTTAATTCTAATTTTCATCCTCATTTTGACAGAAATAATGAATTGCAATTTGTTATCATTAATTATTATTATTCTCTTGTAAATTTAGACATTTTGGAATTGAAATTTATGTCCGTGTATTACATTAGACATTAATTCTTTATTAACTTTTTCTTGGTAATTTTTGTTATTTTTATCAGTTGTTGTTGTTGCGTTAAGAGAATGAACACTTTAATTAAAGCCGAATTACAAAGACTAAATGCTCTCTATAACCAGAAGTTTCTTTCATGTAAATCCTCGTCTAATATGTGGAAGCTATTAAAGGAAATCACAGGTGGTAAGCAAATAATGAATGATACTTCTGTTGATGTTGATATGCTTAATAAATCCTTCATATGTATCCCTGCAGATGTTATGATTCCCAAATCTAATAGTATAAATAATGACTGCTTCTCATGTTTTAACACGAATGATGTCCCTAAGTGTCTTTACTCTCTCAAACCTACCCAGTCCCTTGGTCCTGATGGAGTTCCTGCTGTTATCCTTAGGAAGTGTGCTGACATCTTATGTTACCCATTAACCGACATTTTTTAATGAATCTTCTTCCAAAAGTATTATTCCTGACTCATGGAAAAATATCAAGGTTGTTCCAGTGCCTAAATCAACAAGTGGACCTACTGTCAAGTTTAGACCCATTGCTATTACCTCACCTTTTTTAAAAGTTATGGAAAGACTTATTTTACTTAATCTTGAACCCTCTTTAAAGCCTTTTAACGACCCCAACCAATTTGCCTATAAACATAGTAGGTGTGCCTTAGATGCCGCTGTAGTTCTATATCATAATACAGTCTCTAGTTTAGATAGAGGAGCCAAATATGTTCGGTGTGCCTTCCTTGATTACACATCTGCATTTGACTCTGTACCTAGGTTTCTCTTGTTAAGTAAGCTTGCTGCAACACAGAGTGAGAGCTGGATAAATAAGTGGTTGTATTCCTACTTTTCTGATAGGAAGCAGTACACTGTCTACAATGGAAAGTCCTCCACTACCTCACTTACTTTAGCTGGTGTTCCTCAAGGTGCTGTTCTTTCTCCTTTTCTGTTTCCTTTTTTCTTACATGACTTGCCCCATTCTGATGTAGCAAATTTTGTCAAGTATGCTGATGACCTCTCTGTCTCCATGCCTGTCAACTCTCGGTCAGATTGTTCCATATTAAATAACTTTCTCTCGGAAATTAGTCAGTGGTCCTCTTCAAACGGTCTTAAGCTGAATCCGTTTAAATGTCAGGGAGTCAATTTCACTTTCAGACGAAAACGTGACCTACAACAACTAGCTAGCTCACATGGCCCCACTATCATTGATGGCATAGAGGTTGAAATTACATTTAATGTCAAGTACCTTGGACTGAGTATTTCCTCCGATCTTTCCTGGTCCTCTCACATCTTGCTAGTTACTAGAAAGATGTTTCGCTTAACGTCCTACGTTAGGAAGTTAAGGCAGTCTGGTATAAAGCAGTCTTTGCTTTCTCAGTTTGTCAATTCCTGTATTCTACCCATCCCTCTTTACTGCTCCCCATTAATCTTTCCTGGACTACTTAAGAAAGACTTTGCTTCGCTGCGTAGGGCACTAAAAGCTGTTAGTAGGGCAAGTGGGATTTCGTCAAACCAACCGGTTAACACCATTGTGGATAGACATATAATGTCATGTAAGAAACTAGCGAATTCTATATTGTCAGACCCCGAGCATCCTCTCTATATGCAGCTCTCTCCTTGCATTTCATCTGGTAGAACTAGAAGCAACTATAGGAGGCTATATGCCAGGACTACCAAGTGCAAAACTCCACGATACCTTATCTGGCACAGCTGTTATGTGATGAGAAAACTGTTAGGGTTGACACGATCACCTTACTGCGGCACTCTAACAAATAGTTCCCATTAGCTTTTGTTCTCCTTTCTTTGTTACTATTATATTGTTGCTCATATATTCTATTACACACTAATTTTATATTTCATATCCTGTGGTGCATTGTTTAAATATGTGAATGCAATGCTGTTCTTTTTTATTTCTTTTATTTCTCTTTTTTTTCTTTTGTTGTTGTTGCTTTTTATTTTTAAATTCTTATAAAATTTATGAGGTAATTAGATGCAATATTGTAATGCACGCTGAAAATTCCATACCTGTACCACAAATACTGTTTGGAATAAAGCCATTATTATTATTATTGTTAGTTAAATAGTCGTATCTACGGTTAGATAGAAATCACCTACTTTATCTAATATGATGAATTATATTGTGCCTAATCATGAGTTGATATCGGTTAGAGAATCATTGGAAAACCACCAAGGTGTGAGTGAGTATTGGACAGCTAGCTGTTTGGGTTTTTGCTCCTCAGCAGTAGTATGCACCCACCTAACATCAGGATTCGAACCCATGACCTTCCGTTTACAAGACGGTGATCTTGTAGACCATTAAGCAGCCACCGAGATCCTATTCAATGGCCAGTCCATGAATTCAAAATTCCACCAATTCACGATATAGCGTGAATACTGCTGCTAGGACGATACAGTGATGTCCAGTCCTCACTCCCTAGGGGTTTACCATTGGTTCTCTAACTGATGTCAGCTCATGCTAAAACCTTGTAACCAAACTAAACACTGTAACACTTGAATATTTTTTGCTTACACAAATCCGTTGTAGAAGAGTTTTCTTGAAGTGCAATGAATTACCTCGTTTTTAGCATACTGCCAGTAGCTGAAACAAAGAGAGGACTTCAAGTGGATATTGATAAAGAAGATGGAAGTGATGAAGCAACAAGCACCAAACATTATCAGTGGAATAAATTTGAATTAGGTCATTTCCTGCCCACGCCTAGGAGGCATAGTCTCAACTACAGGCAATCACCACGGCTGAGGATATCAAAGCTAGCCAAGCATCGGAAAGGCATAGCAGACCTTCTTTATTCAGAAAATATTCTGGGAAACCTTCTACACTCCACCTCACCATACACAACAAAATTCAAGTTTTCAACACAAATGTTAAGTTAGACAGGTCTTCTATATCGATCAGAAAATTGACTCATGTGCATCACGATTAGCATTTCCAACACCCGTTGGCAGATTTTTGTCAGAAGATGCCTTCGCCCCAAACTCAACATCAGATGGCCGGCCGGAAGGAATTATACACAGTGGTTAGGACTCTCACCGACCATGCACATGGTCCGGGGTTCGATCCCCTGCGGACGCACACCCGAGATCTATGGTCGGCCTGCAAAATTCGGGCTACCGATATCACATGCTGAAAATTCCATACTTGTACAGAAAATAGGGTTTAGCATCAAGCTTTAATCAAAAAAACTGTAGGGAAAGAACTAATCAAGGACCTACTGGTCGACAAATATGCCGTAGGAAATGAAGATGGATCCGACACACGTAGGAGACACCGTTGGCTTATATTGTCCGGCAGGTCATCACTAGAGTGAAACCCTATTGACAAGTTTTGCGTTGTCCCAGGAATGACATGGAGGAGATCATATGAAGATGAAGAGATGAAAGCCTATGGGCAGTTGTGAGGTCAGGTAAAGAGGACTGTGGGAAGAATAGGAGGAAATGGAGATGTGCTGCTGGAGCCATATGTTCCACTCAGAACCCAAGGGAATAATAATAATATTACCTCAAACAAAATAAGAATAATAATAGGTACTAAAGCAGAGAAAGGATATCTCTCTACAGTCAACCTTCAAGACTGGTGACGTTGCTGGTTTCCCCCAACAGACTGAATACTGTACTGAGTGTAATACCACCAGCCGCCAAGCTCTCATGGGCTTATCAAATGAACCATTCTTAAAGACAACCGGAAGTGGGCAAATTCCCATTCTGGGCTTACGTCTAACTATACCTACTAATCTACATATATGTGCCAAAGGGTATAGATTGAAAGAACAGAGAAAAGAATGGTTGTCCACATTTCTGAAAACACACACACCAAAACACCTGAAACTAATAGGCCCACAGGCAATATACACCATGATTGCATACCATCTTTTAGTCACCGATTAAATTGTAAATAATCTGAAGGCGTTCAAAATAATTAGCATACAAAAGAAACTAAATGCCAGTGTTGGAGTACATTCTATTGCCCCACGTCGGTTACCATGCATAGTATTCTGCATATTAGGCTTCGTCTCCTGAAAACACCGAAAAGTTGATGATCATTGAGATCTGGACAATTGATAATAAGCTTATTATACTTTTCCAAAGTAAACATAAAGATCTTTCTTCGTAAAATTATGAAAAGACACTCTTTGGAGTTTTTCAAACCCACTACTTATCAGTGCCCTAATTCTTTTTTTTCAAATCACTAAGCATAAATCTAGTTTGGACACATTTGAAGCAAGGATTAACATTAGACTGTTGGAGATAAATCGTCAGGAAGCTCTGGCTGCACCTGCGTTTCGTGTTTGTTGACAATCATCAGTTATCAAAGTAAATCTACAATCATGAAGGAATTCACATCCCCTCCGAGATTCGACACCCTGTCATCCAGTGCAATACTGCAGTCAGAGACGTTATCGCTGAGAAGCTATTCACGCTAGCGATTGACCTCCTGTAAGACTACTGTAATGGAGACTTTGATTGGCCTCTAGGTCGTAAGTAACTAGTGTCATGTGTCCAGTCTATTGTTTAGTGAAGACTGAATTCGATCATTCAAGTTTTACAATGTGACCATCACGCTATGACTGCAGCACTGAGTGACACGGGTTCGAATCTCACAGGAGACATGACCTCCATGAAGATTGAAGATATGCCCTGCTGGCGAAACTTAGTTTCAAGGCTTCCTGCCAATTGCCTATAACTACCTAATATCAGCAATTCACAGTGCAGTGCATCGTGATGGTGAGCCACTTACCATGACAGTTACATTGTAAACTTGACTGATAGAATTCAGTCTTCACCAAACAATAGACTAGACACATTTATTATTATTACATTATTGTTTCCTTTAATTCCTAGAGGAACATAGGGCTTCAGCCGTGCGTCTCCATTGCGTTCGGTTCTCTGCTAGAGTATTCACCTGGCTCCAAGTCTGTCCACACGTTTTCATCTCCTCTTCACATCACCTCCTCCAAGTCACCCCACCTTGCACTGACGACCAACTCGCCGCTTCCCTTTCGGGTTCCACTCGAGCGATGGCTTGTCTAGTGATGTCACTTGATGTTGTTTCCTCAGAGTATGGCCAGCCAATCCATCTCCATTTCTTCCTGCCTATTTGTTTCACAATTGGTTCCTGCTGGCTTGGTTCGCTCATTGCCAGAGATCTCTGTTGCTGATCTTTTCTGGCTGGCCATCTGACCTTCAGTATTGAGCGAAGACAACTGTTAATGAAGGTCAGTGGTTTGTTTGAGATGCTCTTTATGACGCGCAGTGCAAGTCTCTGATCCGCATAGTGAGTAGCACTGACTGACTTCACATTGTAGTTGAAAATCCGGATCTTATTTTTGATGCTGAGTGTTGTTGACCTCCACACAGACTTGAGAGTAGTGAATGCTTGTCTTGCTTTTCCGATTCTTGCTTTGATATCCTCGCCAGTTCCGTCTGCCTGTAGTTGAAACGATGCTTCCCAGATAGGTGGCTAAAGGACGTTGTTTCTTTCAGGTTCCTCCCATTTATGCTGGTTGTTGTCTGTTGTTGTTGTTCTTGTCCAGGAATCTTCATCACCTCTGTCTTCTCTATGTTCACCTGAAGTCCTATCTTCTCTGGATGCTTCTTCTGCCAACTTGTTGCTTTTCGCTTGTATATCTTCCAGTTTGTGGGAAATCAGACATATATCATCGGCGAAGTCTAGACCCTCCAAGTACTTTGTGTGAGTCCAGTTTATGCCCGTTTCCTCGTTGCCCGCGCTGTTTGTCGCATTATCCAGTCTAATGCAATCAGGAAAATCATTGGCGATAGTAGGCAGCCAGCTTGTCTTACTCCTGTCCTCACTTCGAAGGGTTCCGTAAGTTTCCTATTGTGGAATACTTGGCATGCAGCGTTGTCGTACAGCTGTTGGATGAGATGTATAATTGTCGGCGGCACCCCGTAGTAGCGAAGTAGTTTCCAAATCACCTCTCGATCGACGCTGTCGAAGGCTTTCTCAAAATCGATGAAGTTGAGATAGAGAGGTGACTGCCATTCCAAACTTTGTTCAATGATGATCCGTAATGTGGCGATCTGATCAATGCATGACTTGTTCCTCCTGAATCCAGCCTCTTCCGGTCGAAGTTTTTCATCCAGGACATGTTTGATTCTCTCCAGGATGATGCGGCTTAGTATTTTGCTTGGGATGGGCAGGAGCATAGTTCCGCGCCAGTTCTTGCATTGACTCAAGTCTCCTTTCTTTGGTAGTTTGAATAAGTATCCTTTCCTCCAATCTTCAGGTACTTTGCCTTCTTTCCACACCTTCTCCAGTAGTGGCGTCATCAAGTCCGCTGTTGTCTCTGGGTCCGTTTTCAATGCTTCTGCTGGGATTCCATCTGGTCCTGCTGCTTTTCCAGCTTTTAGCATCTTGATTGCCTTCACGACTTCTGATTTCGTCGGGGGGTTGGTGTTCACTGGTAGCTCTGTCTCTTTTGTTGGTATTGTTGGGTGCGTTGGTGAAGGTGGTCGATTTAGGAGACTTTTGAAGTGTTCAGCCCAGTGTTTCCTTTGCTCCACTTCTTTGGTGAGTGACTTTCCATTGTCATCCTTCACCGGCTTGATTTGTATCAAACGTTTGCCCGATAGGTACCTAGTAGTTTGGTAGAGTGTTGCGAGGTCTTCTTTGAATGCAGCTTGTTGGGCTTCCCTTGCCATGGTTTCATAATATTTCCTTTTGTCTTCCCTGGCACTCTTCTTTACTCTTTTGTTCAGTGTGTTGTAGTTTGCATTCAAATCCTGTTTTTGTTGCTCGTCGGTGCACTGGAGAATCTTTTGTTTCACCATCCCTCTCTCTTCTATTAGTCCCCAAGTGTCCGTAGTGAGCCATTGTTTGTCCTGTTTCTTCTTTCTGCCTAGAACTTCCATGCAGGTTATGCTCCACACTGTTTTCAAGTTGTTCCAGTGCTTTTCGATGCTGACCTCTTCGTCAGTGTTGATTTGTGTCTCGGCTTTGTCTTTTATACTTGCAGTGAAGATGTCCTTTGTGACTTGGTCCTTCAGTTTTTAAGTGTTGAACTTGGCTTGTGGTCTATCTGCAGCCCCTGTTTCTCTGAAAGCTTTTAATTTGATTTGGATTGTCCCTTGTACGAGGTAGTGGTCTGAGCCAACGTCTGCTCCTCTTCTTACTTTTGTGTCCAGCAGGCTGCGCCGCCACTTCCTTGAGATTGAGATGAAGTCAATTTGGTTTTTGGTTCGCCCATCTGGTGACACCCATGTAGCCTTGTGGATATCCTTGTGTTTGTATACGCTGCCACCAATCACTAGTCCATTGAAGGCGCAAAAGTCGGCTAAGAGTTCTCCGTTTTCATTCATTTCTCCCAGAGCTTCTCTACCCATGATGAGTTCCCTCACTGGGTTGTCTGATCCCAGTTTGGCGTTCATGTCTCCCATTAGTATTTAAATGTCACCAGCTGGAGTATTTTCCATTGTTGCCTGTAGTTTTCTGTAGAATTCTTCTTTCGTTTAGAGGTATGCGTTGTTTGTCGGTGCATAGCATTGTATAATTGACACTTTCCTTCCTTTGGAGTTGAATCTGGCTGTTATTATTCTGGGCGAGATCGCCTCCCATTGCATCAGGGCCTTCGTTGCCGTTGGTGACATCATGATAGCCACGCCCTCGGTGTGCGAGTGGTTATCTTCTGGGTGACCGGAGTAGATCACTGACTCACCCGTTGACAATTTGGTGAGTCCATTCCCGTTCCATCGGCTTTCACATATTCCCAGTACTTGAATTTTGTATCTTTTCATTTCGTTTGCGATCTGGGCAGCTTTGCCAATCTCGTACATGGTGCGGACATTCCATGTCCCCACACAGACTTTTTCTTTTGGCTCAAGGAGGTTCACCGTGCTGAAGTTTCTGTAGCAGGTTTGTTTACAGTGTGGGGTTGCTATCTTCACACCTGAGAAGGGGGATTGTTACATTAAATTATAATTTAGAGAGAAGCGACCTTGGGGGTTGCTCCCCTTAAAACCAGGAAGACAGGGAATAAAACAATCAGAACAACAACAGCACGGGGAAATAATTCACAATAAGAAGGGTAACAAGCGACAACAACAATAATAATATCATAGTCAATTACAGTTAACCAAAATGATACCAGAGTCATAGACTCACGGACTCGAGCCAACTTGAATATGTAAATCCATCAATATATATACAATCATAGGTATTAGTTAGCGTTAAACAAGCACAGAATGGCAAATCGATAGTTATAGGTATAATTGATATGCAATATTATATCCAAAGATTCAGTGTTTCAAAGGCAAATAACTAATAGTTTTTTGCAACTTTTTGACAAGATATTCCACAAAAATCAGAGTTTTAGGTAACTATGCAAATGTAGCGCATTAGTCAAAAAGCGCGCTGATATTCCGTACTTATCAGTTACATTTTGATAAATAATTTACTCGACCAACTGGAATAATAATAATAATCTGCTTTATTACAAAACAAACAGTACTTATAATACACAATAGAATTCTCAACATTTGTCACAATATTGCATCCGATTTACTCAAAATATAAATAAAATTAAAACAAAACTAACCACAGGAATTTGGCCACATTTACAGTAGGAATAAAGTCAAAAATATTTGAAGTTCAAATTGAGAATATTAAATATAATAATAATAACAGTGAGTTTGTTTCAAACAGTATTGTCGATTCAGTTTGAAAATTTTAGCATGTTATAGAGTACTGAATCCAATGTTCTGTTGATACAGTATAGTGAGGGGAAATACAAAATTAACAGTTATAACACAGCTTAAATGATGTTCACACTTATGAAAAAATAAACAAATAAAAACGAAAATTGAGAGCATTATAAATGTAAGAACAACAACAATAATAAAGGTTGATGTTGTAAGGGTGGAGAGAATGGTTTATTTACTAATGCAAAGATGGTTATTTAGTTAGTTAGTTCATCCATGACACTATTTTCATCACATAAAATACGTGGCAATTATGGTATCGCTGGATTTTTATACTTAGACGTACGTGCATATAGTCTTCTGAAAAGACTTCTTGTTTTACCTGAGGAGACACAAGTTTGCAGGTGCGGGTAAGTCAAGTGGATGCTCGCAATCTGACAAAATTCCTTCAGCAAATTTGTTGCATGACATCATGGACATATATAATTATATAACCAAATCAAAATAACATTGCATAAACTGACGAAATCAGAAGATGAATAAAGCAAGAAGATTAGTGGTTTGTGCAGAATAATATGGTACCATCATTTATTCCGTTGGCTTTTCATCAGCTGCTTACAGCCTAAATAAATTATGAGATTTATGTATAGAAAAGTTTTAACATACTTCCAGATTTTTCAGGGTTTCAGTTGACAGAAGGTTCCACAATTAGTGAACAGTGCTCAGAAAATTGCGCTTATGTAGTTTTTACACACACAATGCGTCGGTGGCATAGCGGTTAGGACGCTCGCCGACCATGCACACGGTCCGGGGTTCGATCCCCGGCCGACGCACTCCTTTACCTCGCTAAGCCAGAAATAATGCTGGTGAAGAGGAAAGGTTGGGCATGAGGCTAGCAACCCCATCCTGTAAAATAAACACTGCTACGGAAACTTCAAGCCACTAGCTTGAAGCCCTATTTTCCACTGGGGAACGTGAAGGAAAAAAAAAGTTTTTACACAGGCAGTTCAAGTTTAAACAAAATAGATGCATGCATCCAATGGTAAAGGAGTTACGTAATAAAGACGAGAGATGCGTAAGATGATGAGTGACTAATAAATTAAGTAACAATGTACTGAGTTCAACTGAAATCATAGAAACAAGAGACAAGCAAAATTACAAATCATAAAAGGGCGGTGAGGTTAAAGTCAAAGATTACGTAATCAAATGAGAGAATAATGACATCCAGTTACCAGATTGGCAAGGAAAGACTAATAACTGCTTCTTTCTGAACACATAAATTTGGTTTCAAGCGACTGATAGAAATTGCGTCGGCAAACTTGAGGAGAATCGAGCTCCCTCGTCTATTGGTAATTTTAAAGGACTTCGCGATCTCCACCTCATGACCCGTATCGAGGAGATGTCTGGTAATAGCGCTATTATAAGAGTTCGTTACCTTGAGACGTAGGCATTTCGGCAAATGAAATCTAACGGATCTATTTTACCTCAATTTTACGGTAGACCGAAACTACACAAACCAAACATTCTCAAATGATCAACAATCGTTTTGCTGCGAGGAATACCAACAGATAATCTATCTAAAGAACTTTCCAGAAAATTAAATCACCTAAAAGAATCACACGATCGTTCTAACCATTGGCCAATTCAATTTTTAGAGGACATCAAAAACATTCAAGTGGATGACACATGAAATAATGGTGTCCTTTGATGTCACAGTGTAATATACTTCGATTGGTCCAAAACCAGCAAAAGAAACCATGCAACAACTGCTCCACAGCGATGAGAACACAAAATCGAAATGTTCAACTTGGATGGAACTTATAGAACTATGTCTTATAACATACTTCCAATTTAATAATCAAATATACGAACAAATAAAAGGAACACCAATGGGATCGTACATATCACGATTACTAACTGAAGCCGTTATGCTGTGACGACTAGAATTTATAACCCTACACATAATTAAATCAAAAATCTGAGTAAGTTATGTTGATGATACATTCGAAATAATTAAAAGAAATGTGATTTGGGATCTACCTACAGATTAATAAACAAACTATTTGAATTCGCTAAATTCACCA
This sequence comes from Trichobilharzia szidati, assembly GCA_944472155.2. Lineage (NCBI taxonomy): Eukaryota > Metazoa > Platyhelminthes > Trematoda > Strigeidida > Schistosomatidae > Trichobilharzia > Trichobilharzia szidati. The sequence goes on along the minus strand of OX235271.1, from coordinate 4,213,631 downwards.
CAAGAGAAGAAGAATTTGATACCGAAATTCCATTATTAGATGCCCTAATCAAGAGAATCAATACAGGAAATTTAGATACACGAGTCTACAGGAAATCAACGTTCACAGACCGAATACTCAACTATAATGGTAATAACCCAATTACTCAGAAAAGAAACTGTGTGCACACATTGTTTAAGAAACAGTCCAAACATACTGTGGAGCTCCAGGGTTGAAGAGAATGGAAGAAAAATACCTACTAAACGTCTTCAAAGAAAAGAATGATACCGACACAATTTCATCAAAAAGTGTTTAAACTCAAGTCATAACATCAACAAGAAACTATCATCAAAAATCACAAGAAAATTCATTCTACTATATATATGAGAAATATCTCTGAAATAACAGCTAGAATATTAAGACTGTTTGAAACAGATGTAGCACACAAACCGGTCAACAAAATCACTTCATTCGATATTGTGCAGACAGAAAGATTCAACAGAGAAAGGAGATGAAATTAATATTTCATATATTTGGTTCACTTGATAAATTTCTATCAAGAAATAAAGACCAGATTTGCAGTATAAAATGATATCATCATTCTATTTCACGGGTTCTCATCAGCTGCTGCAAACTACCTAAAATTACAATGGTTATAAATAATGAAATTCCATAATTCAATGTTTGAAAGGTAATAAAGAATACATTACAATTTTTAGTTTAAGTTACTATCAGTTTATATGCCATCAGACTGTGAAAAAACGTGGGCTGAGAGAAGACAGAAGACAGAAAAATCTAATAGACAGTGTTAGCTTGTACGTCTACATAGCAACTCAAGAAGGTTAAAGTTCATCCAACTGAAAACTTGCTCAGTGAGCTGAGCTCACTAATGTGTATGACTAATCAGTGTAATCAAAGTAATACGGTTACCAAAGGATTTAGAGATTGACTACACTCTATTTCTGTGTGCACAAGTTTGGTCTGAAACGCTTGATTGCAACTGCTTCAACAAATCGTAGTCGATTCGCTGTCCTTTGTATGTTTATTATTTTGAAAAATCTAGAAATCTAGACGAAATGACCCGAATCCACAGGGTGAGTGTCTGGTAATTACACTTTGTAAATATCTGCTTCCTTCTAATACTTCTTTTTCTAATAATGTTGTACCTTCTCTGTGGAAAAATATTAAAATCATCCCTGTACCCAAGTCAGGCTCTGGAAATAATGTTAAGTTTAGACCTATCGCTATTACCTCTCCTTTTCTGAAACTAATGGAGAAACTATTGTTACTAAAACTTGTTTCCTCCCTAAGTTTCTCAAACGATCCAAAGCAATTTGCTTACAAACAGGGTAGAAGTACTTTGGACGCTGCTGCTGTGTTTCATCAAAACATTGTATCCTCCTTAGACAAAGGGGCCAAGTTTGTCCGTTGTACGTTCCTCGACTATACATCTGCTTTCGACTCTGTACCTAGAGGCCTATTGTTAAACAAGCTTAGCCTTACACAAACTGAGCCCTGGGCTATCGACTGGCTACACTCTTACTTCTCTAATAGGATGCAGTACATGGTATATAATGGTGTATCTTCCTCTCGTTTGCTTACTGAAGCTGGAGTTCCTCAGGGTGCGGTTCTCTCTCCGTTTCTCTTTTCCTTCTTCTTACATGATTTACCTCTCTCAGATGAAATCAACTTCGTCAAATATGCAGACGACATGACTGTTTCGCTTCCCGTTAAGTCTCAGTCAGACTGTCTCAAATTAAATAGCTTCCTGTCGGACAACAGTAAGTGGTCTAAACTAAATGGTCTCGTGCTGAATTCCTCAAAATGCCAAACTATTGACTTTTCCTTTAGGCATAAACGACATCTACAAACACTAGTAAGTTCTCATGAAAACTGTAGCTTGAGGGGACTAAATTTGAAACTAAGTCTAATGCAAAATACCTCGGCCTAGTTCTGTCTTCCGACCTTACTTGGACATCTCATATCCTAATGGTTTCTAAGAAAGTGTTCTGTCTTACCTACTACATTAAGAAACTTATACAATCTGAAATCACGCAACCTCTACTTTCACAATTTGTCAACTCTTGTATTTTACCCATTCTACTTTACTGCTCCCCGTTAGTCTTTCCTGGTCTACTGAAAAAGGAATATACCATCCTGAGAAGGATGTTGAAGGTAGTAGGTAGGACTAGTGGTGTAAAACTCAGTCAGCTCGTCACTGCTTTAGTTCATAGGCATCTGAATACATGCGAAAAATTGTCAAAAACCATACTCTCAGAACCCCAACACCGCCTCTATTCCCAACTCTCGCCTTGTATCTCATCAAACAGAACCAGAAATCAGTATAAAATAATCTATGCTCGTACAAACAAGTACAGGAACTCAACGATAACATACTTAGCCCTTGATCTAAGTGACAGAGACAATGTTAAGCGTGAAACCTATGACTTGCTGTGTTATTAACAACATAATTTTAGGCTCTTTTATTTCTCTCTTATTTTGTATTCTATAGTGAACTCCTTCTCAAACATACTCAGCTACCTAAAATATTAACATTGGCTTCCTTTTTTGTACTTTACTGTTTTCCTTCTATTGTGTATCCACTGGTTCCGACTCTAATAGCACTATGAGTATTACAAAATTGTCCTGTCATTAACCATCATGTAGTATTAGTTTTGTGGCTGCTTTTTTTCTTATTTTCCATACTTTTCGGCAATATTAAACTGACAATCATTGGTTGTGAACACCATAGTCACCACCTTAAAAAATTTTGTATTATTCAGGATTACTCACACTACCACCACAAACACTGCATTAGACTTTGGTAGACTTGTGTACTTTTTCGCATTTATAATTATTTTGTGTTTATCCTGTTTTTTTTTGCTGTTGGTGTCTTCAGATTTTTTTTGTTTAATACTTATTTTAAATGTCTGTAAAATTAGATGCAAATATTGTGGATATGTGCTGAAAATTCCACACTGTACCACTAGTACTGTTTCTGGAATAAAGCAAATTATTATTATTTTAAACATAAGTTTCTTGGAATATGCTCTGAAAACCGGATAGCAGTCCTTCTTTCTGTCCTTCCAATGTACTTGCTGCCGCAAATGCACATAAATTTATACCATTTTCAAGATAAAGCCCATAAATAGTGATAAACACTACAGCTGTCAAAGTAAGCATTCCCTTCCATCCACAATCCAAGAACATAAATTAGCTGTGAAAAGACACAATATATATCCTTCCATTTTCGTATGTGTAGATAATTATGGACACCAATTTGATTGCGAAAATGTAGACATTTTTTGTAGATGAAACACCACAGGGAACGTCTAGAAGTCTGATACTAGGATGAATCAGCCAGTGATTGACAGAAACATATTACTACTATGCACCAAATTTACCAACTAATCAAATATAAATCACATCACAAGAAACTTCAAATTCCAAGTCAAGAAGACCGACCAGTAGAGATGCAAATTAACAACCAGTCACAGCAATGGTTGTCAGGAGACACAATCATATAATAAATCATGGGGAATTCAATTAAGTTCATTTCATACTGAAATCTGCTCTGAATATGTTGTCTAGAAGGATGACGAAAGCTTCAAAATTCGATTACCAGGCAACTCAGAGAACACAAATGAATCGATAATTTGTCAACAAGTGATTGCAACGAGTTGGTATTCCTGCAACATAAATCAACAAATTCAGGTAAAACTATTCCTCTTCACCATCTAGAGAGTCAAGAGCTTCTACTATTCCTGTTTATCCTGACCACAGTAGTTGTAAAGCTTTTTCGTTCAGTCCGCAATAATAACAAATATTTCATACACCTGGTTTCCTTGGCAGATTTCAATAAAGAGAGAAAGTAAAACCAAAGAATTGGAAGAAGTTAGAATTCATGGTCTGGCCATTGGATCCGGTCAGATGCCAGTGGCTTAATGGTCTACGAGCTAGCTTACCTTGTAACCAAGAGGTCCTGGGTTTGAACCTCATCTGTGGGTGAGTTCGTTAGTGCTGAATATTCCCAAAATAGATTGACGAAACAACTGTTCAGTATTCTGTGCAGGTTTTCCAATCATTCTCTAACTGATGTCAGCTCATAATGATCAAATCCTCCAACCAATTAAAGAAAATCACTACGAAACCAATACATGAAAAGATCAAGCAATTGGTAGTATAAAATGATACAACGAGCATCTTATTTCACGGGTTCTCATCAGCTGCTACTAAAAATACAATGCTTGTAAACACAATGACACGAAGCAACATACATCGATGTTTGAATGATAGTAGACGAAAAATGTGTCACACAAAATTGCCGAATCCCAACTGTAGTCATTACAATTGTTAGCCTAAACTGCCATCAATTCATAGAGCCTTTGAAAGTACAACTCGAGTGAGAGAAGAGGAAAGTGTGTGTATGTGCGTGTGCGTGTGTTTGTGCGCGCATACAGTCATCGTCATTTTCCAACTTTATTCATTTCAGTCCAAATTAAATAAATGAAGGCAGGTGATATTTGTGTCAGTAAACAATAGAATTTAATTGAATTAACACATTTGACATCACAGCGCCACAGTAGAGAAGCCCACATCTATCCTTTTTCTTCTTCTTCTTGATTGTTATTCTTCATTGTCAAAGACCACCAAGACACTTTCCTATGTCAAGTCTAAGAATGTCATATTATCATCATCATAGTTAAATCGTCTTATACCCCCCCACCCACAATTTATGCCCAACCTGAGAAGCGAACTTACCCACTTGGGGTGGTAGAAGTTGCATTGTATACCTTCGGTTTATCTGATTTCCCTACATTCCTGTTCGCTTGCTTATAAACAACCATGAAACGGGAAGTGTTTAGAATAATATAAATGACGCTTAAGGATGTGTGTGTTTATTCAATTCTCATTTTCCCGTTGAAACTGTCCAACTCCGAATGAGGTGAGGAGTACTGAAACCAATTTACCTAACCTCTATATGAGATGACTTCGTTAGACATTATTCGTCAGATAGACTTCTTTCTATACGCTTCATTGTATTTCACGTAAGTGTGTCTACTAGCATCTACGGAAATAGGGTTGGGTGAGAACTTGGCATTTGAAAAGAGAAAGTAACATAGTTCAACGAAGAGACTCTTCTCTGCACGAATTCATTTCCGTCTATTTGGAGCCGTACAGTCGCATTGATACACAATCTCTCTTACTTCATGGCACAGGCTAGGAAAAAAAAGTGAAGAATTGTCACAATCATAGTTGTTACTGTTCGTAAGTGATGAGAGGAAGTTGGATGTGTGTATCAGAGTTACGCAATGAGATGAAAAATTTAATGAATGAGTGGTCATCAGGATGAACGAACATAGAAATGATGGAATATATGGATGGAGTTCTGTAAGAGTTCTAAAGAAGAAATACAAGATTTACACCGAGTTAGAGAACACAAGCAAGCAAACAGACATCAAGTCAATAGAAATCAACACGATTGTTATCATGCTAGTAGAAGTGACTGAATGATTTGCTTGTGTATGTATTGCTCCAGTTTCTTTATCTGAATAGCTGAAGCTTCAGCAATGGGGCCAGCAAACGAAAGTGTAATGCCTGTCTTTGGTAGATTATTCTTCACCCTACAGATACGAAGCAACCTTCATGCAAAACGCACAGCCATCGAGATTCATTGACAACAATATCAAGTCAAAACTTCACAGAAAGGAAATATTTTACTCGTCCCAAAAACTAAGCATTACATGAACCTGGATTTCAAGGGAGACGAATTTCAGTATCCCCCAGAAAAACATTGTTCATGGTAACAATGCTGAGACTATTGTGCCACAGTCGTCCATTCGTATGCACGTGGAAGCCTTAGGAAGAAGATCTCTCATGAAATTGTTAATGATCAAGAGAGAAAACTGGTTATTTCTCTGATTGTTACATGATTTCTCTTACAAATGGAATTGAAAGTTACCACCGTCGTGATTCAATTCGACCCATTTGTTGACATCTACCTTATCCTCCGGTTTCTCTCTACTACTTCCATGCATTGAAGTTTCATTTATTTCCTGAGAGGTAAATTCGCTAGCTCAGCTGCCAATATCCACTAGTTTCCTTCCGCTATTCCTACTGGCTTGTGAGCTAGGCAGCAATTCTCCCCAACTCACTTCAACACAGTCGCAGCGCTAATGGCTTCCTCTTCTATTTTGCGACGTAAAAATATGGTCAAAAATGGTGACAGTAGTAAGAAGACAAAGAGCAACATTTTCCAAATGAGTTAAAACTGTTAGTTTAAGTTACCACTAATTGATATGCCTTTGAAAGTAGAAAACGAGTGGTGGGAGAGAGGTGAAGACAGAAAACAGACAAATTTAATCTTCATTCCCCCAGCCTCACCTACTCAAAGGGAAAGGAGAATATCAAGGTATTCGAAATTGAATAAAGTGGCGCAGTACAAAGATGATTCACTGTAACTAAATTCATACAGTTATACAACACCTTACGCCAATCTAAACTGGATAACTACCCTGCTGATATCACATACAACTGCGTTTACAGATTTACCTACATGCGGGAGTCACTACACTGAAAGGACAGAAAGAAGGGCTTCTGTGTGGTGTTTTCTCAGTATATCTCAAGGAAATCATACTTGGAAAGCAGCAGATATTCGGAAACTGTGATTACCAAACACCATGTAGATAAGAGTCATTTCATCGAGATTTCCAAATGCCTCAAAACACTAAAACACATTCAAAGGACAACAAATTTTACTACGATTTGCTGAAGCATTTGAAATCATGCGTTTCAGACCAAACAGACTCATACAGAAAGAGAGTGTAATCAATCTGTCACTCACTCCCTTGGTAACTGCATTTTCATCTCGATTACATCTTGATTAGTCACATCCATATAAGTGATTTCAGCTCACTGAACACGTTTCCAATTTAGTGATGTATAACCTTCGTTGAGTTGCTATGTGAACTTATAGGCTAACATCGTTTATGAGATTTGTTCTGTTTTCTGTCTCCACCTCTCTCCCACCACTCGTTTTCCACTTTCAATGGAATATAAATTGATGGTAACTTAAACTACAAATTGTAATGCTCACATTTCAGATGCGTTGATTTTATGGTGTTTTCTCTACTACCACCATTCACAAACATTAGAGTATGTTACTGCTTGTCATCCTGTCATAACCATTGTATTTTCAGACAGCCTACGGTAGCTGATGCAAACGTGTGAAATCGAATGATCACATCAATTTATGCTCCAAATCTGATCTTTCCTTCTTTACTGAATAAACAGATATGTAGATTATACCCATTGCTTGTGTCAAGGAACTTAGCCCTAAGTTCTTATTGTAACAAAGACGCTTTGAACTGATAATCATTATGGATCTTCTCGACTTTAACTCCAAGGCAGCAGTATTCTTTGAAGGAAGTTATATTGTTTGGCAATTAAAATAAAGATTGATACAAGTCTATAAACAAATGTTTTAGGCAAAATTATAAAGTACTTTTATTTGTATTCTTCCGTCTTCATCGAACTTGCACACGATCCAACCATTCGCGCCTTCGGTTGCCTGCCAGTGGTGACCAAGGTCAATGAACCAACGTTCAATGTTCATATTCCTTGACAGCTTGCATTATTCTTCAAAACTGTATTAGTGTGAACTGGTCTTCGCTGTCGCTGTCAGAAAACTGACAAATTTTGAACAATGCACACGTGAATTAAAGCTCTGGAGCAAACAGTCTGCAAAGCATTGTGGAGTGAAGATATTTGATAAAATCACTCAGTGAAATAGTATTTTCTCTACTGATGATATCTTATCTTGATGGGATGATGAGCAGCAATACATGGTGCTCGACGAGATGTCTGAGGATTAACTTGGAGTAATTCGTTGGATGATGGGATTCCACTGCTAGTCACCATCCAACAAATTATATCGTATAAGTTAGCTAACTAATTTGATCATTGTCTATGCTCGACGTCGAAAGTGTAATGTGACCCAGTTCTTTGAGTCTACTCCATCCACTGTACTCACTAATGATTATTTACGAAGTTGGATACTCCTGATCCGCGTGTATCCTTCATCTTCATATAAAGCCTACAAGAGATATATTTTCTAGTGGGCGAGTTTATTTATTATTGTTGTTCCTCTTGGGTTCGAGTGAAACATAGGGATTCAACAGCACGTCTCCACTTTGTTCTACTGTCTGTCGGACTGCTTATCCGTTCTCACGATTTCCCATAATCTCTCATCTCCTTCTAACACAACTTCCTCTGTATCATCCTCTGACCAACATCCAACTCATCGTTGCCCACTCCTGTTCCACTCGGGTGATGACCTGTATTGAACATGAGGTTATTCGATAGTGGTCTCTTCAGTGTGTACCCAATCCATCTCCATTTTCTCTTGCATATTTGTTAAACAATAGATTCTTGTTGAATTGGTTAGTTTGTTCCCAGAGTTTCTTGTTTCTAATTCTCCCTGGCTGGCTGCTTATTTGAACTTCAATATGGAGCCAGAGAATAGGACAATTGTTGATAAACGTTTGCCACAGTAGCCTGTTGGAAATGCTTTCCGTGTCACACTAGCCAAGTTTCTGACCAACATAGAAGAAGTGCCTGACTGACTGACTTACCATTGGTGTTGAAAATTCAAATCTTGTTGTTTACGCTGCCGAGTGCAGACACTTTCCAAACTGATTTCATCAGAGTGGTGAAAATCTACCTTGCCTTTCCAATTCTGCTTCTTAAATCTTCCCCGAGGGCTGTCCAAGGCCTGCACTTAATACGATGCTACCTGCATAAGTGAAGCAAGTGTCCTCTTTCAAATTTCTTTCTGTGCAATAGCTCTCTCTCTCTCTACACTGAAGATCAGATATCCCTCCATGAAGAATATCCAACAAGAATCTCAGTAAAATAAATTTGAAAGAGGGCACTTCCTTTACATGCATAGGAAATATCATTTTAACTACAGGTAATCACCGCGGCTAAGGATATCAAAGCTAGCCGAGCATCAGAAAAGCATAGAAGACCCTCCTCACTTGGCAGACAGTTTGAAAACCTTCTACACTCCACCTCACCATGCATAACAAAATTCAGATTTTCAACACAAATGTTGAGTTAGTCAGGTCTTCTATGTCGGTTGGAAACTTTACTCACGCGCATCACGATTAGCATTTCCAATAGCTGTTGGCAGACTTTTGTCAGAAGATGCCTTCGCCCCATATTCAATATCAAATGGCCAGTTGGAAGGAATTATACACAAGAAACTGCGGGGAACGAATCAATCAATGACCTTCTGGTCAATATGTATAAATAAGGAAATGGAGATGGATTGAAAACATGCGGAGAACAATAATAATAATCTACTTTATTCCAAAACAAACAGTACTTATAATACACAATGGAATTCTCAACATTTGTCACAATATTGCATCTAATTTACACCAAATATAAATAAAATTAAAAATTAAAACAAAATTAACCAGAGGAATTTGGCCACGTTTACAGTAGGAATAAAGTCAAAAATATTCGAAGTAAAAATTGAGAATATTAAATATAGAATAATAATAACAGTGAGTTCGTTTCAAACAGTATTGTCGATTCAGTTGGGAAATTTTAGCATGTTATAAATAATTCTATTTAATGTTCTGTTGATATAGTATGGTGAAGGGAAATACAAAACTAACAGTTATAACACAGCTTAAATGATGTTCACGCTTATGCAAAAATAAACAAAAACCAAAAATTGAGAGGATTATAAATATAAGAAGAACAATAACAATAAAGGTTGATGTTGTAAGGGTGGAGAAAATGGTTTATTTACTAGTGCAAAGATGGTTATTTAGTTAGTTAGTTCATCCATGACACTATTTTCATCCCATAAAATACGTGCCAATTATGGGATAGTGGAATTTTCATACTTAGAAGTACGTGCATAAAGTCTTCTGAAATGACTTCTTGTTTTACCTGAGGAGACACAAGGTTGGAGCTGCGGGTAAGTCAAGTGAATGCTCACAATCTGACAAAATCCCTTCAGCAAATTTGTTGCATGACATCAAGTGTCCATCATCAATGAAGACGTCAACGATATGGCCCAGTGGGATAGGATACCACTCGCCCTACTGACTGACAGCCTTCAGAGTTCTACGAAGTATGACATAGTCTTTTTTAAGCAATTCAGGAAAGAATAAGGGTGAACAGTAAACAAGAATAGGTAAGATGCACGAGTTGACAAACTGTAAGAGGAGGGACTGGTTGAGTTATGCGTGAGTGCCTTATCTTCTTAATATAAAACTCAGAATAAATGTTCTTTTAGAAATCGCTTAGACATGGGATGACCAGGATAGGTTAGAAGAAAGAAGGCCGTCGAATGACATAGCTCGTCAGACCATAGCTCAAATGGAACCCAAATAGCAAGCAACAAGTTTGTCATGGCTTCGAGGTATGACATGGGGGAGATGAGGAGTTTATGCGCAGAGAACAGGACAAACTGGAGATGTGCTATTGAAGCCCTACTTTCCACCTGGAAACCAAGAGACAGATATCAGAGATATCAGTAAACGAAAGGATTACAAGCAATAAAACCCTGATAACTCCTCTTTCCATTACAGAAATATCCTAATCTCCATTGTCTTTGAGAGATGCCTATTTATTTTTATGTAGACATATAAATAAATAATTCCTCTTTTTGTTTTGTGTTATCACACACACAAGTTCTTTTGTGTGTGTACATAAACTGGGTGGAACGAAGCCAAACTTGTATGTAGGGAATGTCGTATTTTTAAGTAGCGAATTCCCTTCTACATGTGTGTTGTATGTGTATGTATAGGTGTGTTTGTGCGTGTGTGTGTGTTTGTTTGTTTGTTTGTTTCATGTAGTTCTTTTCATCAGCCAAACCATCCTCCTCCTGCGCCGCCTCCTCCCCATCCTCATTGTCATCGTCATCATATAAATAAACATTCTCATTATCATGTCAGTTCAATTCAGTTAGAGGGGATGAGCTTTTTCTCTCATGTTATGATCAATAGTAAAATGATAAAGATTTTGATTACTACTAGAAACAAGCCTACCATATGGTGCTGTATATACTACTAACAATACTACTGTTAGTAGTGTTGTATACTGTCCATGTAAAAATGTCAACAATGTACAGAAAGATAATAGGCAAGATGAAATCTCTCTCTCTTATCTTAAAACAGTAAACATTCTCCATTTGGACAGTGCGTACGTCTGTGTGTGTGTGTGTTTGTGTGGATGCTGGATAGATAAAACACTAGCGTACACGCACACACACACACACAACGGAACATTTATCAGTAGAGGTTTCTTCGCTATCTTCTTCTTTCCTCCTGAGCAAATATTTACAATAGGCCAAAGAAAAATCTGTCATCAATTTAGTGACTTTTATGATAACTTTGTGTTTTATGTTTTCCTTATTCTGATCTGAAAGGGACAGGACGGGATGGGGGAAAGAAATCCCAATTTTATTTATAAATAAATAGACTTTTAGAATGACATCCTGGTATATGCATTTTTGGGAATTTATTATTATTATTGCTCCCGCGGGTTCCGATTGGAACATAGGGCTTCCTCCTCCTTATCTGAGTTCACGATTGCCCATATTCTCTCCTCTCCTCTTCGCCACATGATCTCCTCCATTATCACCCTCCCAACGACGAACCACTCGTTACTTCCAATTTGGATTACGCTCGAGTGATGGCCTACATTGCTCTTGATGCCATTCGATGGTCTCCTCAGTTGATGACCGATCCACCTCCATTTTTTGCTCCTACATATTTTTTGAGCGATCGGCTCTTGGTTGGTTTGTTCCCAGCCAGAGTTTCTGGTTGTTAATTCTTTCCGGCCAGCTTGTCATTTTATCATCAATATGAAGCCAGCGAAGGGGGTAGCTGTTCATAAAAGACTTTAACTTGTTGAAAATCCTTTTCGTGACACGCTGGCCAAGTTTCTGACCAGTATTGAAGGACCAACTTGACATTGGTGTCGAAAATGCGAATCTTGTTCTTTATGCTGATTGCAGAAGATTTCCAAACTGGTTTCAGGTTGATGAATGCGTATCTTGCCTTTCCGATTCTGACTCTGACATCTTAATCCGTTCCGCCTGCGGTTAGAAAGATGCTTCCTAGATATGATAAAATTTCTGAATGTGTAATGTATTGCCACATTGAACAATCTGATCACACACGCACTATAGAATAATTTATAAGAAGAGGTAAAATAATAGGTCAAGTGTAAAGGACATATTCAAGGTCAAAGTAACAATGAATACCACTAAACCAAATAAAAGAGGTAATAGTACATGGAACTCTCTGAAGGTAATTTTCAACGAAACGTGCTCAACGGTTTTAGGAAGAAAGAAGAAACAAGACAAGGAATGGCTCTCAACAGACACTTGGAAACTAATAGAGGAGAGGAGAAAAGTGAAAGAGAAAATGATTCAATGCAAAGATGGACAAGAGAAAGAGACGCTGAACTCAACTTACACAGCACTGGACAAAGAAGTGAAGAAGAGTGCCAGGAAGGACAAAAGACAATTCTACGACAACCTGGCTACTGAAGCTGAGAAGGCAGCAGGCAAAAGGGACCTGAGGACACTATATCAGATAACCAAGTCTCTATCCGGGAAGAGATCAACACAAGTGAAACCTATAAAAGACAGCCAAGGGAACCCAATTACCAAAGAAGAAAGACAGATTAAACAATGGGCGGACCACTTCAAAGGACTCTTGAACCGACCACCACCTACAACCCGTCCAGTAATACCAACAACACCACGTACACAACTGCAAGTTGACACCAATCCTCCAACGAAAACTGAAGTCATGAATGCAATCAAGCTTCTGAAAGCTGGAAAAACAGCTGGACCAGATGGAATACCCCCGGAAGCACTGAAAGCGGACCCAGAAACGACGTCAGATATGCTGACTCCAATATTGCAAAAGATCTGGAAAGAGGGAAAGGTGCCTACTGACTGGAGAAAAGGTTACCTCGTGAAACTACCAAAGAAGGGCGACCTGGGACTCTGCAAGAACTGGCGAGGAATCATGCTCCTGTCGACGCCAAGTAAAATCCTGAGTCGCATCATCCTGGAGAGAATCAAGGACGCGCTGGATACAGAACTCCGACCAGAACAAGCTGGATTCAGGAAAGGCAAATCATGTTCTGACCAAATTGCAACTCTACGCATTATCATCGAACAAAGCATGGAATGGCAATCAAACCTCTACCTCAACTTCATAGACTTTGAGAAGGCCTTCGACAGCGTTGACCGCGAAGTAATTTGGAAACCGCTCGAGTACTACGGCGTACCCCAAGTATTCATCAACCTTACTCAACAGCTGTACGACAACGGCACATGTCAAGTGATCCACAACGGAAAACTCAGCGAGGCGTTTGGAGTAAACACGGGAGCCGGACAAGAGTGCTTATTATCACCAATGATATTCCTAATTGTGGTGGACTGGATTATGCCTCAGACAGTGGGAAACGAGACGACAGGGATATCCTGCACCGACGTGAAGAACCTAGAAGACTTGGATTTCGCGCGTGGATGATTTATGTTTGATGTCACACAAAATCGAAGACTTACAAGCGAAAACCGACAAACTGGTCGAAGAAGCAGCAAAGACAGGACTCCAGGTGAACATAGACAAGACGGAGGTTATGAAAATAACCAACCAACAACAGCAACATCCAGTGCCAATCACCATCAACGGGAGGGATTTGAAAGAGGTTACTTCATTCACTTATCTAGGGAGCATTGTCTCAACCACAGGAGGAACGGACGAGGATGTCAAATCGAGAATCGGGAAGGCGAGAAACACATTCATCAACCTGAAACCAATCTGGAAATCTTCGTCGCTCACCATCAACAACAAAATTCGGATTCTCAATACAAACGTGAAGTCAATTTTGCTTTACGGATCAGAAACTTGGCGGGTCACCAAGAATATTTTCAACAGGTTGCAGACGTTTATCAACAACTGTCTTCGCTCCATACTGAAGATTAGATGGCCGGAAAGAATCACAAACAAGAAGCTATGGGAACAAACGAAACAGGAACCAATCGCCCAACAAATATGCAGGAGGAAGTGGAGATGGATTGGACACTCGCTGAGGAGGCCGTTGAGTGACATCGCGCGTCAGGCCCTCGAGTGGGACCCGAAAGGGAAGCGGCGAGTGGGACGTCCAAGGGTGACATGGAGGAGATCGTGTGAGGAGGAGATGAAACAGTATGGAATAACATGGACGCAAGTGAAAAGTACAGCAGAAGACAGAAGCAAGTGGAGACGTGCAGTTGAAGCCCTATGTTCCACTAGGAACCCAAGGGAACAATAATAATAATAATAATAGTACATCTGCTATGATATTCAAACAAATGAACCAAGGAAGGTTTAATGTGATAACGAATTGTTTTTGAACGCATAAAAGTGGCTTAAACTTTCTAATTGCTAGGGCTTCCACAAACTTTAGGATACGCCCCAAACACGTTTTATAGATAGGTTTAAAAGATCTGTTAACGTCAATTTTATGTCCTCTCTCCAAAATATGCTTCGCAATAGAAGAGCTAGGTCTCCTGTTCTCACCGTTAATAGGTTCTGAAGATTCCATTTGTTTCTGGAGCCATTTAGGAATATGCTCTGAAGCCCTTACTTGCAGAGATCGATGAGTCCTCCCCATGTATGTATGTGTGTCCACACGTACATTCAAATTGGTAATACAGTGGATAAGTGAATGAAGCAACCTCTGTCAAATCTCTTGAGTAAATGGTGATTGGTGCTGTTTGCTGTTGTTGCTGTTGGTTGGTTATCTTCACCATCCCCACCTTCTCTGTGTTCACCTGCAGCCCCATTTTCGCTGCCTGCCTCTTCAGCCATTTTGTTGGTTTTCGCCTGTAAGTCTTCGAGTTTATGTAACATTAGACATATATCATCTTATCGGTCATCCAGCGTATTCCTGACTCCTCACTCCCTGTGTACAAACTGACGCATAATCCATAATTAAGAATATCATTAGTAATAATAAGCAGCCAGTCTTTTCTTACTCCTGTATGCACTTCGAATGCCTCTCTGAGTTTCCCGTTATGGATAACCTGACACGTGACATTGTCATATAGTCAGCTGTTGAATGAGGTTGATAAAGACTTGGGCACTGCACGCCGTAGTATTTGAAATAGTTTCTAAATTAATTCGAGATCAACGAGCCATTCGACAATGATAATATTGTTAAGTATGAATATGAATGTAAAATCGAAATTTAAGTAAAAATATTGACAACTATATAACAGTGATGAAAATGTGTCAAGCGATTTACTGTCATTAGTTACTATTTTTCATGAAGAATCTAAAAAAAGAGAGACTATTATGCAATAAATTCCGCTAAAAATTCTACACATTACATAAACTCTCTTGAGAATGAAGCTATTATTATTACTACTAATTTTCATCATTGACATAGTGAGTAGTTGACAAATTTTTGATTCACTTGTATTCTCTGAGTTGGCTGGTAATTGAATTTCGAAGCTTTTGTCGTCCTTCTAGACAACATATTCAGAGCAGATTTCAGTATGAAATGAACTCATTTGAATTCCCCATGATTGATTATATGATTGTGTCTCCTGACAACCATTGTGGTGACTGGTTGTTGATTTGCATCTCTACTGATCGTTTTTCTTGACTTGGAATTTGAAGTTTCTTGTGATTTGTACGACAATGCTGCATGCCAAGTAATCCACAACGGGAAACTCACCGAATCCTTCGAAGTGAGGACAGGAGTAAGACAAGCTGGCTGGCTGCCTACTATCTCCAATGATTTTCCTGATTGCGGTAGACTGGATAATGCGACAAACAGCGCGGGCAACGAGGAAACAGGCATAAAATGGACTCACACAAACAACTTGGAGGATCTGGACTTCGCCGATGATATATGTCTGATTTCCCACAAACTGGAAGATATGCGAGTGAAAAGCAACAAGTTGGCAGAAGAAGCATCCAGTGAAGATAGGACTTCAGGTGAACATAGAGAAAACAGAGGTGATGAAGATTCCTGGACAAGAACAACAACAACAGACAACGATCAGCCAGCATAAATGTGAGGAACCTGAAAGAAACAACCTCCTTTACCTACCTGGGATGCATCGTTTCAACTACAGGCAGAACTGACGAGGATATCAAAACAAGAATCGCAAAAGCAAGACAAGCTTTCACTACTCTCAAGTCTGTGTGGAGGTCAACAACACTCAGCATCAAAAATAAGATCCGGATTTTCAACTCCAATGTGAAGTCAGTGCTACTCACTATACGGATCAGAGACTTGGCGCGTCATAAAGAGCATCTCAAACAAACTACAGACCTTCATTAACAGTTGTCTTCGCTCAATACCACTCAAGATCAGATGGCCGGCCAGAGTTGATCAGCAACAGAGATCTCTGGCAATGAGCGAACCAAACAGGAACCGATTGTGAAACAAATAGGCAGGAAGAAATGGAGATGGATTGGCTGGCCATACTCTGAGGAAACCATCAAGTGACATCACTAGACAAGGCATTGCTAGAGTGGAACCCGAAAGGGAGGCGACGAGTCGGTCGTCAGTGCAAGGGTGACTTGGAGGAGGTCATGTGAAGAGGAGATGAAAACGTGTGGACAGACTTGGAGCCAGGTGAAGACTCTAGCAGAGAACCGAACGCAATGGAAATGCAGAGCTGAAGCTCTATGTTCCTCTAGGAATTAAAGGAAACAATAATAATAATAGTTGGTAAATTTGGTGTATAGTAGTTATATGTGTCTGTCAATCACTAGTTGATTCATCTGAGTACCTGGCATCTAGACATTCATTGGCGGCAGTATTTGCGGTGTTTCGTCCATTTAAAATGTCTAGATTTTCGCAATCAAATTGGTGTCACTAATTATCTACATGCATCTATATGAAAGAATACAACATCGTGCATTTTCACAGCATTTTCACAGCTCTTCGCTAACTCCAGATTTTCCTTCATTTCTATGTGCATCGACCCTGATTACTACTCATTCATCTTATTACTTAAGTTGAATGCACTCATTCAACTTCTTTTATACATAGACTAACAATAACAACTATTTCATCATGAACTGATATAGGTTAGAGAAGCATTGGAAAACTTGAAGGGATTACTGGACTTCTGTTTCATCCTAATTTGGGACTGTCCAGATGTACGCACCCGTCGGGTTCTAAACCCAACACCTTTTAGTTTCAAGGCGGAGAGCTCGCATACCTTTAAGCCAATGGGACTCGATCCAATAGCTAGTTATCCAGCACTCACTCCCTGGTGGTTTTTCAATGATTCTCTAACCGATGATTAAATTCTGTAATCAACCAATCAGTCAAATCCCTACAAACCTACACTTGAATAATAACTATGATTGTGACAACTAACCACTTTTGTTTGCTACTCTGTTTCATGAAGAAGAGACTGTAGAATGTGTAGAATTGCCGTTAACCGCTTTTATGACTTTGGATTCGATTCCCGAACGATATACTCGTGAACCTCAGTTAGCTTTAAGTAAGTCTGGAAAAGACGAAACGTTGAGTATAGGCATGAGCAACCTCACTCTGTTAATAAAACAGCATAACGGCTAATGAAGTCTAAGGTTCCTCTCGGAAAGCAGGGAATGGAACTTATCTGAAATCAGAATGAACGAGAATCTCAAAACTACATAGCCCTGCGTCTAGTTAAAACAGCAATCAGACATTAACAAAGTCCTTGGACCATAGTATTCAAAAAAAGCTTATCTTGGTGCAGTCGAATAGTCAACTTTTCAAACTTTTGACTTTGGTGTAGTGAAAGGAAATA
Organism: Trichobilharzia szidati; assembly: GCA_944472155.2. Taxonomy (NCBI): domain Eukaryota; kingdom Metazoa; phylum Platyhelminthes; class Trematoda; order Strigeidida; family Schistosomatidae; genus Trichobilharzia; species Trichobilharzia szidati. The sequence continues at coordinate 4,195,804 of OX235271.1, read as the reverse complement.
TCAAAGTGAGAAACCAAGGTGTCAGTGCTGGTGAACGCTAAATCGTTTGTTTATTGGAACTAGTCTCTATTTGGAGGGATTTTGTTGACAGTAAACTGTATTCTTGTCTCATTATCGGTGGAAGAATAAACAATCGTATTGTTCTACCTCTTTTCTCTTCAGTCACTGTGCATAGTATTCTGCATATTACGCTTAGTCTTCTGAAACCAGAGAGAGGATTCAGTATCTTTTTGAGCTCTGAGTATTCGACACAGGTTCAAAGTCAGTTCGTCGACCACATACACATCAAGAATAGATCTTCAATGATTCCAATAAGTTACCAGTAACCTTCTAACTAAATTATATAGAGCTGCTAAAGAAACTATTGGCTTTAACAGTTAGTATTAAACACAACAATATGCTAAGTCATAAAACCCATCGATCATACTATATGTACTCTTATCCGATAAAATCCAGGCGATTTAAGAGAATTAATAGTGTAACTATTCTATAAAGTCAAATAAATCATCTGAAAAATCATCATTATTGTTTCCCTCGGTTCCCAGAGACATGTAGGACTTCAGCCGCACGTCTCTATTGCGTTCGGTTCTCCGCCAACGTTTTCAGCTGACTCCACGTCTGCCCACACATTTTCATTTCTGCTTCACATCATCTCCTCCTCCTCCATGTCAACCTCGCACTCACGACCAACTCGCCGCTTCCCGCTCGGTTTCCACTCGAGTGATAGCCTGGCGTGTGATGTCATTCCCTTGATGATTTTCTCAGGGTACGACAAATCCACCTCCATTTCTTCCTGCATATTTTGTTGCACAACCCGTTCACGCTGGGTTGGTTCGCTCCCAGATATCCCTATTGCTTATCTTTCTGGCCGGCAATCTGATCTTGAGTAGCATTGGGCGAAGATAGCTGTCGATGAAAGTCTGTAGTTTGTTCGTAGTTTTCCCTTCGTGAAGTGGCGCCAAATCTCTGGTCCGTATAATAGCAGTGACTTCACATTGGAGTTCAAAATCCGGATCTTATTTTTCATGCTGAGGAGTGATGTTGATCTCCACATAGACTTGAGAGTTATGAAAGCTTGCCTTGCTTTCTTGATCTTTGCTGCTTTGATATCCTCTTCAGTTCCGTCCACCTGTAGTTGAAAAGACGATGCTTCCCAGGTATGTAGGTAAGTAGGTAGGTGAAGGAGGTTGCTTCTTTCAAATTTCTCCCCCTTATACCGATTGTTGGCCAGAAATCTTCATCACCTCTGTTTTCTCTATGTTCACCTGAAGGAATTCCTATCATCTCTGGATGATTCATCTACTAACTTGTTGCTTTTCACTTGTATATCTCCCAATTTGTGGGAAATCAGACAAATATCATCGGCGAAGTCCAGATCCCCCATGTTTTTTGTGTGAGTCCATTTTGTGCCTGTTTCCTCATTGCCCGCTGTTTGTCGCATTATCCAATCTACTGCAATCAGGAAAATCATTGGAAATAGTAGGCGGCCAACCAGCTTGTCATACTCCTATCCTCACTTCGAAGGATTCTGTGAGTTTCCCGTTGTCGATTACTTGGCATGCAGCATTATCGTACAACTGTTGGATGAGATGTATAATTGTTAGCCGCACCCTTGTAGTAACGAAGTAGCTTCTAAATCACCTCTCGATCGACACTGCGCTGTTGAAGGCCTTCGCAAAGTCAATGAAATTGAGATGGTACTAACAGAAATAACTCTGATTGCTAGGGAATAAATTTTAAGCGTTTGAGTTATTTTTTAAACAAAGTTTCACAAGCTTTATATTATAGAATGTTAAATAAATCTCATGAAAGATTCCTTCAGAGAATCAACTTTGAAGCACTAACACTTGAAGTAGCTACAATGAGGGAAATCATCACACTGAATAAAAACTACATAATAACTGACACTGGTTACATAAGAGATGGCTGTCGTGACGCAGAAGGATCTAGTAGATAAGACTTTAACGTTTGTAACGATGAGCATTGGGTTCAAACTTCCATGGAGGGACACCATGACTGACTCACTAGGGGATACTGCGGATACATTCAGGTGTAACGAGTCCTAAGTAAGGTGAAATAGGCATCATGTTGTTTTTCCTTCACGTTCCCAGTGGAACATAGGGCTTCAAGCTAGTGGCTTGAAGTTTCTGTAGTAGTGTTCATTTTACGGGATGGGGTTGCTAGCCTCATGCCCAACCTTCCCTCTTTGCCAGTCTTATTTCTGGCTTAGCGAGGTAAAGGAGTGCGTCGGCCGGGGATCGAACCCCGGACCATGTGCATGGTCGGCGAGCGTCCTAACCGCTATACCACCGACGCACAGAAATAGGCGTCATGGTGGATCGCATTTGCAATAATCATCAGACAGATTACTTAAAGAACCCCAGTAGATGCATACTGCTGAAGAGTCCCAAAGTAGATTGACGAAACAGATGTCCAGTACTCCCCGCAGGTTTTCTAATGGTTCTCCAACTAATATCATCTCATGATGAAATCCTCCAACCAATCCTTCAAACAAAATTCCCTGCAAAACCGATACTTGATAATATTCACTTTCTATAGTTTGGTTTGTAAAGATTAGTTATGTTTTACGAGTTGATCACGGACTGATATCAGTTAGAGAACCATTGAAAACCAGGGAGTACTGGACAGCTGCTGTTTCATCCTAGTTTGGGAATCATCGGCAGTACGCACCCACTGGGATTCGGACCCAGGACCTTCCGGTTACAAGGCAAGCTGGCTCGTATACCATTCAGCCACTGGGACCCGATTCAATGGCCAGTTCATGAATTATAACTTCTACCAATTCGTGATTTTAGCGCGACCCCAACTACTGTCGTTGGTGGGACATCCATCCACACACGTGACTTCTAATTAGACCTCACTGGTCACAACTTCTCACTAGAACTCCAAGAAGCTCCAACCTGTAGCAAGTCACTAGCGAGCATCAGAATAATTTTCTATAGTTTGGTTTGTAAGGATTAGTTATGTTTTACGAGTTGATCACGGACTGATATAAGTTATAATTCATGAACTGGCCATTGAATCGGGTCCCAGTGGCTGAATGGTATACGAGCCAGCTTGCCTTGTAACCGGAAGGTCCTGGGTCCGAATCCCAGTGGGTGCGTACTGCCGATGATTCCCAAACTAGGATGAAACAGCAGCTGTCCAGTACTCCCTGGTTTTCAATGGTTCTCTAACTGATATCAGTCCGTGATCAACTCGTAAAACATAACTAATCTTTACAAACCAAACTATAGAAAGTGAATATTATCAAGTATCGGTTTTGCAGGGAATTTTGTTTGAAGGATTGGTTGGAGGATTTCATCATGAGATGATATTAGTTGGAGAACCATTAGAAAACCTGCGGGGAGTACTGGACATCTGTTTCGTCAATCTACTTTGGGACTCTTCAGCAGTATGCATCTACTGGGGTTCTTTAAGTAATGTGTCAGATGATTATTGCAAATGCGATCCACCATGATGCCTATTTCTGATATCAGTCCGTGATCAACTCGTAAAATATTCACTTTGTTTAATGTTCTTATCGTTTAAAAAGAAACTGGAACTTATCTCGTACGCACACACACACCCACACACACACATACTAACACCCACACATAACATCTGGTTTTCAGCTTACATCATTAGAGAACGTGATCAAACTAAGCTGATAAAAAAATTTCATTTCATTACTTACCCGCATTTTACAGAGATATTAACAATTTTTATATTTATTAGTTTTACTACTGATCTACCATTATAGTAATAAAATTTAACTGAATTTACGATATTATCTCAAATGATTGCAACACAATGATAAGAAATTAAACATGAGTAATTTTACAAGATTCAATAATAATAAACCAACCAGATAGCATCCCTTGTTAAAGGAGAAGAGGAACAAATAAAATTATTCACTTTGTTGAAGATGTTTACTGTCTATAAAATAGAAAATCATGTGAAAGAGGGAACTTCCTCCATTCATCTGGTCAGGCAGAATCACTTTCTACTGCAGGCATATTAATATATGTGTAAAACTTGAGCACTGTGGTAGTAAGTAACTCCACACACAGAGAGTGAAACAGTATTATTTACTGGATGGCGAGGTTTCGAAACTTGAGTTTTATAGTTTCCTTTATTCTCTCCTATTTGTCGTAGGGGTAGTAACATTTTCTACATGTCCGACTGGACAGGTGTTGAATCATTCCTACTACACGTGTTTGCAGTTGATTCGATAAACGAAGCTTCCGTTGTTATCAATCTCTCCCTCCACCCTGTGACATTACATTTTAAAACTGTCATCCTATCCCATCCTATTGTTTGGTTGGTTGTGTGTAAGTGCATATAGTGCTTTAACTTAACTATTCTCTAGATTTCTTATCTTATTCAGGTCAATCAATCTAGATTTTGCTAGGTTTTTATGCTCGGCTAGTCTGACTGCCCCTGTTCTACTACTTTGACCTATGTATTTGACCTGACATTCATTTCAGGCAGCGTATTAGATAATATATGTGTAAAACAGTGGTAGCAAGTAATTCTATATTAGTTTGTTTATTAGGTATATCACACAGTGAAACAGTATTATTTCCTGGATGACGTTTCGAACAAAATTTCGAACAAATTTATTGTTCATAATCATATCATAGCGTATTAGATAAACTAAATTGTTTTGTTTTAAAGGTTCCAGAGGATTGATCCTTTAACCGACAAAGCTTGTTTCTCATTGAGTTTGTGGTTGGTTTGAATGCCACTCTTACTCCTGCCTTGTTAAGAATTCTGCGTAAGGTTTCCGAGGTTCCTTCCTTGTATGGAATTACTACTGATGATTTAGACTCCTTGTTGTTGGTGTTGTCTTGCGCATGTCTGACATGCATTTCGTCAATAATATTATTTAAAAACTGATGAGCTATATCGACCATCTTGGCCTTAAACCAACCCCGATCTTCATCGGATGTTGCTGCAAGAGGTTTGAGTTGGTCATATAAGTTTTCAAACTCAGCATGTATGGCTAAATCCGTAAAGTTCGTGCGAGGAACACAAAATTTGAGTCCAAAGGATAGTGCTTCTTTCTGATGAGTAGATAGAGTAACATCAGAAAGATTTTTAACATACTTATCAGGATTCACCGGAAAGACATCTACGCGGTTTCGATCATCAATTGAACTCTTCAGCTTATTTTGCATATTCGTCTTAGTTTTCTGAGTAACGTCTTTACAAAACTGAAGAAATTTCATGTGGCATATTATTGATAATTCAGATAAAATAAGTGACGCATCGGTATGAAGAACAAGTAATCCTTGTAACGTTTGTTTAACATTTTCGATATGTGAGTTTGTAAGACGAACAAGATTAGAGATATTTGGTTGTAATTTCAGAAAACTAAGACGAATATACAAAATAAGCTGAAGAGTTCAATTGATGATCGAAACCGCGTAGATGTCTTTCCGGTGAATCCTGATAAGTATGTTAAAAATCTTTCTGATGTTACTCTATCTACTCATCAGAAAGAAGCATTTTCCTTTGGACTCAAATTTGTGTTCCTCGCACGCATTTACGGATTTAGCAATAATATTATTATAATTATTATTATTATAATTTTGTTCGAAACGTCATCCAGTAAATAATACTTTTTCATCACTCAGTGTGTGTGATATATGTAATAAACAAACTAATATGGAACTACCACAGGCAGTTGGTACAGATGAGGGGATGTCGAAACCAGCCAAGAACTGGAAAGGCGGAACACACCTTTATCATTTTGAAGTCAGTTTGGAAATCTACTGAACTAAGCATAAGAACCAAGATTATGTCACTGGGTTCTTCTAAATGGGTCAGAAACTTGGTCAGTGTGTTACTAGAAGCATTTCTGACAGCCATTTAAAGACCTTTGTCAATGGCTACCGCATTCACTGACTCCATACTGAAAATCAGATGACATGACAGAAAGAATTAAAGCAATTGATTGCCTTTATGAATTTGTAATGTGTATTTGCGCAACACATTTCGGACATTCTGATCACAGCGCGCACGAGTACTTGTCATACACAGTTATACAGAAGGCAAGAGAGCATGAATTATTACCATACTGGTCAAATTGTGTACAGGTCAAGGTTACCAATAAGACAAAACTATGTAGAGTATCAGCTGAAGTCTAATGAATATTAACTGTTATTAACTTATGCTTGTTTTAATTCGTATCGGGAAATAAATGTTTCCAAAGGGGTAGGAAGATGACCCATGGGTGTAGGGTAAGAAAAAAGGAAGAAGGAAGAGGGTGAAGACATCATTAAATAAACTGAACCTTGCTTGTAAATTGGATTACCAAGGCGGATTTAAAGCAATAACAATTAACTTTTGGACACATTAGACAGGTTTAAATCTTTTTATGGCTAAGGCTTCAACGAATTTAAGTATGTGGTCCAACTTTGTTTTATATATGGGTTTAAAGGCATTATTGTAATCAACTTTATGACTCGTCTCTAGGATGTGCTTCGCTATAGATGATGTTGGACATCTATTTCCAGGATCATTTGTATCCTGTGATGTTATCTGTTGTTGCAGCCACTTTGGAATATCTCCTGTAGCGCTGACCTGCAACAATAAACTCTAAGGACGTACCAGTCAGGAACCTGTTCCTCAAGAAACATGCCAGAGAAAATGGAGATTGATCGGGGACACGCTGAAGAAACCGTCTGGTGATATTTTGCTACAGTCCGTCGAGTATAGTCCGAACGGGAAACGAGAAGTTGGGCGTTGTTTCCAGGGTGACATTAAGGAGGTCGTGTGTGCTTGTGAACTCCTATTTTCCTCTCAGAACAAAAAGGTATAATAATATTATTAATAATAATTAAAACCCAGCCAATTGACTAAATGTAACCATTACAGAAAGAAGTATACATAACACTCTGAAGAAAATTCATTTAGCAACAAAACGAATATTTCCAAGGATGTGTCATTACAATCGTAAATTTTGGATAACAAATTCCGTTTAACGGGTTAGAAACTAAAATACAACTAATTAACCAAGTTGAGTGACGTAGTCTAATTGACGGGGTTGAGTACAGCTCACTTGAAGTTATTATGAAACGAAAATCAAGTTAAGAACATTGGTAATAAGGCGTAGAGATTTGATAAGGGGTGGAGGAAGAAGATATTATACAATTGAGAAACAAACAGGTTGAAGATGAGGCAGTAACTCATCGAAGAAGACATTGCGAAATGGTCGCGCTTTGTAGTGAATTGGCAGAATGTAGAATTCAAGGACTATTGGATCGGGTCCCAGTGCCTCAATGGTCTACGAGCTCGCCTTGTAGGTCCTGGGTTCGAGTCCCGGTGGGTGCGTACTGATGAAGAGTCCCAAACTAGGACGAAACAGATGTCCAGTAGTCCTAGGTTTTCCAGTGGTTCTCTAAATGATGTTAGCTCATGATGAAATCCTCCATGCAATCAAATAAAAAAAGACGAAACAAAATTGCGTATTTGGTCAGGTCCACTGTAGATTCAGTGATTGAACAAAATTCATTTGCACGTAGATTTCACGATTTAACATGTGAATTGCCATTGCTCCTGAGTTGAAGAAGTTTGATTCGTACTCCTTTAGCAAAACTCCCACGTATTCTGTAAATGACTTTGAAGTTACTTTGTAGCACACCAAGTCCTGATTCGATTAGATGTCTCAGAATGGAGCTTCGGGGGGGAGCTTTTCTCTCCTTTACAAAACCATAGGAGTAAGTGTTTGAGATGCGTTTGGATAGCAAACGCTGGGTACGGCCGACATACCTAGCCACACAGAAGCAAGTGAATTGATAGATGCACACTGATGACGGGAACTGCAGTGATAGCTTATCCTTCACGTTTATGAGAATCACTGCTTTCGTAGAGGAGTTTAGTCTCCGTTGAATTGTAGATTTAGGTAGAAACATCATTAATATTATTATTATTGTTTCCTTTAATTCCTACAGGAACATAGGGCTTCAGCCGTGCGTCTCCATTGCGTTCGGTTCTCTGCTAGAGTCTTCACCTGGCTCCAAGTCTGCCCACACGTTTTCATCTCCTCTTCACATGACCTCCTCCAAGTCACCCTTGCACTGAAGACCAACTCGCCGCTTCCCTTTCGGGTTCCACTCGAGCAATGGCTTGTCTAGTGATGTCACTTGATGGATTGTTTCCTCAGAGTATGGCCAGCCAATCCATCTCCATTTCTTCCTGCCTATTTGTTTCACAATCGGTTCCTGCTGTGTTGGTTCGCTCATTGCCAGAGATCCCTGTTGCTGATATTTTCTGGCCGGCTGGCCATCTGATCTTGAGTATTGAGCAAAGACAACTGTTAATGAAGGTCTGTAGTTTGTTTGAGATGCTCTTTATGACGCACAGTGCAAGTCTCTGATCCGTGTAGTGAGTAGCACTGACTTCACATTGGAGTTGAAAATCCGGATCTTATTTTCGATGCTGAGTGCTGTTGACCTCCACACAGACTTGAGAGTAGTGAAAGCTTGTCTTGCTTTTCCGATTCTTGCTTTGATATCCTCGTCAGTTCCGTCTGCCTGTAGTTGAAACGATGCTTCCCAGGTCGGTTGGTGAAGGAGGTTGTTTCTTTCAGGTTCATTCCATTTATGCTGATTGTTGTCTGTTGTTGTTGTTGCTGTTGGTGGTGTTGCCCAAGAATTTTCATCACCTCTTTTTTCTCTATGTTCACCTGAAGTCCTATCTTTGATGCTTCTTCTATGGCGAAGTAGTTGTTAAGATGCAGAAAATGTAACCGGTTTTAGTGGTTTAGGTTTTATAGATTTTGTGATGAAACCTTCTTGGTAGCCACTTTAGAGGAGAATTCTCTTTCTAGTGTCTATATTTTTTTCCGTAGAATTTGCATTGCTAATGTGTAACGATTTGGTTAACTGTGATTTATGCCCATAGAAGGATCTTCTCCACCGTCTCTATGTAACTTTGGGTATAATTCCAAGCTCCATTACTATCAATATTTTGTTTTAATACCATTTAATGTGACATTCATTAATATCATCTTCGTAACTAAGCATTTTATTCACTCTGTTCACCTATTACATAACACATTCAGATACTTGTGCCCATGGTCTTTCACTAATCAATTGAGAATTCCCCCCCCCCTCTTGAACCATATAATGGAAAGGCCTTTCAGAGAAGACTTATTTTTTTTCAAAGAGATGTCATTCTCAAGCTGTACAACTGCTGGGCTTTAAAACAGCCTGTCAGAGACGCAGCTCCTGAAACTGAAAATAGCCTCGTGTCAACAGTTCACTAGCACCAGCACTGCAGAGATAACTCCTCATGGAAAATAGAGAGAATTGTTTGATTATTAGGAGGACAAGGTGTCGTCGCACATGTGGACAAAATTTTTTTTATTCTTCACGTCCGGAATGTAAGTTGGGGGTCTGCCTCATGCCAAACCTCCCCTCTTTACCAGTCTTATTACTGGCTTGGCGAGGTAAAGGAGTGCGTCCAGTGGCCGGGGATCGAACCCCGGACCATGTGCATGGTCGGCGAGCGTCCTAACCGCTATGCCACCGACGCACAAAATTCTTGAGTCTGGCCTTAGACCGCTCGGCCACCCACCTCCTCTGTCTTAGTGAAGAAAAAATACAACCGTGGTCGTGAACGAGCAAACAATGTTTGGGTGATTGGTTTATATGACACCTCCCTTCAGAAAGGATTCGTCGAGAGAATAGCAGACAGTAAATCAGCTACCTTAGTACCTATTATCACTGGGCTTGTGAAACAGGGATCTATAATACACACCGATGAGTGGGAAGGCTATAACTTCCTATCATCCCTTAGATATATTCATCACAGAGTGAACCATTCTGGTGATATTGTGGATCCCTTTACAGGAACACACACGAATTCTACAGAAGGATTTTGGGGAAGATTGAAAAATAGGATTAGGGCTATAAATGGATCTCAAAAGGATGTCATTTATAGTCATTTGGATGAATATATCTACAGAATGTGGTGTAACTTTTCTTTTGACACTCCAATGCTAAACTGGGAGATGCTCATATCGCATGTCGGAGAAAGATACCCTATGTAATAGTTTTATGCAGTTTTTACGCCTTTTTTTCTCCATAAATATACGTTTCCCTTAATTAAAATTCCCTCTTTCATGCGATTGGTTCGTTAAAGTTCGTTAGCTGATTGGTTGTTAGTGATGCTTAAAGTTTAACATTGCCCACGTGTTCGGCACACACTCGATAAACAAGGCTTCAGTAATCAACCTCTCTCACTATCTGTCCTTATTACTTATTAAAACTGTAACTCCGACCCACCCTACTTTGCGGTTGTGTGTTGATGCGTGCAGTGCAATCGCAATAAAAATAATGGGAGAACTAATAATGATAATGATAACAGAGAATACAAGGCATCTACAGTTCTACCATATAAGGAGGGGACACCTGAGACACTACTTAGAGTTCTTAATAATAAAGGAGGGAAAAGAGTAGCATTTAAACCAACAAATTCACTCAGGTAGGACAAGTTCTATAGGTCAAATGACCCTGTCGGTTGACCCAATTAAACAAAATAATATAATTTACAAAATATGCTGCAGTGACTGTGAGTCAAACCAAATAAATAGGTCAAACTAGTAGATCGTAGGTAGTGAGACTGTCGGAACATAAGAAATTAGCTAAGGTTAGAGCGGTTGACCCCGCGAAGATAAGTAATTTTTTCAAAACTCCACAACTGCACTGCTTGCATTAAAACACAACCACACAATAGGGTGGGAGAGGGTTAAAATTCTAAGAAGTAATATAGGTAGGTGAAGAGAGAGGTTGATTACTGAATCCTTGTTCATCGAGTCTACACCCAACATGTGCAATAGGAATGACTCATCACTCATATCGGAAATATGCTAAACACTATTCTAACAGCAGAAGTCAAGACACGGAAGCACAGGTATATTTTCAAGTGATCAAACCGCTGTTTATATATCTACAGTTTATATTCGTCAACCAATCACTGAGCGTGTGATTTCGGTTAACATCGAACGAATTGAAATAGAATGTGCAAATAGACATATCGTATTCTGTTGCCAATGTCGAATTGAACCGTCGGAATAAGTGAGAATTGTATTCCGATGGCACACGTTCTCTGTATCACACCACCACACTACTACGAATGAAATCGAGAGGTGAGAAATAATGGAATTATATAAATGAAGTCGGAAAGTTGTGTGAATGCCGTGTTGTGATTATGAGTAGCAATAAATTGTGGTCGAAACGTGGTCATCAGTAAATATTACTGTATAACACTATGTGAGACTTTATCCAAAATAAATTTCACCCATAATGGAATTATACTCTAGCACAGTGCACAAGCTCTATTCTTATATACATAATTGCCACTTTTTGCCCAGAAGAACATGAAGGACCAGTTCCAGGTGATTTGACTGTATTACCTGTTCTTGACTGTTGTTGAATTTTGAAATTGAAAAGGTTATGAAAGGAATGCTGAATACCAGCAGCATTTACTACACACACATGAAGACATCAAACATCATCCTTTCGATCAGCACGGTTTCACTCTATTTTGTTTTACTCCAAGTCAAAATGGTAGACGGCAATTTGCGTCAATGTTGCGTCCCGAATTAGGGTCATGAGAAAAACAATAACAAAGTTTAACCTTGAGTAGCTCACCAACTAATCACAGCAGACTTAATGTGTGCAAATACGGTTCGCAGATATATGGCCTAGCTTTCTAAGAAACGGCCACTAAGAAATGACAGAATAACCTTGAGCAAGAAAACAACCAATCAGAAGAGGTTGCTTCTCCGTTGACAATAATGTACATAAAAATCTATAAATTTTCTCAATAAACAACCTGTTGCTTGGCCTTTGTCTTCTGTCGTTAGAGCATAATCTGAAAGAATAGTGTCATTGAGAATTGAGAGGTTCCATCGCCTACATACTTCTTCTTGCAATAATATCCTAAGATATTTATGAAAACATGGAAAGAAAGTCCCCTGAATATGACCTATGTACTTTTTAGTGAAATCTTTCAGCTGGTACTTTATAGAGCAGAGAGGGTAAGAAGAAGGTGATAAAATCCAAAGATTTAGAAAAAATATGTTCTTAGAATTACTCTTGAAAAGATTATAAATATAACCCTATTTTGGTTCTTTTGAACACAGAGAGGATAATACAAAGCCTAAAGAGGAAAACAGTGTGAAGAGTAGTAAAAGCTGTCAGTGGGGGTAAGTGGGCCACCTCTGAACCAACTTGCTAACACTGTTGTAGACAGACACCTGAACTTATGCAAGAAATTAGCGAATATTATCTTCTCTGATTGTAGACATCCCGTTTATACATAACTCTGTCCTTGGTGCATCTCATCAAGTAAGGGAACTAGAAGCAGCTATAGAACAGTGTATGACGAAACGACTAGGTATAAAAACTCTACAATATCTTATTTGACAGGCACAAATTTTAAATGATGAGAAATGTGTGTAAGACACGACAGTACCTATTTACAGAGACACCCGAAGTAAACAACCCTTTTTATCAATTTGTTGGATGGTGACTAGCAGTGGAATCCACCAGGATGCGCATTTCAACCTATTTGGGACTCGTGGTCAGCTGGATGTACCTACATTTCCCAGTGAGTGAAGAGTGACTGATGGTGTTCCCACGGTAACTCGAGCCCAGTGGCGGTTTCATTCTTTCTTCTGTTATTAAGCCGCTGTTGTTGTGAATATTTTCAGTCAAATTTTAGTTTATATTCATATTATTATTTAGAAATCTTTTTAATGTAAATGCCCTTTTCAATTATTTCCCCTAGTATTATGTAATGCAATATTGTATTATATAACGAAAACTCTACAATATATCAAAAGTACTGTTTGGAATAAAGCCACTATTATTATTATTTTCTATAGTTTGGTTTGTAAGGGTTTGTTATGTTTTAACGAGTTGATCACGGACTGATATCAATTAGAGAACCACTGAAAACCATGGAGTACTGGACAGCTGCCGTTTCATCCTAGTTTGGGAATCATCGGCAGTACGCACCCACTGGGATTCGAACCCAGGACCTTCCGGTTACAAGGCAAGCTCGTATACCATTCAGCCACTGGGACCCAATTCAATGGCTCATGAATTCTAACTTCTACCAATTCGTGATTTAGCGCGACTCCCTGGTTTTCAATGGTTCTCTAACTGATATCAGTCCGTGATCAACTCGTAAAAACTATTATTATTAACTTCAAAAGTTAGCTTTCACAACTGTATATTTAAAAATAAGTCCTGCTTTTCGTAAATGAATTAAGAAGTGGTTTTTTAGAACTAGAATTAACTCCAACGCGTTGGTGGCACAGTGGTAGAATACACGCCAGTCATGCCTCAAGTGGTCCGGGGTTCGATCCCCGGCCACCGATGCACTGCTTTACCTCCTTAAGTCAGTAGTAAGACTGGTAAAGAGGGAAGGTTGGGTATTAGGCTAGCAACCCTATCCCATTAAAAATAAACACCACTACTACGGAAACTTCAAGCCTCTAGCTTGAAGCCACCCTATATTCCACTGGGAACGTAGTAGTACTAATCTTGTATTATTAGGATAATTAATCAATCAAAATTCAGCTGTAAGAAGCACCCGAGAATCACACGCTGACATTGGTGTCAGCTGATGATGAAATCCTCCAACCAATCAAACAAAATCCCTAACAGCCAATAGTTGAACATCAATCGGATGCTCACTAGCGACTAGCCCTATTCAGATAGGTAGTTACCTGGGGTTCTAATTGGAAGTTGTGACCAGTAGCGTAGAGCAGGTCGGGTGCAAGGAGAAATACACGCTGAAGACATTGGCTAGTGATCGTGCTATATCGCGAATTGGCAGAAGTTGGAATTCATGTGTTGGCCATTGGGTGGGGTCTCAGTGGCTGCTTCATGGTGTAAGAGCTCACGGGCCTTATAACCAGGAGGCGCTGGGTCCGAGCCCCGGCGCATATTCATGTGCACTGACGGGGAGTCCTCAACTGGACTATAATAGCTGTCCAGTTCGCACTCCCTGGTGGTTTTCAAATGGTTGTGTAACCGGTGTCAGCTCATGATGAAATCCTGTAACCAATCAATCAAATCCCTACAAACCAATACTTGATTACACAGTTAGTTGAAATATCCAAATATAAGTATAAACATTGTGATTAGATCATTGAGGAGGGATTTTCCAAAGAGTTATTTGGTTACACTATGTCACTTTTTTCCGTATCCTATTTATTCTGGCATGCATATACAGTGTTACTTCAGTTGTGGAAATTCGCCCCTAACCCCACCCCACCCCTTGTGAACTTCATTCTACAGCCTGAAATAAGTTCTTCTCCCAGAAAAATGCAGTTCTCAATAATTCAAGAAAAAATATCACACGCTATACCATCAGTCGAGTGGAACCCGAATGGGAAGTGAAGTGTTGGCCGCCAGTGCGAGAGTGACATGGAGGAGGTCATACATAAAGGAGATGAAGGCATGTTGGCAGACGTGGAGCCAGGTGAAAAACTGGCGGAGAACCCATGCAATGAAAACGTGCGGCTGAAGCTTTATGTTCTTCTAGGAACTAAATTAGACAATAATATAATAATAATAATAACCCAGGTCTCATATCTCTGCCATTTCCAGATAGGAATATACAAATAATTTAAAATACTAATTTACATTAAGGAAAAGGGGGTAGGGATCTTATATTATTCTCACACTTATAAACTGATACAGTTGCTGTTAATTGTCTTCAGAAAGGTTTACAATCAGCCTGTTACATACTGAGTACCTATATTCATGACTCTCAGTTCACGATGAGTACTCATCGAGAATCTATCGCTCTATGAGTTTGTGAAATCATATGGAGGAAATATAATTTTCTCTCTTTCTCCAACTTCCCCTTGTTGTTTGTTGTCACTTTCCATATCTCCCGTGTAGGTGTTGTGTCATTTTGATTGCACTTATGCAATTTTTGGATCGATAAACAAGGATTCAGTGATTTACTACTCCCTCTCTCTCTTTGTCTCTTTCTCCAGCAAACTATATTACTTTTTAACACTCTCACCCTGTCCGAACCCATCAAGTGTTTGATTACATACAAGTGAATACAATGCAATGCAATATCTGAGCTTTTTTCTAGATTATTTAATCCGATAGAATCAATCATTGTAGATCTAGCTAAATTTTCATGTTCCGGTAATCTAATTAATTGACCCTGATCTACTCGACTGACCTTTGATATAATTGATCTAACGGTCGTTACATGGTATTTGGTAAATTATATTATTTTTCTTAACTGAATCCATCGAATTCTTTGTCTTTAAGAGAGTTAGCTGGTTGGTTGGTTGGTTGGTTTAAATGCCACCCTACTTGCAGTCTGATTCAGAATTCCACATAAGACCTTTGATATTTCATCTTTATATAACAATACTACGGAGGCTTTGAATTCCGTATTATTCACTAGTAATATTCAGAAATGGTCCTTGTTAATTGTCTACTACTCGTTTTTCTTTTGCCCTGAATGTAGGGTTTCAGCAGCCGACCTGAATCGTACTCGTTTCTGTGCCGTCACTTTCAGCTGGCTCTATGACTGGTTAAAAGTTTTCACACCTTCTTCACATGATCTTCTCAGCCGCATGATTAACTCCTCACTTGTCATTTGAATTCGGCTCGAGAAACTGCACAGCGTGTGTAATGTCACCTAAGCGTCTTCTCAGAGTATGTTCAATCCCCTTTCCCCGTCTTATTTCCTTCTGTAAATTCGTTGAGCGATAGGTCTTTGGTTGATTTCTTGTCAGTGTTCTTCTTTATTGCATGCTTATCCCTTCTCGCCATCTGAGCCTAACTGTCTGAGGTAACCCATTGGAAATGCTTTAGACAATGTGTATTTTTTAAATATTTTTGATTATACCTTGATTCCACATCGTATTTTCGGTACAAGTATGGAATTTTCAGCATGTGATATCGGTAGCCCAAATTTTGCAGGCCGGGGATTAGACCCCAAACCATGTGCATGGTCGGCGAGTGTCTTTACCACTGTGCCACCGATACACAATAAAGGAAGGACCGTCAGGCCTCCCCAATGACAAAAATTACATGCCGGAGCTCAATCGATTTGGGTCCGCCACGAGTTTCAACCCATCGAGGTGCAATGGTGAGCCTCTCCCTGGGGTCAGAGCATTCTTGATCACCCTGAACCCAGCGATTGAACAACTAAATGAAATCCCTGATTTGAAATTAGTGTTGTAAATTCAAATTGTTGTCCTCGTGCTAAGTACTACAGATCTCCATATCGATTTTAGAGGAATGATTTTCTGTTTTCTTTTTTGGTTTTCTGATCCTAGCTGGTTTTAACATACTCATCCATGATTCCACTAAGTGGGAATGATCCTACCGAGAAACAGGTGACTTTCTAAAGGTCTCCTCCACCGATGGATCGTGATCCAGCAGTCTAGTGGATTGGTTCATCAGTACACAATGCACCAGAGTGATTACGCTGAGAAGAATGTTCAGTTCTCCTGAGAAATTATAATTATTCAGTCAGTAGGTTTGCCATTATGTGAATTTGAACCTCGACTAGTTTACTATCCTGTCATAAGCCTCGTAAAATGGAACGGCTCGGCATATAGTTAACAATCCCACCTTGTGAAAACACAATCCTATCACTATTGAAACTTCATGAAAAAGATAAAACAAAAAACTGCTTATGAGGTTAGCGATACCCAGCCCTAATTATTTACAAAAAATCCTGTCAAACTACAAGTAAGTATTTCAGTTAACAGGAATGGGTAGCTGTTTCGTCAAAGTCTGGGAATCTTCGGAGGTATGTAACCATCGAGGCTCGAACCCGGTGCACCCGGTCCTCTAAATGATGTCGCTTCATGATGAAAACCTCCATTCAACCAATCAAACAAAATTTCCTACAAAACCAATATCTGATGCTCACTAGCGACTGGCCATATTCAGGAAGTTAACCTGGGGTTCTAGTGGGAAGCCATGAACAGTAGGGTACACCATGTTTACGGTGAGGCAGTAACTCATCGAAGAAGACATTGCCAAGTGGTCGCGCTATGTCATGAACCAGCAGAAGTTAGAATTCATGGGCTGGTTATTGGATCGGATCTGATGCCAGTGGCTTAATGGCCTATGAGCTAGCTCGCCTTGTAACCAGAAGGTCTTGGGTTCGAACTGCAGTGGGTGTGTACCACTGTGGAAGAGTCCTAAACTAGATGGACGAAACAGCTGTCCAGTACTCCGTCCAGGTTTTTCAATGGTTCTTTAACTAATGTCAGATTATGAATGATTCCTCCAACTAATCAAACAGAATCCCTACAAAACCAATACTTGGAAAATGACAGCATTAATGTTATCTAAATAACATCGAATCAATCAATAATACTGAATAGATTACAGTTCAATAGCGTTTGCAAGTGTGATAATACTATTTATTAACATAACATTACACACTGAATATCAGATAAATTAGGAATAGTAATAATAATACAGAATTCATGAATTTACAGGCTTCACAGAAGGCCAGGGTAGCAATAGTGGCTGGCTGGACCTGTTCCTTTTGCACACACAGAGCACAGGTTGTTTTAGGCAAATCAAAATAGCCTCTTCTGTTTGGCATATTCAGCACCTGGATGCCTTGGGAAATTTATTTGGTACCCGATAGATGATAAAGAGAAGGATTTTTAAGTGATAACTAGCTATGTCACCGGTTTGGACTAGTTGGTCTAATATATCGAACTGTTGATGATTGTTTTCACTACACCTTTATTCAGCAGGCAGGGAAAATCAAATTCCTCCTACTGTGCATTGGCTAATATAACTCACTGTCGAAGTGCAGTTGAATTGGTAGCTACAAAGACTAACTGTTCATTGCACTCCCTTGACCTTCTTATTTTTGTAGCTCTAATAGGCAAGTTAAGATTCTCTAGTATCACTTAATCTCTACTTTCACAGTAATGTTAACGCTTGTATTCCGTCACTTCTTCGTGATTGCTCCAAGACAAGAATACTGTGGATCAATAAGAAGAATCCAGAAGATCTGGATTTCGCGCCTCCATGATTTATGTTCAATGTCACATAAGCTCAAAGACTTACAGGTGAAAACCAACAACAAAACTGGTAGAAGAGGCAGGCAGTGAAGACACGACTCCAATGTGAACATAGAGAAAACGGAGGTGATGAAGATAACCAATCACCACTAATGGGGGAAATTTAGAAGAGGTCACTTCCAACACTTATCTCGCCAGGCGACAGCGCAGATGATGATGATATCAAAGAGGATCAGAATCGGAAAGGCAAGATACACCTTCATCAATCTAAGATAAGTTTGAAGATGTTCTTCACTCCACCTCAGCATGAACAGCAAGATTCGGATTTTCAACACCAGTGTTACTATGTCAGTCACTCAATCAGTGAGTGAGTTCTCCTATGTGAGTCAGAGAACTGGCCATCGCGTTATGAAAAGCATTTCCATTAGGCTACTGTGAACTTTTATCAACAGTTGCCCCATTCACTGACTCCATATTGAAGATCGAATGGCCAGTCGGTGTGAAAAATATAAGCAACAAGAATCTTTGGGGAAAAAAACTAGCCAAGAATGTAGTGCTCAATAAATATTGTGGAGAAAATGTAGTTAGATTGGGCAGATAGATATGGTGAGGAGACCACTATAGAACGACATTACTTGCCAAGCCATCGCTCGACTGGAAATTGAATTAAAGGTCCACTAAAGCCAAGCATTGACAATTTGCGAATGTATAAAAGATAAGTAGACGACATATTCATTATTTATGACAACAACAATGACCCCAATCTACTGCTAAGGACATTTAACTGTTGACCAGCAATAAAATTCACTCCTGAAATGGAAAACGAGTCAAATATTCCGTTTCTTGATGTGGAACTAACAAGAAGAACTGATGGGAGCCTAAGAAGATCAATCCATAGAAAAGCTACTTGGAATGGTCAACTAACAAGCTTCTATAGCTGGGTACCCATTCAACAAAAGCGAAATTTTATTAAATCACTTGCCGCCCGCATCCGACGCATCTGCAGTCCCGATGCTCTGGAAACAGAATTAGATATTCTAAGAGAAATTTTCATCCAAAATGGATACCCAATGAGATTCATCGACAACAAAAATATGTCAAACCAAGAATTCGGAGAAGCGAAACTCTACTTGTGCCAAAAAAGAAACTCTACATAAACCTGGATTTCAAGGGAGACTTAGCAAGCGATATTCTCAAGAGAAGGATCACATCATCTCTGAGAAGAACATTCTTTGCAGCAACGCTAAGAATAGTGTTCTCCAGTCGCCCACTGATCTGCAGAAGCCTCAAGGACAAGATCCCGCATCTGACCACTTCTATGTGCATATATCAGTTCACCTGCTGCTGTGGAGCCAGGTACATCGGTCGTTCGACGCACACCCTGTCCAAGAGGATTCAAGAACACTTTCCAGCATGGTTGCGAAAAGGCAATAGTGGTGCAATAAGGAGTGCGATAATTGAACATCTGGTTAACACTGATCGTTCCATTTCAACACACACCATCTTCAAAGCAATCTACAGAGTCAAGAACAACCTATCTAAGGCAACACGGTTTCGCCTTCTTTGTATCACTGAAGCTCTGGCCATTCACATAGAAAAACCGGAGCTGTGCATACAAAAGAGGATTACTCAACCACTTCTACTGTCTTGGTAACAACTTTTTTGATTTGATTTGATTTTTGATTTTGATGACTTAATTTTGTTTCTTTGCCTGTTCTTTAATTGCTTATAATTCTTGTATTCATTTAGAACTCTTACGTAATTTCGTATTATCTACTTTGTTCCTATGTGCATCCTGAGCAAAACTCACTCATCAAACTATTCATATTACTACGTGACTGCTTTTTAACAACTGTTTGTGACAACTCATCACCTTTGTTACTACCCTAATTTCACTAACACCTAATTTTCTTGACTGATTTCGTATTACGTAACTCCAATTACCAGTCTTTACCTGTTTAGTTTAAATAACTATAACCAATTGTATTTTTGTTTGACAAACTTATTGTACACATGCATACAAAATAACACATATATATTTGCGATTATACAGCTAAGAAAATGAATTCGCCGAAAAGAGACTCTTCGCTGATCTACGTGTTTTGTTTTCATGAAATTGGAAACGACGAGTTGGGCGTTAGTCTGAGGATGACACATGGAGCAGATAAGAGCGTGAGCCAAACTGATGTAAAGGACCGCAGAAAATAGGACAAATTGGAGACAATGACGTTGAAGACGCTCATTCCACTCGGAACTCAAGGGAATGATAAATGATAATAATTAAAGAATGCTTCATTTTATTTATTAATTAATCTTACAATATATAGTAAATTAAAAGAATTTCAATAAATCAGAAATCAAAAGTTATGCAAGAGTAAAGTGAAAAGAAAAAAACAACCTCAGGGACTTCAATTTCAAACAAAGTGAACTTGTCATTTTTCATTGTATCTCTCATTATAATCCCCCCTGTAGTCAATACAAGTGGAATTAGCATGAATTGTATTCATCATCAGTTTACATGAGTCATAATATTCACCATCTGGACGAGAATTACAATAAGAATAACAATGATAAGAGTATGGATCCATCTGCAGACCGTCTTTATTATTATTATTACTATTATTATTATTAACGTAATTGGATGAAGTGAAATTTCTTTCTTCATCATTGAATCTTGATACTTTTGTTTTATTGAACCAATTTTCAAGGTGATTTACTTCAATTGGTTGATTATCTTTTTTATTTTCATTAGAATAGTAATTAACAGGTAAATCAGTTAAGGTTGAATTGTTGTATTCATCCATTTCCACTTGATGATGATGATTATGCTGATGAATTGATAATGAGCTGATATTTTGAGAATAATAACAATAACAACCATAGTAATAATAATAACAATAATTTTGATTTTTTATTAAATCTCTACACTTCGATGAACACATTTGTATAGATGGAGAAATAGTTTGTTGACAATCAATATAATCAATCAACCGTTCTTCATTGGTGGTTAATTTACCTTCTAATCCATTTGACCTCATTAATCCTGTTGGTAATTTTTCAGTTTGATGAACACTACTCTCAGTCATTGGACTGTCTATCCACCAATAATTGGTAGTGGTTGCTGTTGGTGGTGGTGGTGTTGTTGTTGTTGAGGTTGTTGATTTCGACAGTGACAATGATGAAGATGAAGACGAGGCTAATGAAGACAGTAAGATATCGCCTTCAATCGTCGATGATGTCCTCTTCTCCTTCTCCTTTGTCTCTACCTGTGCCTCGACCTCCCCCTTGGCCTCCCCCTCCCCGTCCCGTTTGTCAAATGTATAATGCTTTAATAATCGTGATGGGTCACTGTGAAGAGCAGCTGCAATTTGATTAGTTGTAATCTGTGATAAACCATGGCATAAGTATTTGATAATATCTGTTATCGAATCAAATTGGATATTATTCAATATGGAAGCTAATAGACCAATATAATTACAAGCTAGTCGAAGTGTTTCAATTTTACTCAATTTTTGACCAAATTGATGTAAATTAGACATATTTTTATTATTATTATTATTGTTTATTGTAGTACTGGTATGACTTATCTGATCGGTTACAGTCGTTGACTGTCCATGTTTCTGATCACTGTTAATCGCATTATGATTGATCTGCATTCTGGTATATGGTGAATCACGATCCAATGGAATATCTCCATTCACTAAAGCTGATGGTAGTATGTGCTGTCTTAAAGTGTCCAAAGCAGAATTCAACCCATGCATACGACTACGTTCACGTGCATTCGCTCGAGCTCGTCTCATTTTCATTCGTACTAGACGTTCTTGTGAATCAGGCTTTTTCTTCTTTTTAGGACCACGACGTCTTATACCAGTTGAAAGGATTATTGATGATGATGGTGATGATGTTGATAATGATATTGAAGGTGGTTCAATAAAGTTTAAATTATCAACGGCTGCTTCAGATGTACTGTAGTTTTGATTCTTTTTTGTTGATGTGATCACAGTAGAACAATGAGGGCTTTTAATTGATGTTGAAAAAGTTAAAAGATTATCTTTTTGTTTTAATTTCTCAGGCAATAAATTTAAAATATTCGGATTATACTGATCTTCGTTAATTTTATGATTATATGGATAGTTTGGCAGTAATCTAATGACATTGTCTGTATCCTTGAATACTGACGGAAGGCAGGAATTTTCCGGTTGATCAGTAAATATATCTGACTGATTAAAACTGGACCAGTTCATTGGATTCATTGTCCTGCATTAGTTATCTTAGTGAAAGGAAACAAAATAAACGAGAAGACAACATATCAACTTAATTTGCAAGACAGACCTGTTTCATCACCCCAGTTGGGTTTGCTCTTCATCAGTACGCACCTACCCACCGACGAGGTTTGTACCAAAAACCTTCCAGTTACAAAGCGATGAGCTCATACTCCATTAAGCAGCCACTGAGACCCTATCCAATGACCAGTTCATGAATTCCAGCTTCTGAAAATTCATGATACAACTAATGTTATCGACAAGTAGTTGTCCTCACACCCGACCCGCTGTACTTTATCCCACTGTTCGCAAAGTTCTACTAGAAGGACCCAGTTGTCTACCTACCTGAATAGGTTCAAAAACTAGTGAGCACCAGATCCACATTCAAGTATTGTTTTGCAGCGATTTGATTGTAAATTAACAGTTTCAGTCTATTATAGGCATTACAACAAGACATATAAACGAATACTACTGGGTTTTTTCAGTTATATCTCCAAGCTTCACTCTAATTTACATAGCGTTATATATAAAAACGTTTGACCAATGATGGTGTTTGTGGATCAGAGTAATAATAATAAATCAACTTTGTTAAATATGCTGACAACCTTACTGTCTGGTTTCCAATTACTTCTCTAGCCTGACCTTTCTTGGTCATCCCATATCTGTCTATTTCTAAGAAAATGTTCTGACTAACGTACTACATTAAGAAGTTAAGACAATCTGGAATTACTCAACCTTACATATTATTACCAATGTATTTTAAGGATCTGTCCAACTTGGTCTTTCCTGAGCTACTGGAAAAGGACTATGCCATTATCGTGAAGAAGGCTATTAAAGGTTATTAAGAGGGCAAGTTGTGTGCCACCAAGTCGGTCAGCTCTTTGCTGTCATTGTCGACAAACACCTTAATTCATATGAAAAATGGTCCAAATCCATATTGTATGACTCACATCACCCTCTTTTGTTCACAACTCTCCCTCGCCTTGAATCTTATCTGGTAGTAGGGCTAGAAGTCATTGATAAAGGATTATCTGCCCGCAATAACGAGTATAAAATCTCAACGATAGCCTTTTCGGCTCCCCTGCCCTCATTATTGTTAAAAGAGATAGTGTTAAGCGTGAAACTTACGACTTACTGTGTGACTAGCATAAAAAATGGCTCAGTTACTCTTCTGTATGTGTGACGTAATGTGGTGACATAACACTATCCCCATTATCTTATAATTTTGTGTTATTGGTACTTATATTATTGTTCTTTTCATTTTACAATTGTACATCATTTTGACCCTACTGCTAATGTCGAAGATTGAGGTTGTTATTAATTCCAGTTAATTGTAGCCTGTAATGTATTTTGTTGCTGCTGTCCAGTAAGTTAGATGCAACAATATCGTACAAAATGCTGAGAATTCTACACTGTACCATAAGTAGTGATGTTTTGGAATAAAGCAGAATTATTATTAAGTGTTAAATGTTTGGAAAGTCAGGAATAGTGATGATTATAATAATAAAAAATATTAAGGTTTTTGCATGTGGGGTGATAAGAATAACGAAGGTAGTGAGTAATATGTGTATATGTAGACAATTCAATAAATAAATAAATTAGGTCAAATCTTAAAAGTTACGCAATACTAAAGGTGAAGTGGACAGATAATCAGAGTTTAAATAATAAATATCATAAAAGTACTAAGGAAATGGAAAAGAAGAAAGAGTGGGAGGATTTTGAATAGAATTCACCTAGGCAAGCAAGGGAGAGACAAAGGTAGAACAAACTACTTTTGTATGCCAAGACTAGGATTGTTCTTTCAAATTCTCATAGCTTCGGATATGTGTAAAAGCCGGGTTCGAATTCCGCTTGAAAAGCTCGATGGAATGCGATAGATAACTTTGAAGGCACTTCTTCAAGTATTAGTTTTGTAGGGATTTTTGTTTGATTGGTTGGAAGATTTCATCATGAGCTGACATCAGTTAGAGAACCTGTGGAAAACCTGGGAGTACTGGACTGTTGTTTCGTCAGTCTAGTTTGGGTTTCTTCACAGCACGCACCCACCGGGGTTCGAACCCAGGACCTTCTGGTTACAAGGCTAGCTCGTAGACCATCAAGCGACTGGAGGAGTGCCAAACTAGGACGAAACAGCTGTCCAGTACTCCCACGTTTTCCAATGGTTCTGTAACTGATGTCAGCTGATGATGAAATCCTCTAACCAATGAAACTTCTTTTTCTGTTCACTTAGTGACCGCCACCATCAATCAAATGAGTTGAAATAGAACTTCTTACAGATTTTATTTGGCCTTTTCCGAACCATGAAGGAAGATGCTCATTAATATATTTGTTGAGTTGCCTAGTTGTTCGCCCTATATATCCGGCTTTCTCCTCCTAAATTTGTAGATAAACATAGAAGTGGCACAGCTAAGTTGCTTGTCTTTTGCTTGAGCAATCAAAATTGGTTCCCTGGAAAATGACGAACAAAAGATGGCGGCAGTATAAGTCCGTTTTATTGCTCTCTATAATCTTAGATGTAGGACTTCACTAGCCACTTCCCTATTGAAATGCGGTTTCAGGAAAAATTGTTTCTTTTTAAACGTTGTCTCTTTCTCTTTATTATGCATGGTGTTTATGTGGTGACCCCTAACAAAGCTATATAAATTAGAGTAAAGCCTGAAGAACATTTAATTGAAAACAAAAATATTATTCGCTTATATATCTTAATGGGATACTAACAATGGGGACATTTAAAGATTTAATATCATTGGCATATTCAATGAGAATTAGCATGAATCCAACAAATTTTAAGCAGATATTTACATTTCCAAAGTTGTGATTTGTGATTTGTGATTTTACATAGTTAATAAGGAAATTGTGACTTGTAAATTGATCAAGTTTTGCAAGGAACCCATTAGCCTAAGTTGAGACTGGTCATCACTTCAGCCTTCGTCTGGGTCTATCAACGGGGAATCACAAAAACATGAAAACTTTAAACCATACCATTTGCTTTTGTGGCTCAGCATCTATTGGCGTTCTAAACGAAGAGTAATGGGCTCGATTTTCATTGAGGATACCATAAATTACTGGGGAGCAGTGTCAGGGTTGGAGCATTTTGCAAATTTCGCAAAATTCCATTAACTCACATCTGTAAATACCATTCTACTTGAAGATTCTGTATGAGTAACAGATGAAATCAAGCTGAAAATTGTCTAGCGTACAGAAACACGAGGTTCAGAATAAAGTTATTGTTATTATTAATAAGAGTGTATCCAGATAACAAGTCCCGGATAGGAAGAATCGTGAGTCTTCGACTCTGTTAACAGCCATTGACAAACAAGTTTTTTATTCCTTTATGTTCCCAGTGGAACATAGGGTTTCAGGCGAGAGGCTTGAAGTTTCTGTATCAATGGTGTTTATTTCTACCTTCCCTCTTTACCAGTCTTATTACTGGCTTAGGGAGGTAAAGGAGTGCGCCGGCCAGGGATCGACCCCCTCCCTCCGGATGAAGATTTCAAAGCTATAATCAGAAAGGCGAGGTAGACGTTCACCACTCTGATGAAATCAGTTTGGAAATTGTCTGCTCACGGCAGCGTTAACAGCAAGTTCCATAATTTCAACACCAACGTTAAGTCCATCAGTCAGTCACTTCTTCTATGTGGATCAGAAACATGGTCAGTGTGACAGGAAAGGATTTGCAAGAGATTACTGTTGCAAACGTTTTTCAACAGCTGCCCTATTCGCTCGCTCCATATTGAAGATCGAATAGGCAGCCAGCCAGGGGGAATTAGAAACAAGAAACTTTGGGAACAAACTAACCTATTCAACAAGAATCTTTTGTTAAACAAATATGCAGGAAAAAATGGAGATGAATTGGGTACATACTGAAGAGACCACTGTCGAAGGACATCATGCTCAATACAGGCCATCACCCGAGTGGAACTGGAGTGGCAACGATGAGTTGGATGTTGGTCCGAGGATGATACAGAGGAAGTCGTGTTAGGAGGAGATGAGAGATTACGGGCAGTGGTGAGAACCGCTAAGGAGAACGACAGAGAGTAGAACAAAGTGGAGACGTGCTGTTGAATCCCTATGTTCTACTCGAACCCAAGAGGAACAACATTAATAAATAAACTCGCCTTCTAGGAAATACATCTCTTGTAGGCCTTATATGAAGATGAAGAATACACGCGGATCAGAAGTATCCAACTTCGTAAATAATCGTTAGTGAGTACAGTGGATCGAGTAGACACAAAGAACTGGGTCACATTACACTTTCGACGTCGAACATAGACAATGATCAAATTAGTTAGGTAACTTATGTGATATAATTTGTTGGATAGTGACTAGCAGTGGAATCCCATCATCCAACAAATTACGTCCAGTTAATCCTCAGACATCTGGCTGAAGCCTCCGAACTGGGAACCAACATGTAAAAAGAGTTTCACTGATATAAGAATAGAACTTATTCGCTGTGGTAGAGCATGATTCCAATCTAAAGTAAATTCATTTGACAATATCAAGCATGAATACAGGATTATTTACTGATGGAGTTTCGAGCACCGTGTATTGCTGCTCATCATCACATGAAGACAAGACATCATCAGTAGAGAAAATACAATATCACTGAATGATTTTATCGAATAAATTCACTCCACGATGCTTTGCAGACTGCTTGCTCCAGAGCTTTGATCCACGTGTGCATTGTTCAAAATTTGTCAGTTTTCTGACAGCAATAGCGAAGACCAGTTCATACTCATACAGTTTTGAAGAATGATACAAGCAATAGGTATAATCTACATATCTGTTTATTCAGTAAAGAAGGAAAGATCAGATTCGGAATATAAAATGATGTGATCATTCGATTTCACACGTTCGCATCAGCTAACGTAGGCTGTCTGAAAATACAATGGTTATGACAAGATGAAACCCAGTAACATACTCTAATGTTTGTGAATGGTGATAGTAGAGAAAACACCATGAAATCAAAGCGTCTGAAATGTGAGCATTACAATTTGTAGTTTAAGTTACCATCAACTTATATTCCATTGAAAGTAGAAAACGAGTGGTGGAAGAGAGGTAGAGACAGAAAAAAGAACAAATCTCATAAACGATGTCAGGCTATATGTTCACATAACAACTCAACGAAGGTTATACATCACTAAATTGGAAACGTGTTCAGTGATCGGAAATCACTAATGTGGATGTGACTAATCAAGATGTAATCAAGATGAAAATGCAGTTACCATGGAGTGAGTGGGAGGTTGATTACACTCTCTTTCTGTATGCGTTGGTTTGATCTAAAACGCATGATTTCAAATGCTTCAGGAAATCTTAGTAAAATTTGTTGTCCTTTGAATGTTTAGTCTTTTGAGGCATTTGGAAATCTCGATGAAACGACTCTTATCTACATGGTGTTTTCGGTAATCACAGTTTCCTAATAACTGCTGCTTTCCAAGTATGATTTCCTTGAGATATACTGAGAAAACTCTGCACAGAAGCCCTTCTTTCTGTCCTTCCAGTGTATTGACCTCACGTGTAGGTAAATCTATCAATGTAGTTGTATGTGATATCAGCAGGGTAGTTATCCCGTTTAGATTGGCGTATCAAGTGAGCATGAGGTGGCGCATAACGATATGCATTTAGTTACAGTAAATCACTTTTTACTGCTCCATTTTATATAATTTTGAATTCTTTGGGATTCTCCTTTCCCTCTGAATGGGAGGGGTGAATGAAGATTAAATTTTTCTGTTTTCCATCTTCAACTCTGCACCGCTCGTCTTCTGCATCCAAAGGCATATCAGTGAATGGTGACTTAAACTAACAGTTTCAACTTATTTGTAAAATGCTGCTCTTCATCTTCTTACTACTGTCGCCATTTTCGACCATATTTAATGAGGTAAAATAGACCAGGAAGGCACCAGCGATGCAACTGTGTTGAAGTGAGTTGGGGAGAATTGTTGCCTAGCTCACAAGTCAGTATGATTGGTGGAAGGAAAATAGTGGATGTTGGCAGCTGAGCTACCGAATTCACCTCTCAGGAAATAAATGAAACTTCAAGGAGTGGAATTAGTGGAGATAAACCGGAGGATGAACTAGATGTCAACAACTGTGTCGAGTGGTCGCTTTCAATTCCATTTGTAAGGGAATTAATGTAACAGTCGAAGAAACAACCAATTTTATCTCTAGATGAATATCAATTTCACGGGAGATCTTCTTCCTAAAGCTTCCGCGTGCATACGAATGGACGACTGTAGCACAATGGTCTCAACATTGTTACTGTGAACATTGTTCTTCTGGGGGATGCTGAAATTCTTCTCTCAATGAATAAATCTCCCATGAAATCCAGGTTCCTGTAATGCTTAGTTTTTGGGACGAGTAAAGCGTTTCGTTTCTGTGAAGTTTTGATTTGATATTGTTGTTGTCAATGAATCTTGATGGTTGTGCGTTTTGGATGAAGGCTGCTTCGTATCTGTAGGGTGAAGAATAATCTACCAAAGATGGGAATTACACTTTCGTTTGCTGGCCCCATCGCTGAAGCTTCAGCTATTCAGATAGAGAAACCGGAGCAATACATACACAAGAAAATCATTCAGTCAGTTATACTATCATGATAACAACCGTGTTGATTTCTATTGACTTGATGTTTGTGTTCTCTAGCTCGGTGTAAATCTTGTATTTCTTCTTTAGAACTCTTACATAACTTCATCCATATATTCCATCATTTCTATGTGCGTTTATCCTGATTACCGCTCATTCATTCACTCATTCATTAAATTATTCATCTCATTGCGTAACTCTAATACACGCATCCAACTTCCTCTAATCGCTGACTAACAGTAACAACTATGATTGTGACAACTCTTCACTTTTGTTTCCTACCTTGTGTGATGAAGTAAAAGAGATTGTGTATCAGTGCGACTGTACGGCTCCAAATAGACGAAAATGAATTCGTACAGAGAAGAGTCTCTTCGTTGAACTACGTTTCTTTCTCTTTTCAAACACTTAGTTCTCATCTAACCGTATTTCCGTAGATATTAGTAGGCACACCTACGTGAAATACAATTAAGCGTATAGAAAGAAGTCTATCTGACGAATAATGTCTAACGAAGTCGTCTCCTCACCTCATTTGGAGTTGGACAGTTTCAACGGGAAAGTGATAACTGAATAAACACACATTCAAATGAACTGTCGTCAAAATTTGACAGAATAGTTCTAAAATATTTGGGCGCCGAGTGAGAAGTAGACATTTGTAAAAAAAATTATGTTTGTAAAATCTCAGCTAGATTGAAATGAGTAATTCCAACGTTTCGTTCGGCAATCTGGTCCGAACTTCTTCAGGGAAATTAATCGAAAGTAACATAACAGAGGTTTATAAATAAAAGGAACATCATTTGTTTTTGAAAATTTGTCCAATCATGAGTCATTCAACAAGTATTAACAAGTATAATAAACAAAATTTTATGAGCTGTGATCAAAATTTGACCTCGGACTTACAAATATTGGTCTACCTTTGTTAAACACTTTAAACAGAGTGTGCATGTGTGTGTGGGTAAACAGTTGTAAAACATTTCTTAACGTTTCCGTAAGAAGATATGGACAGTCGAGAATTTTGACCAAGTATTAATAATTAGTGATACATATCAATTTTTTTAAATATTTATTAATAAGGATTTCCTATGCATCAGCTAACATTACGCCTTCATGTCTGTTCAAACTGTTAGTATCTAGAATTTTATGATTAGATGTATTTTCAAAATTATGGTGTTTAGGATTAGAGTTTAGTAGAAGCACTCTGTCGGACAATCTCGCTGAGATTTTATAAATATAATTTTTTACAAACACACACATAATTAAGCCTCATTTATATTATGCTAAGCACTTCTCGTTTCATGGTTGTTTATAAGCGAGCGAAAAGGAATGTAGGGAAAGTCAGATAAACCGAAGGCATACAATGCAACTTCTACTAACCCAAGTGGGGCATTTTGCTTCTCAGGTTGGGCATAAATTGTGGGTGGGGGGTATAAGACGATTTAACTATGATGATGATAATATGACATTCTTAGACTTGACGTAGGAAAGTGTCTCGGTGGTCTTCGACAAAGAAGACTAACAATCAAGAAGAAGACGAAGAAGGATAGATATGGACTTCTCTGTTGTAGCACTGTGATGTCGAATGTGTTAATTCAATTAAATTCTATTGTTTACCGATACAAATATCACCTGCCTTCATTTATTTAATTTGAACTGAAATGAATAAAGTTGGGAAATTATAAATGACTGTATGCGCGCACAAACACACACGCACACACACACACGCACTTTCCTCTTCTCTCACTCGAGTTGTACTTTCAAAGGCTCTATGAATTGATGGCAGTTTAGGCTACCAATTGTAATGACTACAGTTGGGATTCGGCCATTTTGTGTGACACATTTTTCGTCTACTACAATTCAAGCATCGATGTATGTTGCTTCGTGTCATTGTGTTTACAACCATTGTATCTCTAGTAGCAGCTGATGAGAACCGGTGAAATAAGATGATGGTGGTATTATTTTATACTATCAATTGCTTGGCCTTTCTTTCTCTTTTTATCGAAATCTACCAAGTGAATTGAACGAAAAGGCTTTAAGACTACTGTGATCGGGATAAATAGGGATAGTAGAAGCTCTTGACTGTTTAGACAATGAAGAGGAATAGTTTCACCTGGATCTGTTGATTTCTGTTGTAGGGATACCACCTCTTTGCAGTCAGTAGAAACTTATCCAGAAGCGTTGAAGCGATTGTAGAATAAAAAGTGATCAACTGTGAAATCCCTGAGAGACGTTGTGATGCATCACATAACATAGGAACGGCGTTGGTCATATAAGACAATCATTTCCCCCATTTAGGTATTAGAAGGGTTAATTAGTAGTGAAGTTGGAGTACTGGGTCTCATCACTGAGGAGTAGGAGGAGCAGAGTGTGTCTTGCTTGAGGCAGTCTATCCTACATGTCGCCTCAAACTCTTTCACATGAACTGTTTACTTGTTGTGAAGTGTTTTCAGACGTAGATTAGCAACCTGGAAAATGAGAATTGCAGTCAACCTTCACTATCTGTCATAGTGAGATTGACTACTGATGTTTAGTGTATTGCTGTTGTTATAGTGAAAGTCTCACAGTGTAAATCATATAATTCTGTCAGGAGACAAGGAGTTTGCTTGCAGCTAAACTGTTTAATCGTACACATAACAAACATGGGTAGCAGGGGGGGATGCAGTAACTTCGGTGGATGGTGATTAGCAGTGGAATCCACCAGCATGCGCATTTTGTTGTCCCATTGAGTACTCGACAGCTGGATGTTCCTGCATTATTCCTCGGTGAGTGAGTTAGGGATGGTGTTCTCATTGAGACTCGAATCCAGAGCTCATCGTTTCAAATGCCAAAGAGATATCTACTAGACCACTTGAACCACGACAGTCACCTCTTGTGCAATTGAATTAAAAATTGGCGATCAAAGTCCACGAAGATGAAAGAACGGAGAAGCCGAATAATCTTTCGTCAGTAAGTCACTTCATCATTTTCGGTACACACAGTTTAGACAAAGTGTAGCGACCAAAAGCTACTTGATGTGATCTAAACGCGGAGAACCAATCCCTGTCGCCAATGGTATAGCTGGCGGAAACCTCCTTGAGAAACACACAGTCACAAAACGTTGCTCCAAAGACAGCGAAATGACAACTGTTTGTGGCTGGAATCTGTGTGTGATCCTATTCCACAACAATAATAATAACATCAATAAATCGAAACTACCTCAGCAGTGACATTAGGCAGCTATACAGGCAAGATAATATTCTGTGTATAAAACAAGTACTGTAGAACAAAAGCAGTTAACTGTACAAAGTACCTGAAAATCAAGTAGAATATTCACAGAAATGTGGGATCAAAATCTCTCTCCACGAGAATTACACAGAGACGCTTCCTGCAGACAGTTCAATATCAGAATGACCTTGATACAGTCGAATAAAATTGTAGTCGTAAAACAACACATTTTCAGTACCATTCATCCCACAACCACAAAGAGAAGCATCAAAATTAGAAATTACATATAGATAAAGACAATTCTTTCTTTCTGTCTATTTTCGACATAGAACTTTGTACCGATGCGTAGCAGTTCAAGTCGCCACACTCCATGTACCATGCAAAGCAAGAGAAGAAAGTAGAAGAAATGCATAATAGAGACAGTAAGTTGAGGTGTGAGACAAAGGAATAGTAATATCGAAGAACAATATAGTTTCATTGGAAATTATGAGTCACAACGAGTGGATGCATCTGCCCAAGTCATTGAGAACGATTTTGAGCCATATCACCAATTGTCTCTAGCCATTGGTTTTACTGTCTCGGGGGCTTCAACCAGGAAGTTTACACCTTCCTGTGTTGCTGGCTTGAATTAATTGTTGTGGATTTCATTGACTGGTGAAGCCATGTTTTGGTTTGACCACCGCTAGCTCTTTTCCAGCCTGACCCTATATCAGCTAACATTGACCATTGTCGAGGAAGGCGATGACTAGGCATACGTAACACATGTCCTAACCATCTCAGTCGATGTAGCTTCACAGCCTCGTCGACTGATTTCCCCTCCTTACCTACCTAGCACTCGACCGAAGCCTAACCTCATTATTGCTCACCCTACTATACAATTTCACACGAAAGATAGAACGCAGGCACCTGTGGTCAAAGACTGCTAGCCTTTTCATGTCCTCCACTTTCAATGGCTAGGTCTCGCAGCCACAAAGGAGGACAAGACAAGTAGTATGGATCAATTCATCCTACGATATGCTGCTGTTAGAATAATGACATACAGTGTACGAGAAAATCAGATAATGATTACGAATTTAGTTGATACATCTAAAGATAAGTATAAATATTGTAATTAGATCGTTGAGGAGGCGTTTTTTAAACAACTTTCCCATTACAGGTTTATCTATTCTGGGTACAATTTCAAATGGTCTGGAAGTTCTACCACAGTAGGGAGTCTCTCTACAGCATTCTTTGTCGTCTCAGTGGTACATGATTTCAAAGAATCAATGTGATTGACAGCATGACAACGGAGTGATCTTGTGTTTGGTTCTACTCTGGAACGACGTAACCATTTCCAGTGAGTTTTGGGATAGAGGAGTGTTTCGATACATTCATAGATAAAATCTATAGCCGCCTTCGCTTCACTGAGTCTTGCACCATACTTCAAATACTCATTGAGGATTTTAAAAGGCAAAACATTTCCCAGACGATCTCAGTAATTTCCAAATTCCAATTTATGCAGTCTGAAAAAAAATAACAAATTGAGCGAAGAAATATATTTCTTCCCTATTAGTCCCTCATCATCGGTTGGTTAACTGTCTCTACATTATTATATAGTTGTTTCACATCAAAATTCTTTTTACCAATCAAGTGGTTATTTTAGTCCGTTAATGTCAGACTCAATTCTGGTCCACGATGTGGGCATGGGTTCGTATCCCACCTCCGACACACGCTTTGCGTCGATGGCATAGCGGTTAGGACGCTTGCCGACCGTGCACATGGTCCGGGGTTCGATCCCCGGCCACGGACGCACTCCTTTACCTCGCTGAGCCAGAAATAATTCTGGTAAAGAGGAAAGGTTGGGCATGAGGCTAGCAACTCCATCCTGTAAAATAAACACTGCTACAGAAACTTCAAGCCAACTAGCTTGAAGCCCTATGTTCCACTGGGGAACGTGAAGGGAAAAAAAATGTCAGGTATAGGCGGGGATGAAGTTAAGAGGTTAAAAGTCATCAAAACAATTAGCCAACAGATGCTAGTAACAAGATATCTAAGTTTTGAAGGAGAGATGGGTGAAAACTGGTCACAGAATTCAAGATAAGTTAATTTAATGATTAGGCGTTAGTAACAAGTTATTACATAATCAAGAAAAATAGTAAAATAGTCGTGATGACTACGAAGAATAGGATGACTCAGAAGAATTACGTAAAATACAAACAAGTTAATAGAATTAGCTAGATTTGTGAAAATTAACAAAGTCAAAAGATAATTACAAGGAGAGGGGAATAATCGTTTTTAAAAATACTTAATATATATTATGTAGTTAGCCATGGCAAAGAAAGGGACTGTACAAAATTCCTTCTGAACACATAGATTTGGTTTGTTCAGATGAATTCCGATCGTCTCTGCGTAACGGATGTAAAAGTTATGTTAGTAGACCATGTGAATGGTTGGGTGAAATACGATTCATAACTTTACAAGCTTCGCTACAGTCGATTTGATGTCCAGCCAGTATATATGGCATGAGCCAGTACTGAGGGACATATAGCTAAATTCGCACCTTCACCAAACCAAGACGGGGGGTGTTCAGAAATTCAACGAAAAACTGATCGCATATCCAATGCAAGTAGCTCTCCAGGAGCAGTTTAAATGGTATATACATACAGAAAAAGCGAAACAGAGCAGTTTGTCTTTATTTCTCCATTTGGAGGCTCTTCTGAGATGAAGAAACACCTTTATCCCTACCTCTGAAAAGGGCCTTCAAAAAAAGGATTTTTAACACAGTTAATTAACGCTGTTTATTCACACTAGCCTTCATGTATGAAAATCTATGGAGGTCTTCGTTAGCACTGAGCCTTACACTATCCTTCAGACTTTCGTCTGAAGAAACTACATTTGTGTATTCAAAAAAAATTTGTACAAACCGTATCTTTGCTGTGGCCTACTAGTCATCGTCACCATTTTATGAATTTCATGGTTATGCAATAACGTAATTGGTGGATGGACCCACATTTCGTCGTATTCAGGAATCGTGGACAACTGGATGGATATACCTGCATTCCCCAGTCAGCGAGAGAGTTATGATCTCTCCACTGACGCTCGAGTCCAGTGCCCATAGTTTCAAACGATAAAGCGTAATAACTTGTTGTCAACCCCTAAGAATTAACTTATCTTGAATTCCTTAATTAGTTTTCACTTATCTCTCCTTCAAAACTTCGATATCTTGTTACTAGCAACTACCCATTGATGAAATTATTTTAGGAATTCAGTTGTGCCTCACATCTACCACCTTTAAATTCCAAGGCAAAATATATAGGCAAAGTGAAGGTGTAGCAATGGGATCACCAATATCCCCTATCGTAGCAGATATATTTATGGATAGCTGGGAAAATATGGCACTTAATACGTTTAATCCTACTCCAAAAATATGGTGGAGATATGTGGATGACACTTTCACAGTGTTAAAAACACAGTATATCTCTAGCTTCTTGACACACATAAACTCACTAGTGGAGGGAATAAAATTCATATTTGAAGCCGAAAATGAGCAAGGAGAATTAGCTATATTATATTGTAAAATAAAACAAATAGAAGAAGGCAAACTACACACTAGTGTTTATAGAAAACCAACGCATCCTAATAGATATTTACACTTTAATTCATCTTATACTTCAACTGTTAAGGCAGGCTTAGTTAAGTGGTTAAGAAACAGAGCAAAGATCACGAAAGGTCGAAAGCAAAATAAAAAGATTTGTGAAACTAGTAATAATAACAAATAAGAGAGAATATAAGTCATCTACAGTTATACCATATAAAGAGGGGACATCTGAGACCCTACGTAGGATTCTAAATAAAGCAGGAATTAGGGTGGCATTTAAACATACAAACTCACTCAGGGACAAGCTCTGTAGGTTAAAGGACCATATCGGTTGACCCAATTAGACAAAATAATATAATTTACAAAATACCCTGAAATGACTGTGAGGTCAACTACATAGGTCAAACTAGTAGGTCAGGGGTAGTCAGATTGTCAGAACATAAGAATTTAGCTAAGGTAAGAATGGTTGACCCAGAGAAGATAAGTAATTTAGAAAAATGCTCAGCAATTGCAATGCATGCATTAGCACACAACCACACAATAGAGTGGGAGAGAGTTAAAATTCTAAAAAGCAATCAAGGTAGGTGGAGAGAGAGGTTGATTACTGAATCCTTATTCATCAAGTCTACACCCAACATATGCAATAGGAATGAATCATCACTCATACCCGAAATATGGAAAATAATACTACCAATCAAATCAAGTGAAAAACAATGGAACTATATAAATGAATTTAGGAAGTCATGTGATTACCTTGATATGATTATGAGCAATAAATTGTGCTCGAAACGTCATCAGTAAATATTACCGTATAACACTGTGAGACTTTATCAAAATAAAATTTACGCATAATGGAATTACACTCTACCACAGTGCCCAAGTTTTATTCTTATATCAATGTTACTAGCATCTGTTGGCTAATTGTTTTGATGACCTTTAACCTCTTAATTTCATCCAAACAATTCCCCTCCCTCCTCCCATACTTACAAGTGATGGATTAAAATATTTATTTACTCTTTTGCTGTAAATTAACACTGTGTCATGCCTATCACATAAGATACATACAGAATAAAGTAACATTGAATTTTCAAAGTTGTACAAACATAAAGTCTGCCATAATTGTCTCTTATTCAACCTGATGAGATAAACGGAAAAGTTGCGAATAAAAGTAGGGGCTGCTCAGAGTAGGACAAGATGTCTGTCGCCCATTTCTTGCGTGATTTCCAATGTCTGTCAACAATAATATCAACGAGATGACTTAAACGTACACCACTAACCACATTATCGACAAAACTTTTGCTATCCTTCTTAATATAACGCAGTCTTTGCTTAAGTAGACCATGAAGGATTAACTGTGAGAAATCAGGATTATTATTATTATATTTGATTGGTTGGAGGATTTTATCATGAGCTGACATCGATTACAGAACCAATGGAAACCAGCCACAGGGAGTTCTGGACATCTGTTTCGTCAGTTTAGTTTGGGACTCTTCACCAGTACGCACCCATCCACCGACGAGTTTTGAACCCAGGACCTTCTGGTTGCAAGTCAGTGAGCTCGTAGACCATTAAGCCACTGGCATCTGACCCGATCCAATAACCAGCCCATGAATTCTAACTTCTGCTAATTCATGACATAGCGCGACCACTTGGCAATGTCTTCTTCGATGAGTTACTGCCTCACCCTAAACTTGCTGCGCCTTAATGGTCACAGCTTCCCACTAGAACCCCAGGTTAACTTACTGAATGGGGCCAGTCGCTAGTGAGCATCAGATTATTTTTCAAGTATTGGTTTTGTAGAAAATTTTGTTTGGTTGATTGGATGGAGGTTTTCATCATGAAGCAACATCATTTAGAGGGTCGGGTGCACCGGGTTCAAACCCTGATGGGCATACACCTCCGAAGAGTCCCAGACTTTGACGAAACAGCTACCCAGTACTCACAGGTTTTCCAATCGTTCTCTAACCGATGTCTACTCATGATGAAATCCTCCAACCAAGCGATTAGGTAATGTAATAATAATAACCTGTATTGGTGCCACAGTGATAGAATGCTCGCCGACCATGCACATATGGTCCGAGACTTGATCCCCGGCCGACTCATCCCTTTACCTCGTTAAGCCAGTTACAGAACTGGCAAAGAGAGAAGGTTGGGCATGAAGCTAGCAACCCCATCCCGTAGAAATAAACACCACTGCTACAGAAACTTCAAGCCTCTATCTTGAAGCCCTATGTTCCACTGGGAACGTGAAGGAATTTAAAAAAAAGACCCAGTAGCACTTCTCCTTCACCTGATTCGGAATGATACAACAACTGGTGGATTTTAAACATTATGCTGCAGCAAAGAATGCTTCAGTATTTAATTTTTGGGAGTTTCTATACCAGTAATTCACTGGCTGCATCTCCTCTGATTAGTAAAGTTACAATTTGCAAGCATTTCTGAATATCATTTCTCATTATGGAGGCATTAAGAAATTTTTCTGGACATCCATTCTCACATAAATACATCTATTTTCCTTATTTCATCGTCAAGAGTCTTAGGTTGTACAGAAACGTCACAACACTGATTTCATCTTTTTTTTTCCTTCTTGTTCCCCAGTGGAACATAGGGCTTCAAGCTAGTGACTTGAAGTTTTTGTAGCAGTGTTTATTTTACAAGATGGGGTTGCTAGCCTCATGCCCAACCTTTCCTCTTCGGCAGCATTATTTCTGGCTTAGCGAGGTAAAGGAGTGAGTCGGTCGGGGATCGAACCCCGGACCATATGCATGGTCGGCGAGCGTCCTAACCGCTATGCCACCGACGCGCACCTGATTTCATCTGGTATATTTTATTTATTTTTTATTTTGATTATAGTTTGATTCCACACGGTATTTTTGGTACAAGTATGAAATTTTCAGCATGTGATTTCGGTAGCTCAGATTTTGCAGGCCGACCATTGGATATCAGGTGTGCGTCGGGCGGGGATCGAACCCCGGACCATATGCATGGTCGGCAAGCGTCCTAACCACTGTGCTACCGATGTGGGTGTATTGGTCAACCCATGATTTTCCCTGGAAAATATCCCCAGTGCACTTTGAATTGTTGATATTAGATGGTTGGAGGCAATAATAATAATAATAATAGCGTTCGATTATTATTATTATTATTATTATTATTGTTCCCTTGGGTTCCTAGTGGAACATAGGGCTTCAAATGCACGCCTCCACTTGTTTCTGTCTTCTGCTGTACTTTTCACCTGCATCCATGTTAGTCCATACTGTTTCAACTCCTCTTCACACGATCTCCTCCATTTCACCCTTGAACGTCCCACTCGCCGCTTCCCTTTCGGGTTCCCCTCGAGCACTGGCCTGACGTGCGATGTCACCCAACGGCCTCCTCAGCGAGTGTCCAATCCATCTCCACTTTCTCCTGCATATTTGTTGTTTGGCGATTGGTTCTTGTTTTGCTTCTTCCCATAGTTTCTTGTTGGTGATTCTTTCCGGCCATCTGATCTTCAGTATAGAGCCAGCGAAGACAGTTGTTGATAAAGGTCTGCAACAGGCTGTTGGAAATATTCTTTGTGACACACTGGCCAAGTTTCTCATCCGTATAGAAGAACTGACTGACTTGACGTTTGTATTGAAAATCCGAATCACTTTTTTGTTGATGCAGGCTGAGTGAGTGACGAAGATTTCCAGATTGGTTGTTTCAGGTTGATGAATGTGTTTTTCGCCTTTCCGATGCTCGAGTTGATATCCTCGTCCATTCCTCCTGTAGTTGAGACAATGCTCGCTAGATAAGTGAATGAATGAGGTAACCTCTTTCAAATCCCTCCCGTTGATGGCGATTGGCGCTGGATGTTGCTGCTGCTGTTGTTGGTTGGTTATTTTCATAACAAAAACTTCAACGCACAAATAACAGTGTTCTGCTTTATTCTAATACAATACTTATGATACAATATGGAATTCTCAGCATTTCGTGCAATATTGTTGCAACAAATTTACTCGATAACAACAAAAACTAGAAATTAAAATGAGAAAAGATTAAATAGCCACTTATTTCAACTAATCTAATTACATAGTGTAAGTCGTCGATTTCGCACTTAACATTGTCTCTATCACACAGAACTCGGATGGGTCCCTAAAGCGTATCACTGAGATTTTATACTATCAACATCCTGGAATATTATTCTGGATATATTAGATCATAGAAATGTATAGAAAAAAAGCGCTGACAGAGAAGAGAATTTTCTTATCGACGATGTCATCATCTAGATAGTCAGCTGTAGTACATTCGTGTGTGTATTTATAGGAAATCGATGAGAAACTTCCAGAAATCTATTTCCAGTCAAGGGTGAAATTAATAAAATTAAAAAGTGTAATAAACAGGAAGATGAGGTAAAGTACAAACATGGTAGGATCATAATTACTGAGGAACTTGACTCTGTAGACATCTTTCGAAATCTCTCAGTAAAACATACTTCGCCACTAGCTGCCGTCGAGTGACATTCTCCTGCAAGAAACTACTCAAGCGGCACGTGAAGGATTAAATACGCAGTAATAACAAAATAGGTAGTAAGTTTGGATGAAAAGTAGATAGGAATTTTAGAGAGAAAAAAAAGTAAAAATAACAGAAATAAAGCGGAAGACTGAATAAGAAAGGTAGTAGAATAATCAATATTGGTGGGACTCATTTTTCATGATGGCCATTGTAGGGAAGATATGCAAGCGAAAAGCAACAAGTTGGAAAAAGAAGCATCCAGTGAATATTGGACTTCAGGTGAACATAGAGAAAACAGAGGTGATGAAGATTCCTGGACAACACCACCAACAGCAACAACAACTGACAACAATCAGTATAAATGGAAGGAACCTGAAAGAAACAACCTCCTTCACCTATCTGGGAAGCATCGTTTCAACTACAGGCCAACGGAACTGACGAGTATACCAAAGCAAGAATCGGGAAAGCAAGACAAGCTGTCACTACTCTCAAGTCTGTGTGGAGGTCAACAACACGACTCAGCATCAAAAATAAGATCCGGATTTTCAACTCCAATGTGAAGTCAGTGCTACTCACTATGCGGATCAGAGACTTGGCGCGTCATAAAGAGCATCTCAAACAAACCACAGACCTTCATTAACAGTTGTCTTCGCTCAATATCATTCAAGATCAGATGGCCGGCTAGAAAATATCAGCAGCAGAGATCTCTGGCAATGAGCGAACCAACACAGCAGGAACCGATTGTGAAACAAATAGGCAGGAAGAAATGGAAATGGATTGGCTGGCCATACTCTGAGGAAACCATCAAGTGACATCACTAGAGAAGCCATTGCTCGAGTGGAACCCGAGAGGGAAGCGGCTAGTTGGTCATCAGTGCAAAGGTGACTTGGAGGAGGTCATGTTAAGAGGAGATGAAAACGTGTGGGCAGACATGGAGCCAGGTGAAGACTGTAGCAGAGAACCGAACTCAGTGGAGACGCAGAGCTGAAGCCCTATGTTCCTCTAGGAATTAAAGGATATAACAATAATAATAATAATTTTAGGGACAACGGTTGGACGTGTATTTTCTAAATAAAATAGTGTGGGGTTGAACTTTTCGATCGCTAGTGCCTACCTAAGCTATTCCCAGATAACTTGATTTCACTCCTTTGGAGAGGTTTGAAGGACTTTTCAAATAGAGCTGAATGTCCTGAGCTCATCAGATGTTCTGTTACTGATTTATGTACATCCTTGTGTTCTCTCTTTGCTAACCATACTGGATAGTGTTCTCAAGCGGGTTTCACAAGTGGACGTATGGTACGTTCAATGTACTCAGCTCCACACAAGCAAGTGAACTGGTATATGCATGTTGAAATGATGGCTCAGTGTGAACGATATCTTGTGTTTCACGTGCTGCTTGAGTAGTTTCTTACAGGAGAATGTCACTCGACAGCAGCTGGTGGCGAAGTATGTTTTACTCAGAGATTTCGAAAGACGTCTACAGAGTCAATTTTCTCAGTAATTATGATTCTACCATGTTTGTATTTTTTCCCATCTTTCTGTTTGTTACACTTTTTAATTTTAGCAGTTTCACCCTTGACTGGAAGTAGATTTCTGGAAGTTTCTCATCGATTTCCTATGAATACACACACGAATATACAGCTGATTATCTAGATGATGACATGGTCGTCAGGAAGGTTTTCTTCTTCTCTGAAACAGGTCATCGTTAATAATTCTGGCTACACAAAAATGAACGAACGAAAAATGGCAGAAGTTAGAATTCATAGACAACTGTATCGGGTTACAGTGGCTTAATTGTCTGTGACCTAACTCGCCTTGTAACCAGAAGGTCCTGGGTTCAGATTGCATTGGGTGTGTACTGTTGTGGAAGAATCCCAAACTAGGACGAAACAGTTGTCCAGTATTCCGTGCAGGTTTTACAATGGCTCTCTAACCGATGTCTGCTCATGATGAAATCCTCCAACCAATTAATAACAGACAATTCCAACAGTATTAGATGGTTGGAGGCAATTTGCAGGAGGCCTTGGATCTAGATTTCATACTAGTCGGCACTCACCAGTCAGCAAGGCGTATCTGCAACCTTAAAGAAACTTATTTCTCTGACTGCAGCAATGGGTGACGCCCAAAGGAAGGAGTAGACACATCACACTAGTTAATAGTGTCCAATCAAAAAATTCCAAAAGTTGGTGTTATGACGGACAGTAATTTTGACCGAAGTATTCCCAAAACAAAAAACGTATCACTGTGTGTAGACTATTGAAATATATTTTTAAATGAATTTTAGATTTTCCCGTCGATTGATTGAACCGAAGTGCTCAGTGTCAGGTTGACATGTTGGCTTCTTGTGCAGATGCTTCGACGATGTCTGGGCATTTAATTGGTGGATAGTGACTGGCAGTGGAATCCAGGATGCGCATTTCGTCCTATTTGGGACTCGTCATCCGGATGTACCTGCATTGCTCCCCAGTGATTGGTGATGTTCCCACAGAGCACTTCGGTCCAATCAATCGACGGGAAAATCTACAATTCAATTAAATTAATATGACCCGTTGCACAAAAAATGACTCTCGTGGCCCAAGTGGTCTAGTGGATAACTCTTTGGCGTTTGCAACTATGGGCACTGGGTTCGAGCATCGGTGGGAACATCATCACTCACTAGGAAATGCAGTTACATCCAGCTGACGCGAGTCCCAAATAGGACGAAATGCGCATTCTGCATTCCACTGCTAGTCACCATCCACCAATTAAATATTGAAATCTGATTATAATTTATTTGTAGTTAATCTAAATGAGAATCCATCATCATCAACATCAATTCCAAAGCATTTAATAATAATAATAATAATTTGCTTTATTCCAAAACAGTACATGTGATACAGAATAGGATTCTCAGCATTTTTACTACAGTATTGCATCCAGTTAGTACATTATCAATAAATAAAATTCTACATAGATTGAGGAAACCACAGTTCATTATTACAACAACATATTGGCATATCGGTAGCAAAGGTAAACCTGAACAGTGTTTGAGGGTGTTAGAAAAGTAGTTGCTGTCATATTTACTGGCGTAAGCGAGAGAAAGAAGCAAAGCAGCACATAACGGAAGAAAAAAAGAGAGAGAATAGGAAAAGAAAGAAAGAAAATGTTGTACCTATAAATAATATGAGTTGGAAAGACGAGGTCCAGTTGTACTACTGACTATTTAATGAATTATAGGTATCACGCCTAATGCTTTCTTTATCACTCACAACACGAGCTAAGTAGGGTATGGCTGAGTTTTTGTACTTGCTGGTGCAAGCATATAGTTTCCTATATAGGCTTCTGGTTTTGCCTGATGAGATGCAAGGGGAGAGTTGTGAGTGAAGAGGGTGGTGTGAGTTAGACAAAATGGATTTGGCCCATTTCTCACAGGAGCCCATGTGCCTGTCGACCAGAATATTAACAAGCTGGTTAAGTGGCACATTGCTTACCCTGCTGACAACATTTATCATCCTGCGTAATATTCTATAGTCTTTCTTCAGTAGCCCGGGAAAAACTAAGGGGGAACAATAGAGAATAATAGGCAGAATGCGAGAGTTAACGAATTGTAGGAGTAAGGGTTAGGTTATACCGGAATGTTTTGACTTCTTGATGTAGAAGGTAAGACGGAATATTTTCTTAGAAATTACTAAGATATGAGACGACCAGGAGAGATCAGCAGATAGAGTGACACCTAGGTATTTAATTTCCGATTTAGTTTCTATTTCCGTGCCGTGTATGTTGCATACCTCGTGAGAGCCAAACAGTTTGTTTAGGTCGGATTTATGCCTAAAGGTGAGATTGACTGTTTGGCATTTGGAGGGATTTAGGGCAAGACCATTTTCCTTGGACCACAGGCTGATTTCTGGCAGAAAGCCATTAAGTTTAGAGCAATCGCTTTGACATTTGATAGGCAAAGATACAGACAGATCGTCACCGTATTTGACAAAATTAATGTCGTTTGAAGATGGTAAGTGTCAAGTGACAAAAAATAGTAATAACATCTTATTGTATAAGCTTACCTACTGTAGAAATCATAACAGTTCAAAATGTAGTGATGAATATTTTCCATGAATCATATTTTTTACGTTATATCCACAGAAAATCCAATTCCTTCATTAAATTCGATGAGAAAAGCAAAGAGACCTTCAGTTCCTGTTTCCTCTATCT
Source organism: Trichobilharzia szidati (assembly GCA_944472155.2). Lineage (NCBI taxonomy): Eukaryota > Metazoa > Platyhelminthes > Trematoda > Strigeidida > Schistosomatidae > Trichobilharzia > Trichobilharzia szidati. The sequence continues at coordinate 4,151,460 of OX235271.1, read as the reverse complement.
AACAATCAGATAATTTCATAAATTGGTTTTCCAGAGATTTTACTGGTTAGTGAACTGATATATTTAATATTTCCCTACCTTCATACCACGCTTGTTTTATGATTGGTTAAATATTTATATTCATAAGTAATTCCTGATTGGTCAATTTCTCTGTCTGATACAGAATATTATTATGGAGAGAAGGGGGTGAAAATTAGTTCGTTATTTTGTGTCAGTGTGCGTGTGTTGTGTATTATTCCCCTGCCCTCATGAAAATGTATGCGCCAATGTTCCATTTCTTACATTGGATCACTAATTGAAACCATTAATTTCGCGATACGAATTTTAAACCCGCGACAAAGGTTAATAAAGCAGGATAAGACCTATACTCTCAATGATAAATTCACCATACCATAGATTAGCACAGTGACCATTCGAATTATTGCAGCCCTTGAGAAACAGTTTTGGAACGTATACAGTTTCTGAATAATTTCAGCTTGTCAAGCAAATTAAAGATTTTAAAGTATCTGATCTCTTTCGATGTTACCTCCCTCTTCAAAAATGCGCCAGTCTTTGAGACTATTGACTTTGTATGTAGAGAAGCTGAAGACATACCCATTCCAAAATCGGAATTGCGGAAATTTTAAAACAATTAGTTCCCTTTATGAATTTAGACAAAGCAATAAGAAGACGTAATTTGTCTGAATCGTGTAATGCATTTGCCCAACACATTTCGAACAATCTGATCACACACGGACTTGTCATAGGAATATATATGAAATTAATAGAGAGTTAAGAGGTGAGAAAATAGACCACTTAGGTCAAGTTAAAAGGACACACTGAAAGTCAAAATAACAATGAAGATCATTAAACCAAATAACAGAGATAATAGTAAATCTGCTATGGTATCAAAACAAAATTTACCAAACAAGGTTTAATGTGATGACGAATTGTTTTTGAACGCATAAAGGTGGTTTAAACTTTCAAATTGCTAGGGCTTCCACAAACTTTAGGATACGCCCCAAACACGTTTTATAGATAGGTTTAAAAGATCTGTTAATGTCAATTTTATGTCCTATCTCTATAATATGTTTCGCAATAGAAGAGCTAGGTCTCCTGTTCTCACCATTAATGGGTTCTGAAGATTCTATTTGTTTCTGGAGCCATTTAAGAATATGCTCTGAAGCCAGCCCTTACTTGGGGAGATAGATGAGTCCCCCCTTATGTATGTGCGTGTGTCCACACGTACATTCAAACTGGTAAATACAGTAGGATGTGACATCATTTTTCGCAGGTTCAAAGGACTTAGATGGATGGATATATTGGCTTCACATTCTCAATTATTATGATATTAGCTGCATAAAAAGTCGTTTTAACAGCAGCATTCAGTCTTTGTCTAGTTATAAAGCTCTTATGATGCCTCATATAGGGTTGCTTAATGTACACGTCTTTCTTAGGGGTGAGTTGGAGGATGGTTCTTGATGTTCTGACTACTTTATTTCTCTTAATGAACTTGTCCCGATAATTGTTATCAACCAGAGTTTGTGTCAACTTTCTTCCTTCTTCATCCAGTGTGTCTTCAGTGCATATTCGGTGAGTTCTACTGAAGAGGCACCTTTCTAAGGCTCTTTTGTACCGAGCAGGATAGAAACTGTAATAATTAAGATACTTTCCTGTCCAGGAAGGTTTTCCATTAAAAGATCTTTTTATTGACCCATCAAGCAAAAATATGTCTAGGAAAGATAAACAATTATCTTCCTCTTCCACAGATGTAAGTGGCATGCTACTCTGAACTTCATTCATTCAATTTAAAATTGAGGTGGCGGAACAAGACTTATCGCTTATGATTACAATATCATCTACATACCCTCTATAAAGTGGCACATTTTCGATTAAATCCTCCAATAAACACTCAATGTACGACATGTCTGCTAAAAGGAGCCCTAACGTACCTCCCTTAGCAACTTTGTTTTGATACTAGTCAGGGTAGATGTACTATTACCTGTGTTATTTGGTTTAGTGATCTTCATTGTTATTTTGACCTTCATTGTGTCCTTTTAACTTGACCTAAGTGGTCTATTTTCTCACCTCTTAACTCTTTATTAATTTCATATGTATGTATGACAAGTCCGTGTGTGGTCAGATTGTTCGAAATGTGTTGGGCAAATACATTACACGATTCAAACAAATGACGTATTCTTATCGCATGTAGGAAATTGTTGCTTTTACGTACTAAGAATGTTCATTTCCAGTTTGACGAGCATCTAATCCATCAAGTTGATGGTGTCGCAATGGGAAGTCCCTTGGGACCACTTTTTGCAGACTTATTCTCGTCAGGTCTGGAAGCTGGTATTTTGCAGCAATATATACAACAAACGGATGTATACCTAAGATATATTGATGACAATTTTATTGTCTGTGGAAGCAGATCAACAGCTGAAGATATGTTGATAAAATTCAATTCATGCCACCCGAATCTCAATTTCACAGTAGAACACGAGGAAAATGATACTATTAAATTCCAAGACATTATTCTAGCGAAAATGATTGATGGGACAATCGAAAGATCTATATTTAGAAAGTCTTTATGGACAGGACAGTGCATGCATTTCAAGAGCTTTGTTCCAATTCAGTATAAAAAGAACTTAGTCAGAACACTGTTCAATAGAGCATGGCAAATTTGTCCCGACAGTACAATTGAACATGAAATAAAAGCTCTGAAGGATATCTTATCTAAGAATGGATATCCTGAGAAGTTCATTAATAAATACTCTAAAGAAATGAGCCCCTGCAAAACAATTCAAACAGTTCCGAAGAAACCTGTCTATATCAGTTTGCCTTTCAAAGGAGATGATGTACAGGAAGTAGTCAAACGAAGACTCGACAAAGCCATCAAGAGAACTTATTATGCTGCGAAACCTGCCTTCCGTAACACCACCAAGCGAGTGCTTCAACAATCTGGAAAAGATCAATTGCTAATCCCCGACACTTCAAACTACGTCTGTCAATTTGAGTGTGTTTGTGGAAACAAATACATAGGTCGTACAGAAAGGTGATTGTCTACTCCTCGCATGATGAAGCATTTGCCAAAATGGTTGAAAACAGCTGAGTTCAAAGTGCCAAAATCCTCAATAACAAAGCATCTTGTGGATTACGGACATGATATCGATGTGGTCAAGTCATTCACTATTGTCAGCAGAAAAAGAAACAAGAAGATGCTTGCAATTGCAGAGACTTGTGCAATTCGAGTTTACAAACCAGGACTCTGTGTACAAAAGGAGATGGTCGTGACTCTGAATCTACCATGGTAATATGTTTTACTTATAATTCTACCTCTTATTATTATTATTATTCTCATTAGTTATTATTCTTGATTCATTTAAAACTATCCTTTATCAGTAGGATTATCTTGACTCACTTCAACATTATTATTATTATTAATGTTATTATAACTATTACTATTGACATCACTCTGTTTGCAATTCTTGTTATATTCTCTAATGTCTAATTGTTTATCTAAGTGATGTAATTGAAGCGTAATGCAATTTATCTTAATTTTGATCCCTCATACTCTCTATCCCCTTATCTATTTGAACATGACCTGGAAAAAAATTCGCACCTGTCTTTCTGCATGACTAATTCAATGTAGTTTGTTTACTTATCAGTCCTATGTCTCCCAATGTAATTTCAAAAGTATATATATTCGTGTATGTAAAGTATTCAGCTGACTAGTGCTACCGAAATTTGATGGATTCATTAAATCCTGCTTTACTAACCTTTATTGCTTGCTTTAAAATGTGTATAGGGTGTATAGTCAGAAAAGATGCGATGAAGTGTGAATGAACAAGCAAGCTTGCCTTGTAAACAGAAGGTACTGGGTTCGAGAATTATCTCTGGGTGAGCAATGATGAAGAGTCACAAACCACGACGAAACTGCTGTCCAGTACTCCCTGCAGGTTTTCCAATGGTACTCTCACTGATATCAACTCGTGATGAATTCCTCCAACTAATCGAACGAAATCACTACAAACCAGGACCTGAAAATATGTATTATTTGTTATAGATAAGATTTTATTTTGATAAATCAAAGAGTGTTATACAGTTATATTGACTGATGACCACGTTTCGAGCACAAACTGTTGCTCATAATCATATCAAGTCAGTTAATATAACTGTATAACAAACACTGTGTGATTTATCAAAATAAAATCTTATCTATAATGGAGTAATACTCTACCACAGTGCTCAAGTGTTATACATAGAATTCCATATTAGTTTGTTTATTAGGTATATCACACAGTGAAACAGTATTATTCACTGGATGACGTTTCGAACAAAATTTATTGTTCATAATCATATCAATTGTGATCACACGACTTTGACACTTGAGTTTTATAGTTTTCTTTCTTCTCTCCTATTTGTCTTCGTTGGGGTAGTAGAATTTTCCAGATATCCGGGACAGGTGATGAATCATTCCTATTACATGTATTTGTAGTTGATTCGATAAACAAAGCTTCTGTTATCAATCTCTCCCTATATCCTGTGACATTAGATTTTAAAACTGTCATCCTATCCCATTCTATTGTATGGTTGTGTGTGACTGCATGAGTACTATAGCTCAACTATTCTCTAGATTTCTTATCTTATTCGGGTCAACCAATCGAGATTTTGCTAGGTTTTTATGTTCAGCTAGTCTGACTACCCCTGTTCTACTAGTTTGACCTATGTATTTGACCTGACAATCATTGCAGACAGGGTATTAGATAAACTAAATTGTTTTGTTTTAAAGGCTCACAGGATCCTTTAACCGACAAAGCTTGTTTCTAATTGAGTTTGTGGGTTTGAATGCCGTTTTTATTCCTGCCTTGTTAAGAATTCTGCGTAAGGCTTCCGAGGTTCCTTGCTTGTATGGAATTACTACTGATGATTTAGATTTTTTATTGTTGGTGTCGTCATTAATATTATTATTATCACTATTATTATTATTTTCATTATTATTGTTATTATCACTATCGCTACTATCATTATTTATTTTATTTTTACATTTCTTTATATATTTCTTGATTAATTTATCCGGGTAATTATTAAGTTTCAAGGCTTCTTTTATGTGTATCAGTTCCTGTTTTAAATTTTGTTCGAAACATTGTCATCCAGTAAATAATACTGTTTCACTGTGTGATATACCTAATAAACAAACTAATATGGAATTACTACCACAGTGCCCAAGTTTTACACATATGTTATACTTATATCTATAATATATTTGTTGTCGTTACAGTAAAAACCAGTTATGCAATGACTGCATCGTCACATAGAATAACAGATGAGTACATATACTGGGTGATAAAATAAAATAAGAATTTAGGTTGCAAACGTGCTGGGCTGAATGCAAATACAAAATGTCAGATGGCGATGGTGATTAGTCATAACTATATTAATATTATTATTGTTCCCTTGCCTTACAAGTGGAGCATAATGATTCAACAGCAAGCCTCAATTTCAACCTGTTCCATGCAGTCCCCTTTAGCTAGCGGTAAGATTCTTCATATGCTTTCAACTCCTCCTTACATTATCCCCTTCATGTCACTCTCAAACTCACGCTTAACTCGTCGTCCCTCAATCGACAGTGGTCTCTTCAACATACATGAAAAATCCATTCACAATTTCTCCAGAATAGTTGTTACTTCGCTCGTTCCCACAGTATCTTGTTGCTAATTCCTACTGAACAGTCACCCAGCCATCTGATATGCAATATAAATCCAGTAAAAAGGTCATCTATTGATAAAAGTCCACAGTAGTCTGTTGGAAATGCTTTACGTAACGATCTGGCGAATTCTCTGATCCACATAGGAGAACTGACTCCCTGACGGACTCACTGACTGACTAATTAATATTAGTGTTAAAAATCCGAATCTTCCTCTTCATGCTGAGGCACAGTGGAGAAGATCTCCGAACTAATCTCAGATTTATGAAGATATAACTTGGTTTTCTGATTCGGATCAGCTTTGACATCCTCATCTGTACTGTCGCCTGACGACACAAGTGATGAAAGTGAACACTTCCAAATTCACCCCATTGGTGACTAGTTATCTTCACCAACTCCGTCTTCTCGATGTTCATATTGGAGTCGTATATTCGCCAACAGTCTCTTCTACCAGTTTGTTGGTTTTCGCTAGACTGATAACATTCAGTCTGAACCAAACAAGGGACTAGACACATCATACTACTTGCTAGTGTCCAATTAAAATATCCACTAAAGTCACACTGAAGATCAACCATGAGACCAAACAGCTCGGTGGTAACGTCTCCGACTGCAGTTATGCTTGACGCGGGTTTGCATATCAGAAGGAACATGAGTTCCTTCAACGATGCAGATACGCCTTTCTGACGAGTGCCAACTAGCACAAAACCTAGGTGAGGCAAGGCTTCCTGCTCATTGCCTCCAGCCATCTTATATCATCAAAAGTGAATCCTCAACTTTGTGTGATATTGAAAATAAATCATAGAGGCGCGAAATCCAGATCTTGTAGAGTCTTCTCATCAGTCCTCCGCATAATCCAGTCCACCACAGTCAGGAAACATCATCTATGCTAATAGGCAGCCAGCCTTGTCTTATTCCTGTCCTCGCCCACTTTAAACGCCTCACTGGGCTCTTCGTTATGGATCGCTTGACATGTGCTATTGCCATACAGCTGCTGAAAGATGTTAATAAAGATTACAAATGGAGAATTTGATAGTATTGAAAAAATCTCAAGAATAAAAGGCATGAGTGATAGAATATTACGGCTAAAGCTCATCAGATAAAGACCAAAAGAATCAGAAATTAATCAATAAAGCTAGAGAAAGAAGAAGAAAAGAGGAAAAGACACTCTTTGAGAGCACAAGAAATTGTCGATTCCAAGTTTACCCACGGTAACAACAGCGCCTCAGCGTGTTCTCTTTGAATGCGAATCTCCAGTTTTGGTCAATTCTATTGTAAAGGCTCCAGTTATATAAGTAGAAGATGTAGGGTGAACTGTGTGTGTACGTGACAATGACTTCTAAGATTATGTTAGCGGCGATATGATGTCATGGCTCTACCAAGTGTAGTATAACTGAGCTTTCTACGTATTTGATTTCCCCCTTACTGAAATATGCGGTAAAATATTCTCGAATCCTCAGATAAACCTGCCTAATTTTACACCCAGTATATAAATTGAAACACAGAAATAGTTAAAACGGTATATGCATGAGGGGCATTTAAGATCAGGTAAGACATCATTCAGTTTCTGAGTGAACATTGGATAGCAAATTAAAATTAGGAATAGATCTGCAGAACTGAATGTCTTCCGCATCTGTCTACCTCTCTCTGGTTAGACGTTGGGATAATATCGTCGTAGGATTACCCCCTTGAAATGTAGACGTAAAAATGATGAAATTTTCTCCATCATAGGCATTTCATGTTAGCTTTGAGAAACTACTCTCGATATCGATTGTCGCTTAGAATATCCCAGATGACCTGGAGTTCTTTCTCTACAACAGTCTTCAGATCAAATCATCCTCGCTTTAAATGCTGAATACATGATCAGCTGAGGTATTTTGTGTACTGAGCTTCGGTCTGTAGCTTTCTGTATACGGTTCTTTCTTTCTTTCTTTCTCTTCTTGTTGATAAGATGTCAAGAAGACATAATCAACTGATGACTTCATCACCACCCCTTACTCATATTTCAATCCCTCTCTTATCATCCCTTTATTTTATCACATCTTCATTAAAAACGTGTTTCATTTACTTTCCCTAAAATCTAGCATTACTTAATCGGTTCATTTGTTTTTCCTAGCCTTTATCGACTACTATGTCTACCTGAACATTTGTTTGTTTAATCGTGCTGTTTTTCATTATTCGTGTTATCACAGATTGCCTCACTTTTTCATTCTTATTACTGGTAGAACCATTATTATTATTATTGTTATTATTATTATTACACAATTTATATTCACCATCTTATTATCCTATAGACAAAACACCATGATTGGTTTCTATTTGAATTTTTATTCGTAAAGTTATGTAAATATATTAGAGTTAGGTCTGATGAGATGTAATTGAAAGCACAATATCACTGTTCATTATGGATAAGATTTTATTTTGATAAGTCACACACACTGTTCGACTTAATGTATCTTTCTAAATTTTCCTATGGGAATATTAAATGTTTTATTTATTCACTTTGCATACTCTTCCCTTATTATTATTGTTATTATTATTATTCTCACTCTGAATGATTTCGCTCTTCCCACTTATCATTCTAAATCAATTTATTATTTTTGCAACGTTCAATTCTATGCCATTAGATTTCACATTATTATTATTATTTCCTTTAATTCCTAGAGGAACATAGGGCTTCAGCCATGCGTCTCCATTGCGTTCGGTTCTCTGCTGTAGTTTTCACCTGGCTCCAAGTCTGCCCACACGTTTTCATCTCCTCTTCACATCACCTCCTCCAGGTCACCCTTGGACGACCAACTCGTTGCTTCCCTTTCGGGTTCCACTCGAGCAACGGCTTGTCTAGTGATGTCACTTGATGGTTTCCTCAGAGTGTGTCCAATCCATCTCCATTTCTTCCTGCCTATTTGTTTCACGATCGGTTCCTGGTTGGTTCGCTCCCAGAGATCTTTGTTGCTGATCCTCTCCGGCCATCTGATCTTGAGTATTGAGCGAAGGCATTTGTTAATGAAGGTCTGTAGCTTGTTTGAGCTGCTCTTTGTGACACGCCAAGTCTCTGATCCATATAGTAGTATTGACTTCACATTGGAGTTGAAAATACGGATCTTATTTTTGACGCTGAATGCTGTTGACCTCCACATAGACTTGAGAGAAATGAAAACTTGTCTTGCTTTTCCGATTCTGGCTTTGATATCCTCCTCAGTTCCTCCTGTAGTTGAGACGATGCTTCCCAGGTAGGAGATTTCACATAGTGTTGTGTAACGCTTTTATCGTATTCGCCTAATAGTCCTATAATTGCACACCTCTTCCAAGTCCTATACATCTTATGAATTGTTCTGTACATGACATTAATTGTTTTGCTACTTCACATTTAACTATGATCACAATCACAAACATTTGAATTGCATTTCATGCTGCAAGTGTTTTACGTATTCACACCTCTGATTCGATTCTCTCACTGGATATAATTTCTTTAAAACCAATCAGCCAAACCCCTACAAACCAATACTTGAATAACAATGAAATGCTCACTGGCGACTGGCCCTATTCAGGTAGGTATTTACCTGGGGTTCCAGTGGGAAGTCGTGACCAGTAGGGTGCAGCAGGCCGGGTGTGAAGACAAATACTCGCCGAAGACATTGGCTAGCGGTTGCGCTATATCGTGAACTGGCAGAAGTTAGAATTCATGGGCCATTGGATCGGGTCCCAGTGGCTTAATGGTATACGAGCTCGCCTTGTCACCAGTGGGTGCGCATTGATGAAGAGCCCCAGACTAGGACGAAACAGCTGTCCAGTACTCTCAGGTTTTCCAACAGTTCTCTAACCAATGTCAGCTCATGATGAAATCCTGTAACTAATCTGAAGAGTGAACACAACAACAACTTGACAATAGTCATTACTAATATATGTGATGACTGCTTACATATTTTCTATTGGTAAAAATGTCCATGGACAAATGACCTTCAAATAAAATGACTTCAATTTATGTAAAATTTCTGACTATATATTTTGATGATTAATAAAAATCGGAATAAATCTGCTGAAGAAGCTGTGGCTTACACAGCGGAACGTTCAGAAAAATCTTGTTTTGATTTTCTTAACACACTGGGATTAATTAAAATAATTTATAATGAATCAATCTGAATCGGCGCTCAAATTATTTTGATAGCATTATTAGAAGACGGAGATTATCTGAAAAATGTGATGTATTAGCGCTATACATTTCGAACAATCTGATCACACATTTACTTGTCAAGTCAATATATATGGAAAAGTTAAATTAAACAAGGTTACAAAAAAAGAATTAAGAATAATTAACACAAACGTTTGGTAATCCAATCAAATAAGGATTACCAAGGTAGGTTAAGAGTAATAACAAACTGTTTTTGAATACACAAGGGGGAGGGGGCTTAAGTTTATGAATGGCTATAGCCTCAGCGTATTTCAGTAAACGTCCTTGACCGTTTTTATAGATGACCTTAAAGGCTGAGTTAACATCAACCTTATGGTTCATCTCGATTAAATGTTTGGCTATAGACGAAGTTGGTAGTCTAGCACCTGCATCTATGGGCTTGTCACAATTCATCTGTTTTCCTAACCACTTTGGGACTTGACTTGACAAGTAAATGTGTGATCAGATTGTTCGAAATGTATAGCGCTAATACATCACATTTTTCAGATAATCTCCGTCTTCTAATAATGCTATCAAAAGCTCAAATTATTCCAGGAAGTTCGTAACACCTACGACCTGGAAACCTATAGTAATAATAATAATAACAATAATAACGGTTCTACCAGTAATAAGAATGAAAAAGTGAGGCAATCTGTGATAACACGAATAACAATAAACTGCATGATTAAACGAACAAATGTTCAGGTAGATATAGTAGTCGATAAAGACTAAGGAAAACAATGGAACCGATTAAGTAATGTTAGATTGATTGTAAGGGAAGTAAATGAAACTCTTCTATAATAAAGATGTGATAAGATTAAGGGATGATAAGAGAAGGATTGAAAATATAAGTAAGGGGTGGTGATGAAGTTATCAGTTGGTTAGGTTTTAGTAGGTAAATAAGGGAGAGATAATGGCTGTATGAACTTCTTTTGAATGCATAGTTTAGATTTAATAGTTCGAATGCCTATCGCCTCAGCTGTGTGCAGTAGGTACATATTTACGTACGATTGTACAGTTTAATAATAAATTCGTTGGAAGAAGAATCTCTTCTCTGAATCACCACTTTTTTTGATTTTCTGTATGTCCTAATGCAAATTTTCCACGAAATATATTGAAATAACAATAAGGAATAGCGTAACCACTAGACAATGTCATTGACTCGAACTCCTGTGGATGTTTACTAGTAAACAGTGAACTCAAGCTAGGGTGTCGAAACACCCAGTTGTCCAGTGCTGACTTCCTGGTGGTTTTCCAATACTTCTGTAAGCGATGTCAACTCATAGTGAAATCCTCTAACCAATTAAATCGAATCAAATCCCCACAAACCAACAATTAAATATTATGCAATTCTTCCAATAAGCAAACTTGAACAAAGCAAGAACAACAATTGTACCAGGATAATATGAGCTCATCTTTTATTATTCGAGGATTCTTCTCAACTGGTTACAACCTGAACTATAAAAAAATATAAATAACATTAAAGATTTGAACAAACTTTGCCCCGATCATAAGGAGTAATTGGTAGGAAGTAAAATTGACATTAGTCCGGAATGATTTAACTAATTAAGAGTTAGAAACACTGCCTATTTATAGAATAATTAGACATTTAGGTTTGGGTGAAAACAAAACACGTAGATCAGCGAAGATTTTTGTTTTCATTAATGCCTGGATGGGGAATATCCATGAATTAGGCTTGGAAACAAAAACAGAGTTGCGTATGTATATGTGTGTGTATAGAAACAAAGTTTAGCTAGAAAGAGCATAACAAAAAAGTAGATTATGTAACTAAGGAAAATGTTTTATCTAATAGCCAATAGAAAAAAAAGGAAGAGAAAAGAACAAGGTAGGTTGAGTCATGTTTAGATGAGGGAGTAGAGTTTTCTAAACAAGAAAAAGGGTGACTCATAAAAGTTGTATATTTTGTTATCACCAGGGCAGTGCAAGATTCACCACTGTCTCTATCTGCGTACATAAATTTGGTTTAAGTCGTTTGATAGCAATTGCTCCAGCAAAGCAACAAGATCTAGACGGCAAAATCATAGGATTTTTACGCAGAAAAGATATCTGGAGGGCGGTTTATCTTAACTTCGAAAGCTTCTCCCCTACAAGTTACAAAAAGGGATTGGTGACAACATTATTTGATCATCTAAGGAAGCTGTGTTCAAAAGAAAAGATTGAGGAAGAGCTATCCATTGTGATGAAATGCCTAAGCGGCAACGGTTAACCACAAAAGTTCATCAACAAGTATGGGAGACTTCATGTTAAAAAGTGAAAAGCAGCACAGTAGAGAAAAAGCCCATCTTTCTGCAGCTTGCATTCAAAGGTGATGATATTGCTAGTAGAATAAGATGCAGACTGAACGCTGCCCTGAAAAGAACATATCCAGCCGCCAAGCTTGTATGTGTTTATCAAACAACTAGTTGTTTGAGACAATCAAAAGTGGACAAATACCCACCTCATGTTGCTTCCAACTGTGTCTACCAATTTACGTGTATGTGCCAAAGCAAATACATCGGAAGAACAGAGAGAAGGGTTATTGTCCGCATTTCTGAACACATACCAAAGAACCTGAGACCGAAAGGTCCACAAGCATTAAACAATGCGATTGCGCGTCATCTATCAGACACTGGTCATATTGTAGACAACCTGAAGTCGTTCAAAGTAATCAACCAGTAGAAGAAACCTAGCTTGCTACGCTTTGCTGAAGCAATTGCTATCAAACGACTTAAACCAAATTTATGTACGCAGATAGAGACAGTGGTGAATCTTGCACTGCCCTGGTGATAACAAAATATACAACTTTTATGAGTCACCCTTTTTCTTGTTTAGAAAACTCTACTCCCTCATCTAAACATGACTCAACCTACCTTGTTCTTTTCTCTTCCTTTTTTTTCTATTGGCTATTAGATAAAACATTTTCCTTAGTTACATAATCTACTTTTTTGTTATGCTCTTTCTAGCTAAACTTTGTTTCTATACACACACATATACATACGCAACTCTGTTTTTGTTTCCAAGCCTAATTCATGGATATTCCCCATCCAGGCATTAATGAAAACAAAAATCTTCGCTGATCTACGTGTTTTGTTTTCACCCAAACCTAAATGTCTAATTATTCTATAAATAGGCAGTGTTTCTAACTCTTAATTAGTTAAATCATTCCGGACTAATGTCAATTTTACTTCCTACCAATTACTCCTTATGATCGGGGCAAAGTTTGTTCAAATCTTTAATGTAATTCATATTGTTTTTATCGTTCAGGTTGTAACCAGTTGAGAAGAATCCTCGAAATAATAAAAGATGAGCTCATATTATCCTGGTACAATTGTTGTTCTTGCTTTGTTCAACTTGAATATCAATCTGATGCTCTCTAGTGACTGGCCCTATCAAGGTAGGTAGGTGGTTATCTGAATTCTTCTAGTGTGAAGTCGGGACCAATGGGGTGCAGTACAGCGGGGCAGATGTGAGGAGATTTACTCTCTGGCGATATTAGCTAATGGTCGCGCTATGTCATGAATTGGTAGAAGTTGGAACCCTTGGCCTGGCTACTGGATCTTATCCCAGCAGTTGTTTATTCGTCTACCAGTTCGCCACCTTGTAACTGGAAGATCTTGGTTTCAAACCCTCCAGTGGTAGGTACGTACTGATGAAGCGTGTCAAACTGGGGGTGATGAAACAGCTAGCTGTCCAATACTCACTCCCTGGTAGTTTTCCAATGATTCTATAACTGATGTCAATACCGCTGATCAGACTTGATTCAAATCAAATCCCTACGAAAAAAAACTTTCGAAAACGAATTTATTTATAAATCATCTTTTATTATACAAAAGAAAGAAATAATGAGTGATTTATTATTTTTTTTACTGAATACAATACCAAACTACTTAATTTGCTGCTGCAAAGTAGTAAGAAAGAATATAATGCTTCAAAATATATATATTACATACAATCTAGTAGAATATGTGATGTGCTCGGAGAATTTCTAAAAAAAAGGAAAACAACCAATGATGGAGTTGACTGCTAGATCATAACTTCTTCATGATGATGATGATGATGATGTGAGGCATGAATTTCATTGAATTCTGATGTCGTTGATGGTGTATGCGAAACAACAACGATATCTGTTCCATGAATATACGTGGGACTAGAACTACTTATTCTTTCATTGCTGTCTAATCTATACTCTCTTTGTTCTCTAATGCTTTGCAACACTTCCTTACTTTTACCGCCAACATCTTCATCATCATCATCATTGTTGTTGTCGCCGTCGACACCATCGACACCGTCTTCATCTCCTTCTTCATCATCATCGTCTTCTTCACTAGTGTATACACCTAATTCTTTCAATTCTTTCACAGTCAGACATTGTGGTGAATCGGCATAGTAGTCATTTTCACCAATTTCAGGAATGGCCAGTAGAACAGTAGCTGATAATGGAGGAAATTGGTCATAATTTTGATGATGATCATTGCAGTAATAATAATAATGACAACAATATTGATCGTCTGAACATTGATCGCTTAATGCTGACGATGACGATGATCTATTTTGATCCGTGAATGTATGCTGAACCAGTTGATTAGGAAATGAGGTTGACTTGGCTAAAATATAAATAGACAAATAAAAAAAGTGTGAATACAATTAAATATATAAATATATACATTGGGTCATAGGAGTTATTAAAAAGACAGTTGCAGCACTACCCAGCCTGGCTAGTAAAAGGAGACCAAAAACGTGTATGCAGTTCAGTGATAGAGCATCTGGCCAACTCAGAACATTCAGTGCCTTTCGAAAAATCCTTCAAAGTAATATACAAGATTCAATCAAACCTATCAAAGGGAGTCAAATCAAGACATCTGGGCATAGCTGAGGCGCTAGCTATCCAAAGGCTCAAACCCACGCTCTGTATCCAAAAGAATTACGTCCAACCCCTGTCCCTGCCATGGCCATCATAAAGAGGTAAACAAATTTTTTTAGTAATGACAATCTCATCGCCCTTCTTATCTAAATTTCCTGTTTATTCATGTTATTTTAAGTTTTCTTAATCCCTGTCTACACTACCATACTTTCATATCCACTCTTCCTGTTTATTTTGTCATTTTACTATTTCTACATATTTAATCCCTGATTGCAAAATGTCAATCATCTTAGTTATTATAATGCTACCTTGTTCGAGTTTTATCCACCCCCCTGTTTATTATGGCATTCTAATTCCTAATTGTAATTTTTATTAATTTGACCCTTAACCGGAAATTATTCTGGAACTTTCCCATCCATCTGATATAAATACACGAATGTACAGCCTAGATTATGACTTCGTCGAAAAGAAAATTTTCTTCGCTGCAATTGTCTTTTGAAAAATATATATAGCGAAAATGTTCATTCAGACATCTATGGGAAAACAAAATAATTGAGCAAAGAGTATCCTTTTCGATAATTTCCTCCTCTTCTGGCTCTATAATTATATACGCATTTGTTTATATACATAGAATATTCTAGAATAGTAGTCAATAACAATATTAGTGTTTTTTTAAATACTATCGATTTGTTAAGTAAGATCACAATGGAATTACATTTCATTAAAGATGTTTCAATAATAATAATAATAGTAATATAATAGCAAATAGAATACTAACTAAAATTAAGGAAATTTCCACAACCACTTGAGGATCATTCGAACCTAGATGGCCAAGGGTAAGGGCAATGTCTGAACTAACTTCTTTTGGATGCACAAATTAGGCTTGTTAATATGGATCCCAACAGCCTCAGCAATATTTAGTAGTCGAACTCTTGAGGCGAAATTGAGATTTGTTGGTATGCGGTAAATGACCCTGAAAGCCTGGTTAACACCAATCTTGTGTTCTGTATCCACAAGATGAGATAAAATAGCACTGCGAATGGATTTTCTTTGTCCTTTGCTTAACCACGTAGGGTGATGTTCAGAAATTCGACGAGAAACACGCCTAATTGTGCGGTCTATGTAACTGCCTCCATATGAGCGGTTATATTGGTAGATACACATGGAAGAGGCGAAATTAGGCAGTTTGTCTTTTACTCCTGAAAGTAAAATAGGAGTGGTTGTTTTTGAAGACACAGCGTAATTCAGCAGTAGGGAATGCTTTCTTTTACCGCATTTCTAAGGCGTTGTGTTAGTATCTGGCTGATGTTGTCCCCAAGGAACTGAATTTGTTGGAATAAGGGAGGGGTAAATAAAGGTATTTAAGAGACAGATATAAACTGAATGTGTAACTTGGAGGAATGACCTTTAATAATAATCATTATTATCCCCTTGGATTTCCAATGGAACATGCGGTTTTTAACACCACATTATCATTTCTTCCTGTCCTCTGTGGCCATCTACACCAGTTAGCCCTAAGATTGCCCATAGGTCTTCATGTCCTCTACATGAAACGACCGCCTCCATCTCACCATCCGATATATGTCCAACTTTTCGTGATGTCACTCAACGGTTTCCATAGCGCCCATGTTCAATCCGTCTTCATCCATTTCTGCATATTTGTTGGGTAACAGGTCCTTAGTTACTTTATTCCCAGAGTTTCTTGTTGCTGATCCTTTCCGTTTGGTCATCTGTTCTTCAGAATGGAGCCAGAGAATGGGTCAGTTGTTGACAAAAATCCTTCACTAGCCTGTTCAAATGCCTTCCTGATCCAAGCTGGTTTCAACATCCTCATCCGCTCTGTCTCCTGTACCTGAGGCTATTGTAACGACAGAAGATCAGGGTCAGGCGACAGACTGTTTATTGAGAAAATCAAGAGGTTTTTATAAATTTTTGTGTGCATTGTTATTAGCGTTATTGTTAACGGAGAAGCAACCTCTTCTGATTGGTTGTTTTCTTGCTGAAGGTTAATTCTCTTATCACTTTGTGGTCGTTTCTCAGAAAATCAAGCCATATATCTGCGAATCATATTTCTACACTTTAACTCCACTGTGATTGGCTAATGATTTTCTCAGGGTTATGCTATGTTAATTTTTTTCTCATGACCCTGATTCAGGATGTGAACATTCACGTAAATTGTTGTCCACAATTTTGACTTGCAGTTTAACTTGGCCGCCTAATCTATTCAAATTCACAAAATCACCCAGCTGATCTAAAAGTTCCAGAAAAAATGGATAAATAATTTTAAAAAATTGAATATATTGGGGTTTAAATGTGCTGAAGACTTACTCAGTAGAATTTCCTTCTTCTCATCCGGATCTTCATTTGATTTAACGATTACCTCTGGGTTGACTGGACTGTTCTGTGTAGAATTAGAATTTTCGGAGATATCTAAATTTGTAGAAGTATTATCAGCTATCGATGGCGTTGTTGTCGTCTCTGAATAATTTTCATTCGTCAGTATCTTTGTTGTTATTTTTTTCTTGCCTTGATAATGACACTCTTCGATAGGTCCAAATTTAACCTTATATACAGTGAATAAACAACAATATAGATTGAGAAGACATTAATTATTAACAGAAATGGTTTGTTCTACTATAGGGCCAACTGTCATTCCTTATATTTATTTTGTCTGTTCTGTAGTGAGAGCTGTCTGCAAACCAAAAATTGTAGACAACAATTTCAGTCAATGTTCACGTACCGAACCGGCGTCATGAGAAAAAACAATAACAATGACAAAGTTTACCTTGAGGAACTCACCAACCAATCACAGCAGATTTAATGTGTGCGAATACGGTTCGCAGATATATAGCCTGACTTTCTAAGAAATGGCCACAAAGAGATAATAGAATAACCCTTAGCAAGAAAACAACCAGTCAGAAGACGTTGCTTCTCTGCGTCGGTGGCACAGTGGTTAGGACTCTCACCGACCATGCACATGGTCCGGGGTTCGATCCCCTGCCGACGCACACACAAAATTTGGGCTACCGATATCCATGCTTAAAAATTCCATACTTGTCCTGAAAATACGATGTGGCATCAAGCTGTAATCAAAATCAAAATCAAATCAAAACAATAACGCTAATAATAATGTGCATAAAAATGTATAAATATCTGTTGATTTTCTCAATAAACGACCTGTTGCCTGGCCGTTGTCTTCTGTCGTTACAGTTCTATGTAGAAGGTAAACTCACACCATTCTATCATCATTTTTCAAATGGCAAAAAGAAATTAACTTTCCCGAAGGAGACAAAAAGAATCTTTGTCTCTGATGCCTTTGATTTTTGGTTTAGCTACACACACACAAGTTAGAGAAAACAGGTGATGGTTAGATGGTATAATAGGCTGAGCATGATTGAGGTTAGGAGTCGAGTGCTAAGTAAAGAGAGGGAATCAGTCGACGAGGTTGTGAAGTTACACTGATTGAAATGGCAAGGACATGTATTACTCATGCATGCCTAGCCATCGCCTTCCTTGACAGTGGGCAATGTTAGCTGACGTAGGTTGGATCAGGTGGGAAAAGAGCTAGTGGTGGTCAAACCAAAACATGGCTACATGAGTCAATGAAGTCCAGAACAGTTAGTTTAAGTAAGCCAACCATGTAAGTAGGAGCCGTAGACTGGCTTCCTGACTAGTTGAGGTCCTCGGAATGGTAAAAACCAGTGACTGAAGACAGTTGGTGATATGGCTCAAAATCCTCGTTCTCAGTGACTGACGCAGATGTATCCACTCTTTGTGATTTATCATTCCCAATAAAATTTTATTGATCGTCCTCATATTTCCGTTTATTATCTCTCTGTCTTTTGAATCTCTCTTTACTCTCTTCTCTTGCTCTGTATGATACAAGGAGAGAGTCTGGAAAGTTGTACTGCTGCATATCTGTGCAAAATTCTACGCTGAAACCCCTCAGTTCAGTTAGTGATAGTTATTCATTTACTTGAAAATCTTCACTGCTTAGAGATGCTCAGATACTAGATTTGAACTCCATTTTGAATAACCTTCAAAATGAATGTCATCTACACCATGATTTCAAATTATATTGTAACATCATACTGAATTCAGTGATACTGAGGATATTATAATTTGGTGCACAGTAAATATTTACCTTGAGATACAGTGTATCCTCTTTGGAGTGTACACAGATGAACTGGATATATGTTGGTCAGTAGTATCCTTATTAATCGCAATAGATGCACACAAACTTGATGACAACCCACTAATTAATACTGATCTGATTTTACCTGTCGTGATTATGTCATTTTACTAGTTATCGTAAATATAAATTCTCACTACTTCATGTTTAACCTTGTATATGAGTTGTTTTCTATCTTCTTACGCTTACATGCATATGTAAATGTAATTTATTGACTTTTCAATACGTTATTATTCTTTCTTGAATGGCAGTTGCTTCTGTATTGCTACTTTTGTGTGATTGTATTGTAACGATAGAAGACAAGGGTCAGGAAAAAGATCGTTTATTGAGAAAATCAACAGATTTTTATGTATATTATTATCAGCGTTATGGTTAGCAGAGAAGCAACGTCGTCTGACTGCTTGTTTTCCTGTTGAAGGTTATTCTGTCATCTCTTTGTGACCATTTCTTAGAAAGTCACGCCATATATCTGCGAATCGTATTTGCACAAGTTAAGTCTGCTGTATCTACCAGTTTGACTGCAGCTGCGGAGCCAGCTACATTGGGAGTACAAATAGGCAGGTTCATCATCGTATTTCCGAACATCATCCAGGATGGTCAAGCAAGGGACAAACAAGATCTATTCGTAGTTCTATTTTAGCACACCTTATTGATACTGAGCATAAGGTTGATGTTAATACTGCATTTAAAATTATTTATCGCATTCCGACTAATCTTAATTTTGCTCTACGAGTTCTTCTTCTACAGACAGCTGAAGCAATCGGAATCCACCTTAAGAAGCCAAGCCTATGTGTTCAGAAGAAATTTGTACAGCCACTTTCCTTATCGTGGCCTTCTCTAGAAGAATGCATAAACAGGACTACGTCGCCCCCCTCCCAAATTATTTTATTTTTATTTGTTTCGACCACTTCATCTTTAATTACGTGTTATCCTTGTAAAAATTAATTTATTCTATCCATTTCTACCTTTCAAATGTGTATTGATTTTCCTCGTTAATTATCAACCCATTGACATTTTGACACTGTTTAATTATTGTTAACAAGCATATCTCCACTTAATTGGTAAACTGTTGTGTATTGAAATGCTATGTATATTAGAGTAGAGCCAGAGAAGAGGATCTAATTGAAAAGTAAATATTTCTTTGCTCAATCTTTCTGTTTTCTAAGTCTGCTGTGATTGGTTGGTGAGTTCCTCAAGGTAAAGCTTTGTTATTGTTTTTTCTCATGACGCCGGTTTGGTACGTGAACACTGACGTAAATTGTTGTCTACAATTTTTGATTTGCAGACAGTTTTCACCACAGTATTACTTTCTTTACATTTCAGAAAAAGATAGGGTTTATTTAAAATCGCTTTGTGTTTTAGCTACCGCAAAGCCTAGACTCTGTGCTGTAGGCAAATTTAACCCTACAATTGTGTTTACGTCTATATTCCTGAGCGTAAGATCAATTCAATTCCCATCCTTGAATCAAGTCAACCTGTCCCGGATCAGCCTAGTGTTGTTGCAACCCAATTATCCATGCCTGACGCGTCTATCCCCCTTGTTTAATGAACTGTGTGTGTTTTACATCGATCCGTTTAGTCAGACTGTTGAACTCATGACCCAATCAGAGTATTTTGTGAACTGTTATTTTTGCTGACCCATGTCTTACCTTGTACTATTCTGTCGAGTTTATCTCATTTATTGATCTTCATCTGCATCAGCATACCTGGTTAAGTAGCCAATTAAATTCTATCTTTGTGCCTATGCTCTGTCTATTTCTTAACTGCTCTCTGTTCTATGCCCTGCCTTACTTGGGTTCATTCTTCTACTGACTGCTTACCTGAATGTTAGTGTCTGATTCCGGCTAGTCCGCAATTTTCGCTTTAACGTTATTCCGCTCTGATAGCGGTACCTTGCTTTCTGTTAAGCGTTGCGTTTTGTACTCTTGAAACCGTTAATGTTTGTGGTATATATAATTATTGATTTGTTTATTAATAGTAACGTAGAAACAGTGCCCGGCTTCTTGTTTGTTCTGTACCGGGATAGCCTTTATCTACGCGTGACTTAATTTCAAGTGATATTTCGCTTATATTGAGAAAGGCGATTCATTTGGAGAATATTAATTTTTTTAACTGAATGCACCATACTGTTTGACATTGTGTATAAATGTGCTCAGATGTAGGTAACCAGTGTGACTGTGAAATCAGTAATTTTCTCTTCACCTAACTCAATAAAGCTGAGAACATAATTTCATTTAATTGGCAGTAGCATCACTGGTTTAGCAGTAGTATGCTAACCAAGCACGCCTCATGTGGTCTGGGGTTCAATTCTTGGCCGGTGCACACCTTTATCCCCCTCCCTACTAGTTGGTTGTAAGCCCGGTTTTAACAGGGAAGGTCAGTCGTGGGACTAGCAACCTCAGCCTGTAAAAGATTAGCCGGACTGCTACTGGGGCTTCACTGGGAATGCTAAGGAATAAAATTATAATAATAATTGAAATAAGACAGTGGCTAGCAGTGGAATCCACGACTGTCGTTTAATCCCTTCTGGGATTCCTCAATCAGATGTGTCTGTAATACTATGGTGTTATTAATGAGACTGAACAGAGCTTCGAATGGAAGTCAGCTCTCTATTTCAACTTCATCGATTTTAAAAAAGCCTTCGAAAGCGCAGCGTCGATCGAGAGGTGATTTGGCAACTACTTCGCTACCACAGGGGTGCCGCCAAAAATTATACATCTCATCCAACATTTGTACGATAATGCTCCATGCCAGGTAATCCGCAACGGGAAACTCACGGAGTCCTTCGAAGAAGTGAAGACGGGAGTAAGACAAGGCTGCCTAATATCTCGAATGATTTTCGCATCTCAGCTCTCTGAGCTAAGATCATGTTTAGTATATCGAATGATTTTCCTGATTGCAGTAGACCGGATAATGCGACAGACAGTGATGAGCAGCGAGGAAACAGGCATAAATTGGACTCACACAAAGAACTTGGAGGATCTGGACTTCGCCGATGATATATGTCTGATTTCCCACAAGCTGGAAGATATGCAAGCGAGAAGCAACAAGTTGGCAGAAGAAGCATCCAGGGTAGGTAGGACTTCAGGTGAACATAGAGAAAACAGAGGTGATGAAGATTCCTGGCTAACAGCAACAGCAACAGTGGCAGTAACAGACAACAATCAGCCAAAATGAATTGGAGAAATCTGAAGGAAGCAACCTCCTTCACCTACCTACCTACCTACCTACCTACCTACCTACCTACCTACCTACCTACCTACCTACCTACCTACCTACCTACCTACCTACCTACCTACCTACCTACCTACCTACCTACCTACCTACCTACCTACCTACCTACCTACCTACCTACCTACCTACCTACCTACCTACCTACCTACCTACCTACCTACCTACCTACCTACCTACCTACCTACCTACCTACCTACCTACCTACCTACCTACCTACCTACCTACCTACCTACCTACCTACCTACCTACCTACCTACCTACCTAACTACCTACCTACCTACCTAACTACCTACCTACCTACCTACCCACCTACCTACCTACCTGGGAAGCATCGTTTCAACTACATGCGGAAATGACGAGGATATCAAACCGATGATCATCGGCAAGCAATGCAAGCTCCCATTACTCTCAAGTTTGTGAGGTGATCAGTAGCACTCAGCATGCAAAATAAGATCCGGATTTTCAACTCCAATGTGAAGTCAGTGCTACTCACTTACTGCCACGCCAAGAAGGGCACTTCGAACAAACTACAGACTTCCATCAACAGCTGTCTTTGCTCAATACTTCGCTCAAGACCAGGTAGCCGGCCAGAAAAGACCAGCAATGGTGAGGGATCTCTGTGAACGAACCAACTCAACAGGAACCAACTGTGCAACAAATATGCAGGAAGAAATGGAGGTGGATTGGCTGGCCATACCCTGGGAAAACAAACCATAATCAAGTGAGTGACATCACCGGTAATGCAGGCCATCACTCGAGTGAAATCCAAATGGGAAGCGGCGAGTTGGTCATCAGAGCGAAGGTGGGGTGACCTGGAAGAGGATATGTGAAGAGGAGATAAAAGCCTTTGGGCAGACGTGGAACCGAGTGAAAACGTCGGCAGAGAACTGAATGCAACAGACGTGCGGCTGAGTCTCTATGTCCCTCTAGGAATTAGCGGAAACAATAATAATAATAATAGTTGCTTAGACTCGAGCCCAGCATCCAACACTAGGCCACTGGATAACGAGAGCCGCTTCTTATGCAATGGATATCGGCCCTTATTTGTTCCGATTTTTTCAACATATCAGTACCCAGTGGAAAAAATAACATCATTCACTAATGGTGCAAGCCTACCAAGTTGAAGAGTCTCAAATCGGACGAAACGCTCGATCATTAGAGCTAAATATCACCATGTTATTCTTCAGACTTTGCCAGAATGTCTGTACCAAGCAAAAGCTGAGACGTCAATATAGAGACCAGTCATTTTGGTCCAATACATATCAATCAGTGGGGAATACAAAATAACTCACAAAAGTTATTAGCACCTTTACGGAAGAACAAAAGGGTTTATTGCTCTTCCTTCATCTATAACCAATGTATACCTAACAATCATTACAACCAGTGTATCGCTTAGTTCAGTGATGATATCATAGATCTGGTCGATCAGTTTTACTAGACTCAACTGGAGTGAAACAGAATCATATTTTGCAATTCTTGAGTTAATCTGTCCATACTGGACAGTAGATCATTAATACCTCAGTAGTATGTGGCAGAGGTGAGTTTCTAGGGTTTTGGACACTTTGCAAGTGATTTTCCAGGGAGTTTCACCGACTGACTTCTCTATCATTTCACCTACTGGATATTTTAATTAGTCTGCAGACCACAAAACCTGTGACTCTGATTTCCTATCAGCTGCAAATTCATGTGAGTAAACTCGTTTATCGATTAAAATAAATGACAATATTCACAACGCCAAAAATAAACTGTTAGTTACCGTTTTATGTGATGTGACTTGTTTGCTTCCTGTATCGTCTTTTTTATCATTATTTACAGGCGATCTGATTGAATCGTCTTCGTTTTTCTGTTCAAAACTCTTCCTATACGAATGAATGAATGAATATAAAGCTATAATGAGCAATAAATAATTATCTGATTAAAATGAAATAATAAAACAGATGACAACTGTTCACTGAATGTGGCTCATAGTGAAGTCAGTTAATACCAAAAATATAAACCATGAGAAGGATATTTAATCAGACTGAAGTGCATAGTGAGCGAAATCTAGCGAAAATGTTTCTTTCAACTGTTGTGTTAACTTGTAG
>OX235271.1:4075035-4126738 GCA_944472155.2 Trichobilharzia szidati | reverse complement strand
ACAAAAACTGGTAAAATGAAGATATTGTCCACTCCACGTTTGTTTACGAAAAATAGATCTCTGAATCGTACCATCATCTCTCCTGGTCATTGTCGACATATACATTCAGTTTTATTAGCTAATGGTTATCCGGAAAACTTTATCACTTGTCACAGTAAAGAAAGACCACATCTTGAAAAGACAGCTTCGGTACCAAAGAAAGCTATCTTTATTAACCTACCATTCAAGGGTGATCAGATTATGCAATTGACAGCTCAAAGACTCCGGTCAGCCATCAAACGCACATTCTACGCCGCATCTCTTTTCCTCACTTGCCGAACATTTTCAATCCCTGTACCTACGATTAAAGGACGAAATTCTGTGGACTCTACTTCAAACTGTATCTACAAGTTCACCTGCAGCTGCGGTGACACCTATATAGGTAGAACCAACAGAATGTTCCAATGTCGTCGGAAAGAACATGTTCCAAAATGGCTACTAAATCACATAGAAAATCCCAATGCCAGTAATCTGAATAGAAATCCAGCATCATCCATTGCAAAACACTTATTAATGTCAGGTCACAAAATAAATATTAATGACTGTTTTACAATTATTTCACATAACTCTAATTCAAGGTTATTGAAGGTGATGGAAGCACTTTGGATTAATCACATACAGCCTAAACTGTGTGTACAAAAATCAATAGACTTCAATCTTCGCCTACCCTGGACTACTTGACCTATATAAATATGATTGGTCATTAGTATGTACTTTTGTTTTTTATTTAACTGAGTAATTGTCATGAACTTTATTTTATTATTGTTAACCATGTTAGTTGTAAAGCGGTTGTAAAGAAACTACGAAATGATATCATCTCGCGAAATTTGTCTTCTTAATGCCCTATTCAAATTTATCAAAGGGACTAATTGTTTCACAATTAGATAGAGAATCTTTAGGGATTTGGTCTTTTATATGGACAAAGTTGTTTCACAGTGTGCGTGTCTGATGTTTTGAAGAAAACTTTGATGTTGAGCTTATTGAGTACTCTTCTGATATCGTCTGATATCTCCGCTCTATATGGAATGACAACTGTTGAGGTCCATGTTATCAGAATACGTTTTCAACCATAGGTCAAAGTAGTAGAACAGGGGCAGTCAGACTAGCCGAGCATAAAAACCTAGCAAAATCTAGATTAGTTGATCCGAATAAGATAAGAAATCTAGAGAATAGTTCAGCTATGGCACTCACTACATGCAATTACATACAACCATACAATAGGATGATGGGATAAGATGAAAGTTTTAAAATCTTAAGTCACAGGGTGGAGGTAGAGATCGATAACGGAAGCTTTGTTTATCGAATCAACTGAATGAAAATACGTGTAATAGGAATGATTCAACACCTGTCCAGTCGGACATCTGGAAAATTCTACTACCCCTACAACGACAAATAGGAGAGAACAAAGAAAACTATAAAACTCAAGTTTCGAAGTCGTGTGATTATAATTGATGGATGATTATGAACAATAAATTGTGTTCGAAACCTTGTCATCCAGTAAACAGTAATACTGTTTCACTGTGTGATATATCTAATAAACAAACTAATATGGAACTACTTATTACCACAGTGCCCAAGTTTTACACATATATTAGTACCACACTGACACCCAGATAATCAAATGAATATTGAAGATATAATATTATGCCACAATGGTAGAGTGTAAATTTGTTTAAGTTTGTTGATTTGATGTTTCGACAGTATGTTTGAAATTCACCCCTCGTTCTTTGTATAATTCGAATTCAGGTGAAGGATAAGCGCTAATGAGTCCGGGTTAACTCAATTTTCATTTACAAATTTCAGTGTTCTTGTGGCGACGGTAGGTACATGGGTAGAATGGCTTGTCACGCCCACCAGAGCCTTCTTGAGCATTTATTGTCCAGCGGCGTTAGGTAAAGGAGTCGTAAGGTTAATCAAGAGTTTCATATTTGGCACAGCCTGTGTATACGGATCATAAGATTGGTGTCACTTTGATTCCCTAAGTTTGTACGCCTTCGACTACGAAGCATAGCTGAGGCAATCGCCATAGGACGAATTTTCAGTTCAACCTTGGTGTTCAGAAAAGGTCTGTTCTGTCCGTCTCCCTTCCATGGCCTTCAACTCTGACTTAGAATACTTATTATTATTACTGAAGCATTATTATTATTATCATTTGTTCTATTTACATTCTCCTCGATTATATTTGATTCTATTGATCCAAATTGTTTCAGATGTCTATGATATTTTATTATGTACTTCAGTAAAGCCTTTTAGTGAGACGTTGGCCAAGTTTCGGACCGGTTTAGAACAACCGACTTCACACTGGTGTTGAAAATACGAATCTTGTTCCTTATGCTGCGGAGTGCGGTTTCAGGTGGATGAAGGCATATTTTGCCTTTTCGATTCTGACTTTGACATGTTCGTCCGTTCCGCCTGTAGTTGAAACGATGCTTCGCAGATAAGTGAAGGAAGTTGCTTTTGTTGTTGCTGTTGATTGATTATCTTCATCACCTCCACTTACTCTGTGTTCACCTGAAGTCTGCCTGTTCACGCTGCCTGCCTCTTCAGCCAGTTGTTTGCATGTCGCTTGCAAATCTTCGAGTGTGTGTGACATTAAACATAAATCATCCACACGCGAAATCCAGATCTTCTAGAGTCTTCTAATCGTTACAGAGTAGTCTTATTTTCTTGCTACCCACAGTCTGACGCATAATTCAGTCCACCACAATTAAGAATATCATAGGTGATAATTGGCAGCCAGCCTTGTATTACTCCTGTATGCACTTCGAACGCCTCACTGAGTTTTCCGCTGTGGACCACTTGACACATGGCATTGTCATATAGGCAGCTGTTGAATGAGGTTGATGAAGACTTGAGCACTGCACACCGTAGTGTTGAAGTAGTTTCCAAATTACGTCTCTCGGTGAACGCTGTCTAAGTCGTTACCTTTTCGAAGTCGATGAAGTTGAGGCAGAGACAGGTTTAACTGCCACTCTGTTCTATGCTTTGTTCTGTGTTGACGACGCGTAGCGTTGCAATTTGATCAGCACATGATTTACCTTTGCTGAATCCAGCTTGTTTCAGTAGGCCGAGTTCTCGATCCAGTGCATCCTTTATTTTCTCCAGAATGCTGCAATTTAGTATTTTACTTGGCGTGGACAAGAGCATTATTCCATGACAGTTCTTGCACAGGCCTAAGTCACCCTTCTTTGACAGTTTGACAAGGTAGGCACCTTTCCTTCTTTCCAAACATTTTTGCAGTAGTGGAGTGGGAACATCTGCCGTAATCTCTGGGACCGTCTTCAGTGCTTTGAAAGGAATGCCGTCTGGTCCTGCTGCCTTCCCGGCTGGACTTCATTAGCATGATAGCTTTCGTTAGAGGAGTGGTGTCCACTGGCATTTCCATGTGTGCTGTTGGTGGTGGTGTGTTTCTGGGCGAGTTGCCAGTGGTGGTCGATTCAAGAGTCCTTTAAAGTGATCAGCCCATTGTTTAATTTGTTTCTCCTCCTTGGTGATCAGGTTCCCTAGAACATCTTTTATTGGTTTCCTCATCTGGGTTGATCTCTTCCCGGATAGAGACTTGGTTATCTGATATAGTGTCCTGATGTCTCTTTTACCTGAGGCCAGCTCCGCTTCAGCCGCCGGCCAGTGTGTCGTAGAATGTCCTTTGTCTTTTCTAGTACTCTTCTTCTTCACTTCTTTATTCAGTGTAGTGTACACTGAACTCAGCTTCTCCTTCTCTTGTCCATCTTTGCATTGAGTCATCTCTTTCATCAACAGCTGCCTTCACTCCAAACTGAAGATCAAATGGTCAGAAAGAATAATCAACAAGAACTATGGGAACAAACCAACAGGCGACAGCCGATAGCTCAACAAATATGTAGGAGAAAGTGGAGGTGGATCGGGCATACATTGAGGAGGTCGCCGAATGACATCGCACGCCAGGCCATTGCTCGAGTGGAATGTAAACAGAAAACGACGAGTGGGTCGTCCTGTGGTGACATGGAGGAGATCATGTGAAGAAGACATGAGAGAGTTTGGTCAATCGTGGACCAAGCTGAAGAGGACGCCAGAAGACAGATCAAAGTGGAAATGTGTTGTTGAAGCCCTATGTTCCACACGGAACGCAAGGGAATAACAAATAATGAATAAATAATCAGTGAAGCCTGATGGAAATTTAGGCCCAAAAATACATATTCCCTTGCTCAAATCGTGTTCTGAAATTTCAGGAAATATTTTTTATTCACAATAGTATCCAGATGGAATGACCCAAAGATGACTACCTGAAAATTAAACAGCAATTAGCTGTCAACATATTCAACATACCTAATTCAGAAGCCATAAAACTATGGGGTGACATCTTTCAGGTGACTTGAATAGCTGGTAGGAAGCAATGCTAAAATGGCGAAAGGCAATTACGAAAAGAGAGTGGATCAGTCGGTCAGTTTGGGTGATAAGCGATACTTTCATAATGGAAGTTAACCAGTGAATGGGGCGTCACTTGCGGAGGAGCAAAAGAGTGGGAGATAGAGATAGAGGTGGAGATGGAGTTTGAGATGGAGGTGAAGCTAGAGATTGAGTTAGTGATTGGGATAGGGATAAAGGGATGCATAGGGAGAGACAGAGAGATAGATGGCGAGTGTGTGTAACTGATAGATGGGGAGAGAGCGGCAGGGAGCGATGTGTATCTGAGGATGATTGACTGTGTGGATGAGTGAGTCAGTTTAGGTGGCAAGCGTTTGGTGTGTGGTGAGCTTGATGATGTGATGGTGAAGGTGTGAGCAGGAGGAGGCGTGGTTAGATCACCACTCGCTGAATGGTGCTCGTCGTCGTTGCAATTCAGTGAGTCAGTGAGCGAGCGAGCGAGCGAGTGATTTAGAAGGCAGCCACGTCCAATCACCACCGCATACACAACTACCATCAACAGAACAACAACAACAACAACAACAACAACACAACGACACAAACAGACATCAACAGCAACAATAACAACAACAGCTGTTTCAGCCACAGGCTTGACTTTGTTAATTCATAAGGGCGGCCTTTTACTTGGCCAGCCACAGGCAGGATAAATTTGATTTAATCACGCCAACCCACAACTTCCTGACCTGTAGAAAATTGCAACACCTTACTATCAATGAGTCATTTGCACATCTGCATTCCCACGCCTGACAAAATACATTCTCAACTCGCACAATGCATCGCCTAAAGGAAATCTCAAAAGATAGCTACCATTTCCCATTTGCAAGAGCACATTTATGTCTGGTTTCGAGTCGAATCATATTACTGACTTACTGACTGACTGCCTGACGAGCTTATTCCCATGTGTCAGTAGTATATTCAGTATCGACAGAAATTTCTGCGCATTCCCAATGCGATTCATTGTCTGATGACAAGGAATCAATCCACCAGCTGACTATCTCCTTGGGTCATCTCAAGTCATCTGTTCTTTCCAGCGAATGTTTAATCTTGCTTAATTTATAATGATCGTCTTTCCACACTTTTTGCATCCTACTCCAAGAAGTAGAAATCAAACCCACTCATTCTGTAGGGTATAAATCTCTGAAGGATTCACCTTTATGCCATGTATTTTTGACAAGAATCCTGTGCTTATAAGATATTTCCAGATGATTATATGACCAATGCTGAAATCGGAACTTCTTCATGTTTTAAAGAGATTTAACCGGCTTATATTATATATATATACATATATATATATATATGTGTATATATATGTATATATATATATATATATACACGTGAAAATGCTAACAAATCGTTCAACTTCTGAATCTGATTGCTTATTTACAAGGAATATGACACAAAATCTGACTTGGATAATTCAGAAACCATATCTACCACGTACGACTCAGACTTTAGGAGTCCTTAGACAAATCACTAACTCTAAAACTTTGTCTCGCCTTCGAACATGCATTACTTAGTGCCGGATTTGAAAACTTTACTGCTAGGTTACTCTAAATCGATCACATGATTAATGTACTCAGAATGACAACAGTTAGTGTACCACTGGAAAACCATCTTGAAGTACTGTACAATTGTTTGTGTCACCATAGTTTGGGACTCTTCATCGGCACGCACCCACTGGGGTTCGAACCCGCGACTTCCTGGTTACTAGAGGAGCTCGTATATCACTAAGCCACTGGAACCCGATCCAGTGGTTCATGAATATTAACTTCTGCCAGTTAGTGATATATATATATATGTTTGACGCAGCCACCAGACACTATCACGGACGGGTAACTATCCTCTTGCGTAAATTTGTGATCCCACTAGTCACGACCTCTCACTAGAACCGCAGATACTTCCAGTATAGGGTCAGTTTCTAGTGAGCATCAGATTAATTATCAGTTGCTGGTTCGCGGGGATTTGATTGATTAATATTCCCTTGGGTTCTGAGTGGAATCTAAGCCTTCAACACCAGATCTCCATTTTGTCATACTCTTCACAGTCCTCTTCAGTTGAATCAGCTGATCTTTTTCTCACACATTCTTCTCCACGAAACCCTCGAACACATGCTCAATTCATCGTTTCCCACCCGGGTTCCATTAGACTAATGACCAGGCGTGCCTTGTTATTCACCGGTCTCCTCAGCGTGTGTCTCATTCATCTCTATTTCCTTCAGGGTATTTGTTGGGTACTTGTAGCCTGATAGAGATCCCTGTTTCTAATCCTTTCTGGCTAGCCTACCATCTGTTCTTCATTATGGATTGAAGGCATCTGTTGATTAAAAAATTTGCAGCCACCTGCTGGGAATGCTTTTCGGGACGCATCAATTTTCTTTCTGGCTTAACTAACGTTGATGGCTTAATAGTTGCGGGTTTATATTGAGATAATTCGCTTGAATTTATGGAAAACTGAGCGTCTGTAGTTCAGTGTTAGAATGACCCCGCCCCAACCACACCTCACGTTCGATCGTCCTGCAGACGTAATTCTGATAAGTCGCTTAGCTGATAGTAAGCCCGAATGAGAGGGAAGGTCAGGCGTTAGACCAGCAAGCCCAACCCATAGGAAAAAGCAAGAACACCATTACTACTATTACTACTACTGAAACTTCAAGTCTCATGCTTGAAGGCCTATGATCCATTCAGAACGAAAAGGAATAAAATAATAAGTAGTATAATACAAAATAACCTGAGTAACAGATGTCGAAATGAAAGTTTTTCATAAGGTTGGTTAACTCTGAGTAACTGATATACTTTTTCCCTTTCTATTTTTTCTAATATTTAGGTGACTCAGGATTATCTTATAGTTTGCTACTTGTATGGTTGCCTTATGAATGTGAAAACTCCATCCCCAATGATACAAAACGTACCAGTGCTAAAGTATTTTTCTATCCAGTTACATTAGAAATGAAGAGGAATACTGTAGATGAACAGAAATCTCAAGTTGAAGAATCAAAGGTGAACAGAGATGCAGTACTGGCTACAAGATCCTTAATGCAACAATTAATACGATACAATTCTAATACGAATTGTCCTATTTATCGAAAACGTCAATTTAATCGTGGTAAGTAATATCCAGAGTACATTTAGAAATCTGTCACTGAAATTATTATGACACTATAACGTTCATCGTAAACGTAATTATTATTGTCATTATTTTATTACTATACCATCCGGTTCCGAGTGGAACATAGAGCTTCAGCAGGACATCTCCATTTTGTCCCTCTCTCTGCTGTCCACTTCAACTGGCTTCACGACTGCCCATAGTCTGTCATCACCTCCTCGCACGATCTCCTCCATATCACCCCTGAACCCACACCCAACCCTTCGTTGTCCGTTCGGATTCCACTTGGAGGACAGCCTGGCGCGCGAAGACACTCAATGGTCTTTTCAGTGTGTGTCTAATCCATCACCATTTTCCTCTGAATATTTATTGGGTAGTCGGTTCTCGATTGGTTCTATCCCAGAGTTTGTGTTCGCTAATTCATTCTGTATTACCAACTGACATCTTCAATATGCAGCTAGAGAAGGCAAACGTTGACAAAAATCTGCAGAGGCCTGTTGGAAAGGATTTCACTGACGATGCGAAAAACGGATCTCCAAACGCAGACGATTCGACCGTGGTTTTTGAACCTTGAGGTGATGTCCTCGCAATTGGTTGGTGCTAGAAGGAAGAAATAAATTAGCTCCAAAATCGTTTCTTAGGATACGGTATGCTGGTATTAGGTCACCCCTAAGTCGTCTGTATGACAGTGGAAATAAACCCAGTCGACTTAACCTCTCCTCATATGAGAGGGTTGAGAAACCTTTTATTAGCTTAGTTCCTACTCTTTGCACCCTTTCTAATAAGTCTATTTCGTATTTGAAACACGGGCTCGCTGCCTGGATTCCATATTCCAAATGAGGTCTGATATAAGTCGGATATAATATACGAAATATATCAGCGTCAAAGTTCGCAAAAGCCTTGAGTATGGCCCATAATATTCGAAAACCCTTAGTGGCTGCAGCTCTACAGTTTGTTGCTGTTTTCAAGTCATGCTGGACAACCACTCCCAAGTCCTTGTACTCAGTGACCACTGGGAGAGTAATGCCATTCATTGAGTAATTGTGCACGTGACTATGAGATACATGCATAACTACACTCTTGCTTAAGTTAATCACCAAGGCCCAGTGCTTACACCAATCACTTAACGAGTTTAAATCTTCCCGCAAAGCAAGTTGATCACTGTCATCGTGTAAAGCCCTCCATATCTTGATGTCATCAGCAAACAGTAAGCAGAATGA
Organism: Trichobilharzia szidati; assembly: GCA_944472155.2. Taxonomy (NCBI): domain Eukaryota; kingdom Metazoa; phylum Platyhelminthes; class Trematoda; order Strigeidida; family Schistosomatidae; genus Trichobilharzia; species Trichobilharzia szidati. The sequence goes on along the minus strand of OX235271.1, from coordinate 4,117,973 downwards.
CTTTTAACTACCAATGGAATCTCATTAACATAAATCAGGAAAAGAAGTGGGCCTTGTCTAACTCCTGCATTGACTTCTAAAGTTTCACAGATTTTTCCACAGTAGATCACCAGATAGCTGTTGAATGAGCTTAATAAAGACTTGGTTTACCGCACAGCACTATAATGCTAGCCAATCACGTGTGGTATCCAGGGTTCTATCCCCGGCCACGGACGCACTCCTTTACCTCGTTAAGCCAGGAATAAGACTGATAAATAGGGAAGGTAGGGCATGAGGCTAGCAACCCCACTCCATAAAAATAAAACCACTGCTACCGAAACTTTTAGCCTCTAGCTTGAAGCGCTATGTTCCACTGGGAATGTAAAGGAATAAAATAATAATAATGATAATAATAATAAACTGCCGCACTTCATAATGTTGAAGTAGTTTCCGAATTACTTCATAGTGAAGGCTGTTTGTCGAAAACTTTTTCAAAGTCATTAAAGTTGAGATAGGGATTTGACCGCCATTCTATGCTCTGTTCTGTGATGATGATGCGTAGCTTTGCAATTTGAACCGCACAAGATTTGATTTTCTTGAACTCCGCTTTTTTTAGGTGGTGGAGTTCTGTGTCCAGTTCATCTTTTATTCTCTCCAGGATGGCGAGACTTAGTATTTTGCTTGGCATGGACACGAATATGAATCGGTGCCAGTTCTTGTAGAGGCCTAAGTCGCCTTTCTTTTGTAATTTCACAAGTTATCCTCATTAGATGCCTTTCCTTCCTTCCAAACATTTTGCAACAATAGTGTGAGCATATTCGATGCGAATTTAAAACAAGCAATAAAGGTTAATAAAGCAGGATTTAATGAATTCATCAAATTTCGGGAGAACTCGTCATCTGAATACTCTACATACACGGATATACATACTTTTGAAATTACATTGGGAGATATAAGACTGATAAGTAAACAAACTACATTGAATTAATCATGCAGAAAGGTGCGAATGTTTTCCAGGTCATGTTCAAATAGATAAGGGGAGAGAGAGTATGAGAGATCAAAATTAAGATAAATTGCATTACGCTTCAATTACATCACTTAGATAAACAATTAGTCATTAGAGAATATATCAAGAATTGCAAACAGAATAATATCAATAGTAATAGTTATAATAATAGTGTTGAAGTGAGTCAAGATAATCCTACTGATAAAGGATAGTTTTAAATGAATCAAGAATAATAATAATGAGAATAATAATAATAAAAATAATAAGAGGTAGAATTATAAGTGAAACGTATTACCATGGTAGATTAAGAGTCACGACCGTCTCCTTATGTACACAGAGACCTGGTTTGTAAACTCGAATTGCACAAGCCTCTGCAATTGCAAGCATCTTCCTGTTTCTTTGTCTGCTGACAATAGTGAATGACCTGACAGCGTCGATATTAGTTCATAGTACACAAGATGCTTTGTTATTGAGGATTTTGGCACTTTGCACTCAGCTGTTTTCAACCATTTTGACAAATGCTCCATCATGCGATGAGTAGACAATCGCCTTTCCGTACGACCTATGTATTTGCTTCCACAAACACACTCAAATTGATAAACGTATTTTGAAGTGTCGAGGATTGGCGACTGATCTTTTCCAGATTGTTGAAGCACTCGCTTGTTGGTGTTACGGAAGGCAGGTTTCACAGCATAATAAGTTCTCTTGATAGCTTTGTCCAGTTTTCGTTTGACTACTTCTTGTACATCATCTCTTTGGAATGGCAAACTGATCTATACAGATTTGAATTCATTAAATCCTGCTTTATTAACCTTTATTGCTTGTTTCATTTTCGATGCGGTAGTATATGATGCCATCTGAAATAAGCTTATTCTGTATATTAATGAAGAAATGGAGTGCTGTTATTATTATTATTATTTAAGTATTGGTTTACAGGGATTTCAGTGGTTACAGGACTTCATCGTATGTTAACATCGGTTAGGGAACCATTGGAAAATCAACGCTGGAGGAGTGGACAGCTATTTATACTGTCCTAGTTTGAGATTCTCTAGCATTACACATTCACCCACCAACAGGGTTCGAACCCAGAACTTTCCGGTTACAAGATGAACTCGCAGATCATCAAGCAGCCGCTAATACCCTATGTAGTGGCCAGTCCATGAATTCAAACTTCAGCCAATTCACGCACCACAGAGCGAGTATTTATCCTCATATCCGATCCACTGTGCTGAAGTCAACTGGTCACGAATTCTCACTAGAACAACCTCAAGTAATTACCTGCCTAACTGAATAGAGCCAGCCAACAGTGGATCAGGTCTCAGTGTCTGCTCCCTAATGGTTTACGAGTTCACCTTGTTACCAGAAGGCCCTGAGTTCGAAACTCAGTGGGTGCGCACCGATAAGAAGTCCCAAACTAGACTGATGAAACAGCTATGCAGTACTGCCATCAGGTTTTCCAATGGTCCTCAAACCAATGTCAGTTCATGATGAAATAATGCCGTTATCTCCTAAATTGTAACAAATGGAGACCTAGCACTACTACTTTCCAATATATATTCACGAATATTTGCCTTTTCTGTTGCCTTATCTACAGATGCGAACAGTTCAAGTACGATTACACGATCAAAAACATTCACCTCAGGCTTAAATCCTCTACCACGTGTTAAGTGTTCAAATGGAGGACATTCAGTGATCAATCCAATTTTAAGGTTAGTCAACGATGATTGTTGCATGCTGAGTTTCTTTATTCAGTTAACATATGATGAATCAGCGAACACACTAAAATCCAGTCACAGAATATGCTGAGTTTTGTTATCAGTTGATTGAGTACTAATATGGTCGTTGAAAAAATGTTTATGCCCCTTTCCAATAAACATTAAAGATGCAAGCATAATTAACCATGGATATGAATCTTTCCGACTTCCCGATTCACATCAGTCCTTGTCTGCTACCTGCTTCTTCTCTTCAGTGGAATCAGACACTGTCTTGTGAACTAATGAATAAAGAGATAGCATAGCAGCAGTTAGTCCATTTGATAAATTTACCTAAGACATTACGAAGAAAACTACAGGCGAGATGACATCGTCATTTCTTAGTTTCTCTACAATCGTTTTACAACTGACATGGTTCACAGTAGTGAAAAAAGGGGGTTTTGACAGTTACTCAGTTATATAAAACACAGGTATTCTAGTGTTGATTTGCAGTGATTTGATTTGATTGATTACAGGATCTCATCATGGGCTGACATCGGTCAGAGAATAACTGGAAAACCGCCAGGAAGTGAGTGCTGGACAACCAGCTGTTTCGTCACGCTGGTTTTTGTTCGCTCTTCAGCAGTACGAACCCACCCACCAACACGATTCAAACTCACACACCATTAAGCTGCCTCTGGGACCGAATCCGATGGCCAGAACATGGATTCCAACTTCTGCCAATTGACGAGCGATAAAGCTCAACTGGTACTAGCTAACGTCATCGACGGCGAATACATAGTAATAACCAATCACGATTTTATTGGGCCCAGTAGTCTATGCTAGACAAAAGTAGAAGTCTACTGTGGTTTCTGTACACTCACACACATAGTTTAAGATGCATGGGATTAACCCTCCAAAAATGTTTCAATCACCTTCAATAACCTTGAATTAAAGTCGTCAGGAATAATTAAAAAATAGTCTTCAATATTGATTTCTGATATTTTTGACCTGACATTAATAAATGACTTTGTCAATAGATAATTTTGAATCTCTATTAATGTAGACGTTTGGATTTTCTATCTGACTTAGTAACCCTTTAAAAACATTCTTATGAACAAGTGAAGATTTGAGTTCAGCAAACTTGTCCGAATTTCTTCAGGGAAATTAATCAAAATTAAAATAACAAAGGTTTATGTATAAAAGGATACATCTTGTTTTTAAAAACTTTGTCTACTCATGTCAGTCATAAATAGACATCAAAATATAACAAACAAAATTGAATGAACAGTGATCAAAATTTAACTACTTACTTACTATTATTAATGTACTTTTGTTAAACACAGTGAACAGCGTGTACTTTTGCATCAAATTTTGAGTGAATACGATAGACTGAAGTTCATGGTCTGAGACAACTGAATATGAAATATATATGTATAGAAATCAAGTCTTAATTTAAGTATCTTCGACTAGATCTTTCTTCTGATCTATCATGGCGTTCCCATGTCTTAGCGATTTCTAAAATAATATTTCGTCTGATATTTTACATTAAGAAGTTAAGGCACTCACACATAACTCAACCAACCCTCCTATTACAGTTTGTCAACTCGTGCATCTTACCTATTCTTCTTTACTGTTCACCCTTATTCTTTCCTGGATTACTTAAAAAAGACAATGTCATACTATACTTCGTAGAACTCTGAAGACTGTCAGTAGGGCTAGTGGTAACCAGTTGGGCCACATCGTTGACATTGTCATTGATAGGCATTTGATGTCATGCAACAGATTCGCTAGAGGAATTTTGTCAGACTCTGAGCACCCACTCTACCAGCAGCTCCAACGTTGTGTCTCCTCAGGTAAAACAAGAAGTCTTTTCAGAAGACTTTATGCACGTACGTCTAACCATAAAAATTCCACGATACCATATTTGGCGCGTACTTTATGTGACGAAAATAGTGTTAGGCATGAACTAGCTAACTAACTAATCATCTTTGCACTAGTAAAAAAAAAATTTTATTCTTAATATTCTTATATTTATAATCCTCTCAATTTTTGTTTATTTTCTCATAAGTGTAAACATCATTTAAGCCGTCTTATAACTGTTATTTTCCGTCTTTCACCACACCATGATATATCAAGAGAACATTAGATTCAGTGATCTATAGCATGCTAAAATTTCCAAACTGAATCGACAATACTATCTGAAACAAACTCACTGTTATTATTATTAAAGTTATTATTCTCGTTTAATACTTTGCAAGAACTGGAGCGGCATTATACTCCTGTCCATCCCAAGCAAAATACTAAGCCGCATCATCGTGGAGAGAATCAAACACGCCCTGGATGAAAAGCTTCGACCGGGACAGGCTGGATTCAGGAGGAGCAAGTCAAGCATGGATCAAATCGCAACACTACGGATCATCATTGAACAGAGCTTAGAATGGCAGTCAACTCTCTATCTTAACTTCGTCGACTTCTCTGCTACAGGGTGCCGCCAACAATTATGCATCTCATCCAACAGAATTTTCAGAGGGGTTTATTGCATGATATTTTCCCTACGTACAATATCTTCAAGTGAAATATTAATTAATTGACAGTATATCCTTCCTGTGATACAATGGTCTCTGTGCTGAAGTACAAACAATGCCATTATGATGACATATCTGCTTTGCCTCCTTCAAGAAATCCAAGACATCGATCTAGTTGAAAGCCAATTTAAGATATTCAGAAGTACATTTTGAGACCCAAGAACATAACTGACGAACAGTTATCTCATGTATTGGAACACGTTGCCACCCACAATCAGGCTATTTCTCAAGTTTAGTAGGAACTTGCGAATCAGAGTAGATAATACCACAATAGCTGTCCAATACTCCCTGGTGGTTTTCCAGTGGTTCTCTAACCGATGTCAGCTCATGATGAAATCCTCCAACCAATCAAACAAAACACAAAACTCCCTACAAAACCAATACTTGAAAATACTGATGAATATGACTGTTTAGCTTTGTAAGATGATTCATCGGAAAGGATGCTTTCTTTGTCACTACTTCATCCTCCTTTTTTATCACTCTGTATGCGAAATTCATATTCATGTTTGATAATCATTTGTGAATATAGATATATCAGTGCTTAGAGAAGTTGTAGAAAGCGTCTGCTGTAGGGGTTAATTGGGGTGAGCAAAAGTTCAGTTAATTTCAAGTGAGATCATACCGTTTGTCGGAATCGCTTTAAGACCTACTGTGGACGAAGGATATATGGACAGCTTTTCCCCACCAAGTCTTAGATTCTGCTGTAATACCTACCAGCAATCACACGAGTGCTGAAACCGCATACACATCATGTAAACTTTTTACTTTCAGCAAACATAGACTACTTGCTTAAAATAAAGTAGTATGCCTTTATATTCGAAAAAATACTGGGTCAAAATGTAGGTCAGTGAAATAAGCGTAGAAGTAGAAAGGTTGACATTTAGTAGTTACTGCATATAACCACTAAAAGAAATTATAACGATGTAGAACTACTACTAAATCTATCATTCAGACTAAAGAAAGATTTAAACTGACTACAAGTTAACACAACAGTTGAAAGAAACATTTTCGCTAGACTTCGCTCACTAGGCAGTTCAGTCTGATTAAATATCCTTCTTATGCATTATAATAAAGGTTTTTGTATTTCCCAATGAATGAAAAACAAAACGATATTGTTTTTACTGACGTTTCGCTATTTAATGCTAATAGCTTTATCAAAGTATTATTAATTATCCTTCTTATGGTTTATATTTTTGGTATTAATTGACTTCAATATGAGCCACATTCAGTGTGCAGTTGCCATCTGTTTTATTATTATGTCATTTTCATCGGATAATTATTTATTGCTCATTACAGCTTTATATTCATTCATTCATTCGTATAGGAAGAGTTTTGAACAGAAAAACGAAGATGATTCAATCAGATCGCCTGTAAATAATGATAAAAAAGACGATACAGGAAGCAAACAAGTCACATCTCATAAAACGGTAACTAACAGTTTATTTTTGGTGTTGTGAATGCTGTCTGTGATTTTAATTGATAAACGAGTTTACTCACATGAATTTGCGGCTGATGGGAAATCAGAGTCACAGGCTTTTGTGGTCTGCAGACTAATTAAAATAATTAATAAAGGTGAAATGATAGAGAAGTCAATCGGTGGGACTCCTTGGAAAATCACTAGCAAAGTGTCCGAAACCCTAGAAAGTCACGTTTTCTCCGTCACTGGAACCTCTGCCACATACTGCTGAGGTATTAATGATCCACTGTCCAGTATGGACAGATTAACTCAAGAATTGTAAAATATGACTCTGTTTCACTCCAGTTGGGTCTAGTGAAATCGATCAACCATATCTATGACATCACCACTGAACTAGGCAATACGCCGGTTCTAATGATTGTTAGATATACATTGGTTATAGATGAAGGAAGAGCAATAAACCCTTTTGTTCTTCCATAAAGGTGCTAATAACTTTTTTGAGTTATTTTATATTCCCCATAGATTGATATTTATTGGACCAAAATGACTGGTCTCTCTATATTGACTTCTCAGCTTTTGCTTGGTACAGACACTCTGACAAAGTCTGAAGAATAACATGGTGATATTTAGCTCTAATGATCGAGTGTTTCGTCCGATTTGAGACCCTTCAACTTGATAGCTTGCACCCGTAGTGAATGATGTTTTTTTCCACTGGGTACTGATATGTTGAAAAAATCTAAACAAATAAGGGCCGATATCCATTGCATAAGAAGCGGCTCTCGTTATCCAGCGGCCTAGTGTTGGATGCTGGGCAGGAGTCTCAGTAACTATTATTCTTATTATTGTTTCCTCTAATTCTTAGAGGAACATAGAGATTCAGCCGCACGTCTGTTGCATTCGGTTTTGTGCCGACCTTTTCACTTGGCTCCACGTCTGCCCAAACGCTTTTATCTCCTCTTCACATGTCCTCCTTCAGGTCACCCCACCGTCACTCTGATGACCGACTCGCCGCTTCCCATTTGGGTTTCACTCGAGTGATGGCCTAGCGTGTGATGTCACTCACTTGATTATGGTTTGTTTTCTCAGAGTATGGCCAGCCAATGCACCTCCATTTCTTCCTGCATATTTGTTGCACAGTTGGTTCCTGTTGAGTTGGTTCATTCACAGAGATCCCTCACCACTGCCGGTCTTTTCTGACCAGCCGCCTGGTCTTGAGCGAAGACAGCTGTTGATGGAAGTCTGTAGTTTGTTCGAAGTGCCCTTCGTGGCGTGCCTCCAAGTCTCTGATCAGTAAGTGAGTAGCACTGACTTCACATTGGAGTTGAAAATCCGGATCTTATTTTGCATGCTGAATGCTGTTGATCTCCTCACAGACTTGAGAGTAATGGGAGCTTGTATTGCTTGCCGATGATCATCGCTTCGATATCCTCGTCATTTCCGCATGTAGTTCAAACGATGCTTCCCAGGTAGGCGAGTAGGTAACGGAGGTTGCTTTCTTCAGATTTCTCCAATTCATTTGGGCTGATTGTTGTCTGTTGCTGCAACTGTTGGTGTTGATGTTGCTGTTGGCCAGGGATCTTCATCACCTCTGTTTTCTCTATGTCCACCTGAATGAAGTCCTATCATTTCTGGATGCTTCTTCTGCAGACTTGTTGTTTTGCACTTGCATATATTCCAGTTTGTGGGAAATCAGACACATATCATCGGCGAAGTCCAGCTCCTCCAAGTATTTTGTGTGGGTCCATTTTATGCCTGTTTCCTCGCTGCTCGTCGCTGTCTGTCATATTATCCGGTCTACTGCAATCAGGAAAATCATTCGAGATACTAAACATGATCTTAGCTCAGAGAGCTGAAATGCGAAAATCATTCGAGATATTAAGCAGCCTTGTCTTACACCCGTCTTCAATTCTTCGAAGGATTCCGTGAGTTTCCCGTTGCGGATTACCTGGCATGGAGCATTATCGTACAACTGTTGGATGAGATGTATGATTTTTGGCGGCACCCCTGTAGTAGAGAAGTAATTGCCAAATCACCTCTCGATCGACGCTACGCTTTCGAAGGCCTTTTTAAAATCGATGAATTTGAGAGAGAGAGAGCTGACTTCCATTCCAAGATCTGTTCAGTCGCATTAATAATACTATAGTATTACAGACACATCTGATTGAGGAATCCCAGAAGGGATTAAACGACAGTCGTGTATTCCACTGTTAGCCACTGTTTTATTTCATTTATTATTTTATTCCTTAGCATTCCCAGTGAAGTCCCGGTAGCACTCCGGCTAATCTTTTACAGGTTGAGGTTGCTAGTCCCACGACTGACCTTCCCTGTTAAAACCGGGCTTACAACCAACTAGTGGGGGGGGGGATAAAGGTGTACACAGGCCAAGAATTGAACCCCAGACCACATGAGGTGTGTTTGGTGGGCATACTACTGCTAAACCAGTGGTGCTACTGCAAATTAAAAGAAATTATGTTCTCAGCTTTATTGAGTTAGGTGAAGAGAAAATTGCTGATTTCACAGTCACACTGGTTACCTACATCTGAGCACATTTATACACAATGTCAAACAGTATTATGCATTCAGTTAAAAAAATTAATATTCTCCAAATGAATTGTCTTTCTCAGTGTAAGCGAAATATCGCTTGAAATTAAGTCACGCGTAGATAAAGGCTATCCCGGTACAGAACAAACAAGAAGCCGGGCACTGTTTCTACGTTACTATTAATAAACAAATCAATAATTATATATACCACAAACATTAACGGTTTCAAGAGTACAAAACGCAACGCTTAACAGAAAGCAAGGTACCGCTATCAGAGCGGAATAACGTTAAAGCGAAAATTGCGAACTAGCCGGAATCAGACACTAACATTCAGGTAAGCAGTCAGTAGAAGAATGAACCCAAGTAAGGCAGGGCATAGAACAGAGAGCAGTTAAGAAATAGACAGAGCATAGGCACAAAGATAGAATTTAATTGGCTACTTAACCAGGTATGCTGATGCAGATGAAGATCAATAAATGAGATAAACTCGACAGAATGGTACAAGGTAAGACATGGGTCAGCAAAAATAACAGTTCACAAAATACTCTGATTGGGTCATGAGTTCAACAGTCTGACTAAACGGATCGATGTAAAACACACACAGTTCATTAAACAAGGGGGATAGACGCGTCAGGCATGGATAATTGTGTTGCAACAACACTAGGCTGATCCGGGACAGGTTGACTTGATTCAAGGATGGGAATTGAATTGATCTTACGCTCAGGAATATAGACGTAAACACAATTGTAGGGTTAAATTTGCCTACAGCACAGAGTCTAGGCTTTGCGGTAGCTAAAACACAAAGCGATTTTAAATAAACCCTATCTTTTTCTGAAATGTAAAGAAAGTAATACTGTGGTGAAAACTGTCTGCAAATCAAAAATTGTAGACAACAATTTACGTCAGTGTTCACGTACCAAACCGGCGTCATGAGAAAAAACAATAACAAAGCTTTACCTTGAGGAACTCACCAACCAATCACAGCAGACTTAGAAAACAGAAAGATTGAGCAAAGAAATATTTACTTTTCAATTAGATCCTCTTCTCTGGCTCTACTCTAATATACATAGCATTTCAATACACAACAGTTTACCAATTAAGTGGAGATATGCTTGTTAACAATAATTAAACAGTGTCAAAATGTCAATGGGTTGATAATTAACGAGGAAAATCAATACACATTTGAAAGGTAGAAATGGATAGAATAAATTAATTTTTACAAGGATAACACGTAATTAAAGATGAAGTGGTCGAAACAAATAAAAATAAAATAATTTGGGAGGGGGGCGACGTAGTCCTGTTTATGCATTCTTCTAGAGAAGGCCACGATAAGGAAAGTGGCTGTACAAATTTCTTCTGAACACATAGGCTTGGCTTCTTAAGGTGGATTCCGATTGCTTCAGCTGTCTGTAGAAGAAGAACTCGTAGAGCAAAATTAAGATTAGTCGGAATGCGATAAATAATTTTAAATGCAGTATTAACATCAACCTTATGCTCAGTATCAATAAGGTGTGCTAAAATAGAACTACGAATAGATCTTGTTTGTCCCTTGCTTAACCATCCTGGATGATGTTCGGAAATACGATGATGAACCTGCCTATTTGTACTCCCAATGTAGCTGGCTCCGCAGCTGCAGTCAAACTGGTAGATACAGCAGACTTAACTTGTGCAAATACGATTCGCAGATATATGGCGTGACTTTCTAAGAAATGGTCACAAAGAGATGACAGAATAACCTTCAACAGGAAAACAAGCAGTCAGACGACGTTGCTTCTCTGCTAACCATAACGCTGATAATAATATACATAAAAATCTGTTGATTTTCTCAATAAACGATCTTTTTCCTGACCCTTGTCTTCTATCGTTACAATACAATCACACAAAAGTAGCAATACAGAAGCAACTGCCATTCAAGAAAGAATAATAACGTATTGAAAAGTCAATAAATTACATTTACATATGCATGTAAGCGTAAGAAGATAGAAAACAACTCATATACAAGGTTAAACATGAAGTAGTGAGAATTTATATTTACGATAACTAGTAAAATGACATAATCACGACAGGTAAAATCAGATCAGTATTAATTAGTGGGTTGTCATCAAGTTTGTGTGCATCTATTGCGATTAATAAGGATACTACTGACCAACATATATCCAGTTCATCTGTGTACACTCCAAAGAGGATACACTGTATCTCAAGGTAAATATTTACTGTGCACCAAAAACTAAGACACTGAAATTATAATAACCTCATCATCATTAAATTTAGTACGATGTTACAATATAATTTGAAATCATGGTGTAGATGACATTCATTTTGAAGGTTATTCAAAATGGAGTTCAAATGAAGTATCTGTGCAACTCTAAGCAATGAAGATTTTCAAGTAAATACATAACTATCGCTAACTGGACTGAGGGGTTTCAGCGTAGAATTTTGCACAGATATGCAGCAGTACAACTTTCCAGACTCTCTCCTTGTACTACACAGAGCAAGAGAAGAGAGTAAAGAGAGATTCAAAAGACAGAGAAATAATAAACGGAAATATGAGTAAGAACAATAGAATTTCATTGGGTATGGTAAATCACAAAGAGTGGATGCATCTGCTCCAACCACTGAGAACTAGGATTTTGAGCCATATCACCAATTGCCTTCAGTAACTGGTTTTTACCATTCTGAGGATCTCAACCAGTCAGGAAACCAGTCTACACCCCCTACCTACATAGTTGGCTTGTTTGAACTAACTGTTGTGGACTTCACTGACTGATGAAGCTATACTTTGGTTTGGCCAACACTAGCCCTTTTCAAACCTGATCCATCTTGTATCAGCTAACATTGCCCACTGTCGAGGAAGGCGATGGCTAGGCATACATGCGTAACACACATGTCCTAGCCATTTCAATCAGTGTGACTTCACACCCTCGTCGATTGATTTCCTCTCTTTACTCAGCACTCGACTCCTAACCTCAATCATGCTCACCCTATTATACCATCTAACTATCAACTGTTTTCTCTAACATGTATGTGTAGCTAAACCAAAAATCAAAGGCATCAAAGACATAGATTCTTTCTGTTTCCTTCGGGAAAGTTAATTTCTTTTCACCATTTGAAAAATGATGGTAGAACAGTGTGAGTTTACCTTTTACATAGAACTGTAACGACAAAAGACAAGGGTCAGGCAACAGGTCGTTTATTGAGAAAATCAACAGATATTTATAGACTTTATGTACATTATTATCAGCGTTATTGTTAGTGAAGAAGCATCGTCTTCTGATTGGTTGTTTTCCTGCTGAAGGTTATTCTGTCATCTCTTTGTGGCCGTTTCTTAGAAAGTCAGGCCATTTTTCTGCGAATCGTATCTACACACATTAAGTTTGCTGTGACTGGTTGGTGAGTTCCTCAAGGTAAACTTTACCATTGTTATTGTTTTTCTCATGACCCTGATTCAGAGTGTAACAATGACGTAAATTGTTATCTACAATTTTGGCTTGCAGCTAGCTCTCACTACAGAACAAACAAAATAAATATAAAGGACGACAGTTTTAGTAAAGTATGATCGGGTGAAAGAGAGTATGGGCATGAGGCTAGCAACCCTATCCCGTAAAAATAAACACTGCTACCGAAACTTCAAGCCTCTAGCTTGAAGCCCTATGTTCCACTGGGAACGTGAAGGAAAAAAAATAGTACCTATCCACCCACCCACTGTCGGAGTTCGAACTCAGGACCTTCCAGTTACCAGGCGACATTCTCGTACACTATTTACCTTAGCTTTACATAGTTTTTTTACATTATGTCCTGTCCAATAAGTCATGAGTGACATAATAGTCAAGATTTTCATTTTATAACTTTTAAATAAAAGATTGCATTGATGAAGTACTAGTTGGCCCTACAGTAGAACAAACCATTTCTGTTAATTATTAATGTCTTCTCAATCTATATTGTTGTTTATTCACTGTATATAAGGTTAAATTTGGACCTATCGAAGAGTGTCATTATCAAGGCAATAAAAAAATAACAACAAAGATACTGACGAGTGAAAATTATTCAGAGACGACAACAACGCCATCTATAACTGATAATACTTCTACAAATTTAGATATCTCTGAAAACTCTAATTCTACACATAACAGTCCAGTCAATCCAGAGGTAATCGTTAAATCAAATGAAGATCCGGATGAGAATAAGGAAATTCTACTGAGTAAGTCTTCAGCACATTTTAACCACAGTATATTCAATTTTTTTAAATTATTTATTCATTTTTTTCTGGAACTTTTAGATCAGCGGGGCAATTTTGTGAATTTGAATAGATTAGGCGGCCAAGTTAAACTTTAAGCACCACTAACCACAAATAGAGTGCGACCACACTAATGACCTTCAAACACCTACTGAACAGATTAGTGAAACCTTGTACCATCCAATTGAATTTCAGATTTTCCCGTCGATTAAATTCTAATGTCTCCATCAACAAAATATGCTCATCGAAGTTTTATGATACAGGGCAAAGTTAAACTTTAAGCAACACTAACAACCAATCAGCGAACAACTTTCAACTAACCAGTCACATGAAAGAGGCATTTTCGAACAAAGAGAGAAGAAACATTGGCGCAGAATAATCTGGATCCATTTTATTTCGTTGGTTCTTCTCAGCTGCGTACAACCTGAATTTTTGTTATTAAAAATAAATAGTGTGCAATTTTTTAACAAACCTTTGTCCATTAGCAGGCATAGTGTCAGAGCGTCATAGTAAAATATGGCATTGAGATTTACAGGGTGTCTAAAGTGTCATGACATGAATATATATATATATATATATCTTGGTAGAGAGAAGTTTCTTGAAAAAAAATTAGTTAACAGTTGTGTCGTTAGGGTGGTAACAAAAGACAATTAGCAATAGTTACGTAATTAGATAAGAGAAGATCAAAATTTTTAAAATTACGGTGCACATGAGGTCAGATGAGAAGTTGATGATGTAATACAGTGAGCAGAACTCAGAAGATCAAGAAAAATTATCTCTTGAGAGAGTCAAACGAAACATAAAGGGGAGGGGTGGAGTTAAAAGATAAGTTAACAAAATTAACAAAATTAGAAAACAAAGAGTTACTAAGAAGTCAGTTACCAGGGTAATTGAAGTCCAACGACGGATTCTTTTTGGACACATAAGTCAGGCTTAAATCGTTTTATTGCTATAGCTTCAGCAAACCTGAGAAGACTTGAGGTACTTTTTCTGTTAATTATTTTGAATGATTCCAGCACATCTACTCGGTGTCCTGTGTCAATCAGGTGTTTGGCGATTGAAGAGCATAAATAATTCGGTCCCTTTAACCGGAGGCTCCTTGCTACATGGTCGCAGAATCTGACGTAGGCCCTCCTCTCTGTTCTTTCAATGTAACTGCTCCCGCAGATACATGTGAATTGGTATACACAGTTGGAGGTATTTTTGGTTATGAAAAACGTATATTTATGAAAAACAGGCATAAAAACTGCATAGGGTGTTACATAGGGTGTCTTTCTCTAACGTGTGAAAGAAAAATCTCCCAGTTTAGCATTGGAGTGTCAATAGAATGGTTCCACCACATTCTTCAAACATATTCATCCAAATGACTATAAATGACATCCTTGTGAGATCCATTTATAGCCCTAATCCTCTTTTTCAATCTTCCTAAAATCCTTCTGTAGAATTCATGTGTGTCCCTGTAAATGGATCAGCAAAAGTGTGCTAGAATGGTTCACTCTGTGATGAATATATCCAAGAGATGACAGCGAGTTTTAACCTTTCCATTCATACGTATGTACTATTGATCCCTGTTTCACAAGTCTAGTAATAATAGGTATTAAAGTAGTTGCCTTTCTATTTGGTATTCTCTCGACGAATCCTTTCTGAAGGGAGGTGTCATATAAACCAATCACCCAAAACTTGTTTGCTCGCTCACGACCACGGTTGTATTTTTTCTTCAGTAACACAGTTTCGTCCACGTGCACGACGATACCTTCCCCGCTCAACAAGGAAGTAATTCTCTCCATTTCCCATGAGTCGATGTCTCTGCAGTGTTGGTACCACTTAACTGCTGACACAAGACTATTTTTAGTTTCAGCAGCCGTACCTCTCACAGGTTGTTTTAAAACCCAGTAATCACAAATATAAAAAATCTAGGTTAGGGAAAGATACGACCTAGCAAAAAATGTTCCTACGAAATATTAAAGTCATCAGCTTACCTGCCCTAATACTAACTTGTCTCCAGCAAATTGCACAACGATGGGCATATCCATCAGTCGACCTGTTAAAGCTTTTTATACTCATGACACCTCCACAGGAACACATTCTCCCCTTCCTAAGCAACCGCAAATCCAGGCAGTAATACAAAACATTGCCCTCATCGAACTACAAGTGTAACTTCGTTAGAACAGGCATCTGACACGAATCAAGCGAAATACAACCTTGAAATCAAGTGCATGAACCTCATTGGATCATTCGAGGTCATTCGCTGATTGGTTATTAGTGGTGCTTAAAGTTTAACTTGGCCTTGTATCATCATATCCAACTTATGTGAAGGTGAACTAGGTTATGGGCATCCAATCTGTGATGTCATAAGCTAAAAGTGTACCGACTAACTGAGTTAATACTATCCTCTTTTTGGGCATCATCAGTGTATCAGAATGTGACGCTGACCAAGGAGTGATTCGGAACTTAGTTAAACTCTACAGAATGCATTGGTCCAAGTCTTTATCAATCTTATTCAACAGTTATGTGACAATTTAATTGGTGGATGGTGACTAGTAGTGGAATCCAGGATGTGCATTTCGTCTTATTTAGGACTCGTCATCTGTGGCCTAGTGGATAACGCTTTGGCGTTTGAAACTATGGGCACTGGGTTCGAGCCTCGGTGGAAACATCATCACTCACTAACTGGGGAATGCATGTACATCCAGATGACGAGTCCCAAATGGGACGAAGTGCGCATCCCGGATTCCACTGCTAGTCACCATCCACCAATTAACTTCTAATTACTTGCCGGGACATCGTCGAAGCATCTGCATAAGAAGCCGACAGACATGTCAACCTGAAACCGAGCACTTCGGTTCAATCAATCGACGGGAAAATCTAAAATTCAATTAAATAGTTATATGACAATGTCATATGTCAAGTAACCCACAATGGAAAACTCAACAAGGACTTTGAGCTGAAGACAGGCATTAGACAAAGCTAGGTTGACAATGAAGATTCTTCTCAGACAACTCATGTCTAATGTCATACAAACCCAACGATCTACAGGCGAAAATTAACAGTTTGGCAGAAAAAGGGCAGCAGGGAAGATAGGACATCAAGTGAACATAGAAAAGGCAGAGGAGATGAAGATAATCAACAACCACCAAACAACAACAACAACAAGCACCAATCACAGTCAAAGGGAGCAACTTGAAGGAACCCACTGCTTACACTTATCTAGGCGTCATAGTGTAGTGAGAGCTGGCTGCAAGCCAAAATTGTAGACAGCAATTTACTTCAGTGTTCACGTCCCAAATCAGGGTCATGGGAAAAACAATAACAAGGCTTAACCTTCAGAAAACCGCCAGCCAATCACAGCGGAGTTGAAGTGTGAATACATACATGATTCGCAGATATATGGCTTGATTTTCTGAGAAACGGCCACAAAGCGACAAGAGAGTTAACCTTCAGCAAAAAAAAACCAATCAGAAGAGGTTGCTTCTCCGTTAACAATAACGCTAATAACAATGCACATAAAAATCTATAAAAACCTCTCGATTTCTTCAATAAACAGTCTGTCTCCTGACCCTTATCTTCTGTCGTTACAATAGCCTCAGTTACAGGAGACAGAGTGGATGAGGACGTTCATACCAGCTAGCATCAGATAGGTATTTTGAACAGACTAGTGAAGAATTTTTGTCAACAACTGACCCATTCTCTGGCTCCATACTGAAGAACAGATGACCAAACGGAAAGGATCAGCAACATGAAACTCTGGAAATAAAGTAACTAAGGTCCTGTTACCCAACAAATATGCAGAAGTGAATGAGGACGGATTGAACATGGGCACTGTGGAAACCGTTGGGTGATATCACGAAAAGTTGGACATATATCGGACGGTGAGATGGAGGCGATCGTTTGATGTAGAGGACATGAGGGCCTATGGGCAACCTTGGGGCTAACTGATGTAGATGGCCTCAGAGGACCGCATGTTCCACTGGAAATCCAAGGGGATAATAATTATTATTATTGAAGGTCATTTCCGCAAGTTACAGATTCACTTTATATCTGTCTCCTTAATACCTTTATTTACCCCTCCCTCATTCCAACAAATTCAGTTTCTCGGGGACAACATCAGCCAGATACTAACACAACGCCTTAGAAATGCGGTAAAAAAAGCATTCCCTGCTGCTGAATTACGCTGTGTCTTCAAAACCAACCACTCCTATTTTGCTTTCAGGAATAAAAGATAAACTGCCTAATTTCGCCTCTTCCATGTATATCTACCAATTTAACTGCTCCTGTGGAGCCAGTTAGTTGCATAGGCCGTACTATTAGGCGTGTTTATCGTCGGATTTCCGAACATCACCCTGCACAGTGGTTAAGTAAAGGACAAACAAAATCTATTCGTAGCGCTATTCTATCTCATCTTGTAGATACAAAAACACGAGATTGATGTTAACCATGCTTTTAGGGTCACTTATCGCATACCAACAAATCTCAATTTCGCCTCAAGAGTTCGACTACTAAATATTGCTGAGGCTATTGGGATCCATATTAACAAGCCTAATTTGTGCATCCAAAAGAAGTTAGTTCAGACATTGCCCTTACCTTGGCAATCTAGGTTTGAATGATCCTCAAGTGGTTGTGGAAATTTCCTTAATTTTAGTTGGTATTCTATTTGCTATTATATTATTATTACTAGTGAAACATCTTTAATGAAATGTAATTCCATTGTGATCTTACTTAACAAATCGATAGTATTTTAAAAACACTAATATCGTTACTGACTACTATTCTAGAATATTCAATGTATATAAACATATGCGTATATATTTGTAGAGCCAGAAGAGGAGGAAATTATCGAAAAGAATACTCTTTGCTCGATTATTTTGTTTTCCCATAGATGTCTGAATGAATATTTTCGCTATATATATTTTTAAAAAGACAATTGCAGCGAAGAAAATTTTCTTTTCGACGAAGTCATCATCTAGGCTGTACATTCGTGTATTTATATCAAATGGATGAGAAAGTTCCAGAATAATTTCTGGTTAAGGGTCACTTTAATAAAAATTACAATTAGGAATTAGAATGCCATAATAAACAGGGGGGTGGATAAAACTCGAACAAGGTAGCATTATAATAACTAAGAAGATTGACATTGTGCAATTGGGGGCTAGAAATGTAGAAATAACAAAATATACAGGATGTTTGGATAAAAAACTAATATGATGAATAATTGTTTATGCAATCAGGGATTAAATATGTAGAAATAGTAAAATGAGAAAATAAACAGGAAGTGTGGATATGAAAATGTGGTAGTGTAGACAGGGATTAAGAAAAACTTAAAATAACATGAATAAACAGGAAGTTTAGATGAGATTGTCATTACTAAAAAAAATTTTTTACCTCTTTATGATGGCCATGGCAGGGACAAGGGTTGGACGTAATTTTTTTGGACACAAAGCGTAGGTTTGAGCTTTTGGATAGCTAGCGCCTCAGCTATGCCCAGATGTTTTGATTTGACTCCCTTTGATAGGTTTGATTGAATCTTGTATATTACTTTGAAGGATTTTTCGAAAGGCACTGAATGTTCTGAGTTGACCAGATGCTCTATCACTGAACTGCATACACGTTTTTGGTCTCCTTTTACTAGCCAGGCTGGGTAGTGCTGCAACTGTCTTTTTAATAACTCCTATGACCCAATGTATATATATATATTTAATTGTATTCACACTTTTTTATTTGTCTATTTATATATTAGCCAAGTCGACCTCATTTCCTAATCAACTGGTTCAGCATGCATTCACGGATCAAAATAGATCATCTTCCTCATCAGCATTAGGCGATCAATGTTCAGACGATCAATACTGTTGTCATTATTATTATTACTGCAATGATCATCATCAAAATTATGACCAATTTCCTCCATTATCAGCTACTGTTCTACTAGCTATTCCTGAAATTGGTGAAAATGACTACTATGCCGATTCACCACAATGTCTGACTGTGAAAGAATTGAAAGAATTAGGTGTATACACTAGTGAAGAAGACGATGATGATGAAGAAGGAGATGAAGACGGTGTCGATGGTGTCGACGGCGACAACAACAATGATGATGATGATGAAGATGTTGGCGGTAAAAGTAAGGAAGTGTTGCAAAGCATTAGAGAACAAAGAGAGTATAGATTAGACAGCAATGAAAGAATAAGTAGTTCTAGTCCCACGTATATTCATGGAACAGATATCGTTGTTGTTTCGCATACACCATCAACGACATCAGAATTCAATGAAATTCATGCCTCACATCATCATCATCATCATCATGAAGAAGTTATGATCTAGCAGTCAACTCCATCATTGGTTGTTTTCCTTTTTTTTAGAAATTCTCCGAGCACATCACATATTCTACTAGATTGTATGTAATATATATATTTTGAAGCATTATATTCTTTCTTACTACTTTGCAGCAGCAAATTAAGTAGTTTGGTATTGTATTCAGTAAAAAAAATAATAAATCACTCATTATTTCTTTCTTTTGTATAATAAAAGATGATTTATAAATAAATTCGTTTTCGAAAGTTTTTTTTCGTAGGGATTTGATTTGAATCAAGTCTGATCAGCGGTATTGACATCAGTTATAGAATCATTGGAAAACTACCAGGGAGTGAGTATTGGACAGCTAGCTGTTTCATCACCCCCAGTTTGACACGCTTCATCAGTACGTACCTACCACTGGAGGGTTTGAACCCAAGACCTTTCAGTTACAAGGTGGCGAACTGGTAGACGAATAAACAACTGCTGGGATAGGATCCAGTAGCCAGGCCAAGGGTTCCAACTTCTACCAATTCATGACATAGCGCGACCATTAGCTAATATCGCCAGAGAGTAAATCTCCTCACATCTGCCCCACTGTACTGCACCCCATTGGTCCCGACTTCACACTAGAAGAATTCAGATAACCACCTACCTACCTTGATAGGGCCAGTCACTAGAGAGCATCAGATTGATATTCAAGTTGAACAAAGCAAGAACAACAATTGTACCAGGATAATATGAGCTCATCTTTTATTATTTCGAGGATTCTTCTCAACTGGTTACAACCTGAACGATAAAAACAATATGAATTACATTAAAGATTTGAACAAACTTTGCCCCGATCATAAGGAGTAATTGGTAGGAAGTAAAATTGACATTAGTCCGGAATGATTTAACTAATTAAGAGTTAGAAACACTGCCTATTTATAGAATAATTAGACATTTAGGTTTGGGTGAAAACAAAACACGTAGATCAGCGAAGATTTTTGTTTTCATTAATGCCTGGATGGGGACTATCCATGAATTAGGCTTGGAAACAAAAACAGAGTTGCGTATGTATATGTGTGTGTATAGAAACAAAGTTTAGCTAGAAAGAGCATAACAAAAAAGTAGATTATGTAACTAAGGAAAATGTTTTATCTAATAGCCAATAGAAAAAAAAGGAAGAGAAAAGAACAAGGTAGGTTGAGTCATGTTTAGATGAGGGAGTAGAGTTTTCTAAACAAGAAAAAGGGTGACTCATAAAAGTTGTATATTTTGTTATCACCAGGGCAGTGCAAGATTCACCACTGTCTCTTTCTGCGTACATAAATTTGGTTTAAGTCGTTTGATAGCAATTGCTTCAGCAAAGCGTAGCAAGCTAGGTTTCTTCTACTGGTTGATTACTTTGAACGACTTCAGGTTGTCTACAATATGATCCGTGTCCAATAAATGACACACAATCGCACTGTTTGATGCTTGTGGACCTTTCAGTCTCAGGTTCTTTGGTATGTGTTCAGAAATGCGGACAATAACCCTTCTCTCTGTTCTTCCGATGTATTTGCTTTGGCACATACACGTAAATTGGTAGACACAGTTGGAGGCAACATGAGGTGGGTATTTGTCCACTTTTGATTGTCTCAAACAACTAGTTGTTTGATAAACACATACAAGCTTGGAGGCTGGATATGTTCTTTTCAGGGCAGCGTTCAGTCTGCATCTTATTCTACTAGCAATATCATCACCTTTGAATGCAAGCTGCAGAAAGATGGGCTTTTTCTCTACTGTGCTGCTTTTCACTTTTTAACATGAAGTCTCCCATACTTGTTGATGAACTTTTGTGGTTAACCGTTGCCGCTTAGGCATTTCATCACAATGGATAGCTCTTCCTCAATCTTTTCTTTTGAACACAGCTTCCTTAGATGATCAAATAATGTTGTCACCAATCCCTTTTTGTAACTTGTAGGGCAGAAGCTTTCGAAGTTAAGATAAACCGCCCTCCAGATATCTTTTCTGCGTAAAAATCCTATGATTTTGCCGTCTAGATCTTGTTGCTTTGCTGGAGCAATTGCTATCAAACGACTTAAACCAAATTTATGTACGCAGAAAGAGACAGTGGTGAATCTTGCACTGCCCTGGTGATAACAAAATATACAACTTTTATGAGTCACCCTTTTTCTTGTTTAGAAAACTCTACTCCCTCATCTAAACATGACTCAACCTACCTTGTTCTTTTCTCTTCCTTTTTTTTCTATTGGCTATTAGATAAAACATTTTCCTTAGTTACATAATCTACTTTTTTGTTATGCTCTTTCTAGCTAAACTTTGTTTCTATACACACACATATACATACGCAACTCTGTTTTTGTTTCCAAGCCTAATTCATGGATAGTCCCCATCCAGGCATTAATGAAAACAAAAATCTTCGCTGATCTACGTGTTTTGTTTTCACCCAAACCTAAATGTCTAATTATTCTATAAATAGGCAGTGTTTCTAACTCTTAATTAGTTAAATCATTCCGGACTAATGTCAATTTTACTTCCTACCAATTACTCCTTATGATCGGGGCAAAGTTTGTTCAAATCTTTAATGTTATTTATATTTTTTTATAGTTCAGGTTGTAACCAGTTGAGAAGAATCCTCGAATAATAAAAGATGAGCTCATATTATCCTGGTACAATTGTTGTTCTTGCTTTGTTCAAGTTTGCTTATTGGAAGAATTGCATGATATTTAATTGTTGGTTTGTGGTGATTTGATTCGATTTAATTGGTTAGAGGATTTCACTATGAGTTGACATCGCTTACAGAAGTATTGGAAAACCACCAGGAAGTCAGCACTGGACAATTGGGTGTTTCGACACCCTAGCTTGAGTTCACTGTTTACTAGTAAACATCCACAGGAGTTCGAGTCAATGACATTGTCTAGTGGTTACGCTATTCCTTATTGTTATTTCAATATATTTCGTGGAAAATTTGCATTAGGACATACAGAAAATCAAAAAAAGTGGTGATTCAGAGAAGAGATTCTTCTTCCAACGAATTTATTATTAAACTGTACAATCGTACGTAAATATGTACCTACTGCACACAGCTGAGGCGATAGGCATTCGAACTATTAAGCCTAAACTATGCATTCAAAAGAAGTTCATACAGCCATTATCCCTCCCTTATTTACCTACTAAAACCTAACCAACTTATGACTTCATCACCACCCCCTGCTTATATTTTCAACCCCTCTCTTATCATCCCTTAATCTTATCACATCTTTATTATAAAGGAGTTTCATTTACTTCCCTTACAATCAATCGGTTCATTTGTTTTTCTTAGTCTTTATCGACCACTATGTCTACCTGAACATTTGTTTGTTTAATCATGCAGTTTATTGTTATTCGTGTTATCCCAGATTGCCTCACTTTTTCATTCTTATTATTGGTGAAACCATTATAAATATTATTATTATTTTTATGAGCTGATCACCGAGTGATATCAGTTAGAGAACCATTGAAAGCCAGGGGAGTACTGGACAGCTGATGTTTCATCCTAGTTTGGGAATCATCGGCAGTACGCACCCACTGGGGTTCGAACTCCAGGACCTTCTGGTTACAAGGCAAGCTGGTATACCATTCAGCCACTGGGACCTGATTCAATGGCTCATGAGTTCTAACTTCTACCAATTCGTCATTTAGTGCGACCCCAACCATTGTCGTAGGTGGGACATCCATCCACACACGTGACGTCTGGATGGACCTCACTGGTCGCGACTTCTCAGTGGTTTTCAATGGTTCTCTAGCTGATATCAATCCGCGATCAACTCGTAAAAACAAAACTAACCCTTACAAACCAAACTATAGGAAATTGTTATTATCATTACTACTATTATGACTAATAGCACCATTTATATTCACCATCTTATTATCCTATTGACGAAACACCACGATTGGCTTACATTTGAATTTTATTTGTAAAGTTATGTAGGTATATTAGAGTTAGGTCTGATGAGATATAATTGAAAACACAATATTGTTCGTTTAAATGTGTTGTTCTAAATTTTACTATCCAGTGAGAGAATCGAATCAGAGGTGTGAATTCGCATAACACTTGCGGCATGAAATGCAACTCAAATGTTTGTGATTGTAATCATAGTTAAATGTGAAGTGTCAAAACAATTAATGTCATGTATAGAACAATTCTTAAGATGTATAGGACTTGGAAGGAGTGTGTAATTATAGGACTATTAGGTGAATACAATAAAAACGTTACGTAATATTGTGTGAAATTTGATAATATAGAATTGAACGTTACAAAAAAATGATAAATTAATTTAGTATGATAAGTGAGAAGAGCGAAATAATTCAGAGTGAGAATAACAATAATAATAAGGGAAGAGTATGCAAAGTGAATAAATAAAACATTTAATATTCCCATAGGAAAATTTAGAACAACACATTTAGTCAAACAGTGTGTGTGACTTATCAAAATAAAATCTTATCCATAATGAACAGTGATATTGTGCTTTCAATTACATCTCATCAGACCTAACTCTAATATATTTGAATAAGGCATTAAGAAGACAAATTTCGCGAGATGATATCATTTCGTAGTTTCTTTACAACTAACATGGTTAACAATAATAAAATAAAGATCATGACAATTACTCAGTTAAATAAAAACAAAAGTACATACTAATGACCAATCATATTTAGATAGGTCAAGTAGTCCAGGGTAGGTGAAGATTGCAGTCTATTGATTTTTGTACACACAGTTTAGGCTGTATGTGATTAATCCAAAGTGCTTCCATCACCTTCAATAACCTTGAATTAGAGTTATGTGAAATAATTGTGAAACAGTCATTAATATTGATTTTGTGACCTGACATTAATAAGTGTTTTGCAGTGGATGATGATGGATTTCTATTCAGATTACTCGCATTGGGATTTTCTATATGATTTAGTAGCCATTTTGGAACATGTTCTTTTCAACGACATTGGAACATTCTATTGGTTCTACCTATATAGGTGTCACCGCAGCCAATATATTTACATAACTTTACAAATAAAAATTCAAATATAAACCAATCATGGTGTTTTGTCTATAGGATAATAAGATGGTGAATATTAATTGTGTAATAATAGTAATAATAATAATAATAGTAATAATAATAATAATAATGGTTCTACCAGTAATAAGAATGAAAAAGTGAGGCAATCTGTGATAACACGAATAACAAAAAACAGCATGATTAAACAAACAAATGTTCAGGTAGACATAGTAGTCGAATAGGTCTAATAAAAACAAATGAACCGATTAAGTAATGTTAGATTGATTGTAAGGGAAGTAAATGAAACTCCTTTATAATAAAGATGCGATAAGATTAAGGGACGATAAGAGAGGGGTTGAAAATATAAGTAAGGGGTGGTGGAGAAGTCATCAGTTGGTTATGTCTTAATGGGCCAATAAGGGAGGGATAATGGCTGTACGAACTTCTTTCGAATGAATGCATAGTTTAGGTTTAATAGTTGTTCGAATGCCTATCGCCTCGTCTGTGTGCAGTAGACGAATACGAAGTCTGTTGGAAGGATTCGGTGGGATACGATGAATTACTTTGAAAGCTCTCGTTTTCTCCACTACATGACCACTATCAACTAAATGTGACAAAATTGAACTACGGATTATCATTATTATTATTGATAGAAACGTTATTATTATCATTAGTACTATTATGAATAATTGCACAATTTATATTCACTATCTTATTATCCTATAGACAAAACACCATGATTAGTTTATTTTTGAATTTTTATTTGTAAAGTTATGTACGTATATTAGAGTTAAGCCTGATGAGATGTAATTGAAAGCACAATATCACTGTTCACTTAAATGTGTCTTTCTAAATAAACAAAACGAACAAAATTAGTAGAGCCAAAATATGAATAGGGATTATAATAATAATAATAATAATTTACTTTATTCCAAAAACAGTACTTATAATACAGAATGGAATTCTCAGCATTTGTCACAATATTGCATCTGATTTACTCAAAGTGTATATAAAATTAAAAATTAAAACAAAAATTAATCGGAGGAATTTGTCCACATTTACGACATAATTATTAGATATAATAATAATAAATACTAATAACAGTGAGTTTGTTTCAAATGGTATTCTCGATTCAGTTTGGAAACTTTAGCATGTTATGGATAATTGGGTCTAATGTTCTGTTGATATGGTATAGTGAGGTGAAATACAAAGTTAACAGTCATAATAAAATAAACAAAACGAAAAAATTGAGAGGATTATAAATATAAGAAATACAATAACAATAAAGTATGATGCTGTAAGGGTGAAGGAAATGGTCTATTTAGTGGTGCTAAGAAGGTTAATTAGTTCATGTGTGACACTATTTTCATCACATAAAGTACGTGCGAAATATGGTATAGTGGAATTTTTATACTTCGACGTGCGTGCATAAAGTCTTCTGAAAAGACTTCTTGTTTTACCTGAGGAGACACAAGGTTGGAGCTGCTGGTAGAGTGGGTGCTCCGAGTCTGACAAAATTCCTCTAGCGAATCTGTTGCATGACATCAAATGCCTATCGGTGACAATGTCAACGATATGGCCCAATGGGATACCACTCGTCCTACTGACAGTCTTCAGAGTTCTACGAAGTATGACATAGTCCTTTTTAAGCAATCCAGGAAAGAATAATGGTGAAAAGTAAAGAAGAATAGGTAAAATACACGAGTTGATAAACTGTAAGAGGAGTGGTTGAGTTATGCCCGAGTACCTTAACTTTTTAATGTAAAAAGTCAAACGAAATATTCTCTTAGAAATCGCTAAGACATGAGAAGACCAAGATAGGTCAGAAGAGAGAACTAATCCAAGATACTTAACTTCAGACTTGCTTTCTATATCAGTATCATCGATTTTGCAAGGGTCATAGCAACCAACGGCTTCATTTAACTTTCGTTTACATCGGAAACTGAAATTGACAGTGTGACATTGGAAAGGATTAAGTTTAAGGCCGTTAGACGAAAACCATTTGCTAATTTCTGATAGAAAGTTGTTTTTAAATCTTCAAATATTCCCATTTAAAAGTTGTTTATCTTAGTGCAGTCAAGTTGACAGTTAACAGACATTGAAATAGTTAGATCATCGGCATACTTAACAAAGTTCATTTCATCGGAGTGAGGCAAGTCATGCAAGAAGAAAGAAAACAGAAAAGGAGAAAGGACAGCGCCTTGAGGGACACCAGCCTCAGTAAGCAATGAAGTGGACGACTTTCCCTGACTGACATACAGTGTACTGCTTTCTTCCTGAGAAATAAGAATGCAGTCATTTGACAACCCAACAGTCAGTTTGAGTTTCAGCAAGCTTGTTTAGTAAAACGTCCCTAGGTACTGAGTGGAAAGCAGATGTATAATGTAGAAAGGTGCAGCGACAAATTTAGCCCTCTTGTCTAAGCTGGAGACAGTGTAATGATGCAAGACTGCAGCTGCATCTAAAGTACTTCTACTGTGTTTTAGGCGAATTGTTTGGGATCGTTAAAGGCTTTAAGTGAATGTTGAAGATTAAGTAAGAGCAACTTTTCCATAGCTTTTAGAAAAGGGGAAGTAATAGCAATGGGTCTGAATTTAAAACATGTCGCAGTAGACGACTTAGGAATAGGTACAATTTTAATGTCCTTCCAAGCGTCTGGCACGACATTTTCGGAAAAAGAATCATTAAATATGTCTATGAGAGGATAACACAGGATATCTGCACACTTTTTAAGAATAACACTAGGCATAGACAGATTAAGGCCATGAAAGTTAGAGGAGTTGAACAAATTTTCTCTGTATGCAGAGATTTCTCTTATATATTTCGATGGTCAAAGCTGTTTAAGCAATACAGGTTAGTTGGATGGATATGTAATGATTTGGGCAAATTATTTTTCGTCCTGTAAATGACTTTAAAGGCTGGGACTGTAGAGAGATAGGGTGATCAGTATCGACAAGATGTTCAATGGTCGCTCCACTTCCACCTCTTCGTAACTATCATGTAGGAGAGTGCTCTTGCTCCCTCTTGACAAAAAAATCAAGTCGAACTACCGATACAGTTAGCTCTACACGAGAAGGTGAGTTGATAAATGCACATAAAGTTGGTCAACTGGGAGATCTTGTCTTTCAGGAGGTTACTGAATAGTAATGGTCGACTGGAAAACGCTATTCTCAATGTTGCAGCAAGGAATGTCCTTTCCAGGGACTATGAGATCCTTCTTTTAGTGATATCGGGAAGTCATGGGAATTCCAAACTCATGTACAGCATTTTCTTGTGTACGGATGATAGTTTACATTTCGTAGGATTTGACTTCATGTTCTAGTCCACAAAACTTGGTAGAAATCCACTGTCTGTTAGGATTTTTCTCAGGAGATTTAGCTCTTCCTCCACAGTATCAGGATGTGATTGGCAAGCGACTGGATCATGTTTCGTTTTTAGACCAATAGTTAACTGACTGTAGAAATTTGTCATTTGGCCATTTCATGACAACTTTCTATAAATCGATCTACTCAGAGTTCCATCTGTCCTCCTTGATAAGTTCACATCGAGGAAATGAATGCCACACTCGTTCTCCGTTTTGTCACCTAATTTAAAACAAAATTAATTGACCAAAGTCTAACTGTATAAGTTACCATAGAATCAAGGAGAATATTCCCATCAGGTTGGGATCAATAATTCCGTGTCCACCACCAGAATCACTTACCAGCACCTCCGAAAGGCAATTTATATGGACTTGATATGATTATGAGCGGGAATAAATTGTGCTCAAAACGTGGTCATCAACCATTATTACTGTATAACACTGCGAGACTTTATCAAAATAAATTTTATCCACAATGAAATTATACTCTGAACGAAGAATATTCTTTTCAATAATTTCTCTTCAGGTTCTTACAATTATAAAATATATTATAAAAATTATTAAATAATATATTAATATAATAATATTAATATATTATTGAAACAGCTTCAGCTATATGTAGAAGACGTGCGTCGGTGGCACAGTGGTTAGGACTTTCGCCGACCATGCACATGGTCCGGGGTTCGATCCCCTGCCGGCGCACACCCGATATCTGTGGTCGGCCTGTAAATTTGGACTACCGATATCCATGCTGAAAATTCCATACTTGTACTGAAAATACGGTGTGGAATCAAGCTGTAATCAAAATAAATAATAAAAAAGTAAATAAGACGTAAGTGAACTGTACGTGATAACGACTTCGGAATTCGGTATATAACCCTGAAAGCTGTGTTGACATCGATATGATGTCCAGTATCGAGCAAGTGTGACAGGATCGAGCTTTTTATGTACTTAATTTCCCCCCTACTGAACCATGCTGGTAAATGTTCTCGAACCCGTAGACGAACCTGCCTAATCGTGCGCCCTATATAACTTGAACTACAGGAACAGTTGAAATGGTATATGCATGAAGAAGAGCTAAGCTAACAAATATTATATTTTATAATTGTAAGAACCTGAAGAGAAATTATTGAAAAGAATATTCTTCGTTCAGATTTACTTTTAATAAATAATATGGGAATTTTCCACACTATCAAATTATACTCTACCACTGTGTCTAAGTGCTATTGTTACATCAATAATGACATACAGTCTAAGAGTAAAATGGGATGGTAATGACAAAGCAGAGAAAGAGCAAACATCAGCGTAGAATAAAAATGGATCCATTTTATTTGGTCGGCTGTCATCAGCTGCATACAACCTATAATCTTTAACAAATAAAAGTCAGTGTGAAACTTAACGTACTTTCGTCTTTTTTTTCAATAGTTGTTTTGTAAGGATTAGATTTGTTTTGACGAGTTCGACCACGGATTGATATCAGTTAGAGAACCATTGAAAACCAACACTGGAGTACGGTTTAGGAATCATCTACAGTACCCACCCACTGCCAGGGCTCGAACCCAGGACCTTCCGGTTACAAGCCACTGGGACCGGACTCATCGATGGCCAGCCCATGAATTCTAACTTCACCGATTGATGAATGAGCGTGACCACCAACCAATGTCATCGGTGAGAAATCCATCCTCACACTTGAGTGGATGGACTCCACTAATCATGACTTCTGACTAGAACTCCAGGAAACTCCATCCTGTAGCAGGTCAGTAGTGAGCATCAGATCAATTTTCAATAGTTCGTTTGTATATATATATATATATATATAGGTTTCTAGAAAATTAACTGATAAGTTTGTTGATAGGGTTGTGGTAACACGAAAACAAAGAGTACTCTCTTATGGAAGTCAAACAGTGAAAAGGAATGGGGAAGGTTGAAAAGGTGGGTTAATGGGATTAGAAGACAACGGGTTATTACAGGATGAGTTACCAGGGTAAGTGAAGTTCAACAACAGATTCCTTTTGTACATATCGATCAGGTTTGAAGCGTTTTATTTCGGCAGCCTCAGCTGATCGAATAAGACTTGAGCTATTTTGTCTGTTAATTATTTTGAATTATGCCGGCGCGTCTACACAGTGTCTTGTGTCCATCAGGTGTCTGGTTACTGAAGAGCTTAAACTGCTTGGCCCCCATAATCGGAAACACCTGGGTACATAAGACGTTAAACATCAGCTGTCAACATGCTGATTTGGTTCCTCTGACAAAACTGGAGTTTAAGTAGATTCTCATGCTATGTAGCAAGGGTATACAGTTCTAGTTTGACAAGAGAATGTTTCGCCAGGTTGGTGGAATAGCGATGGGGAGTCCTGTACTGAGTGATATTTTTGTGGACAAAACTCAAGTGTGCCATTGAAAAAACAACAGCCTACTATAGATATGCATATGATTTGACTCACGGGTCATCTCTCTTGAGCTTATACAACAAAATACCTTAAAGACAAATGGTGGTGATTAGACATTATATATATTCATGCAATATGGGGAAGGAAAATTGACGAGTCAGTTCAAGGTTATAAAAGGCGTCAGATGAGTGGGGATAGTATATAAAGACAGTGTGCATTGAATAGGAGATATTGAGAGTGTGATGAGTATTTCATCATTAAATAATAACCAATATGCGAAATGAAACAAGTGGAGGCTTCTTTTCAGAAAATAGGCAATATCAAACTTATAATAAGTGCGAATAGTCAAAATGAAATTATTACTATTATTATTCCATTGGTTTCGGACAAGGAGAACACACGCCTTCAAAAGTAATGTCTCCATTTTGTATTATTTTCTACCGTCCTCTTCATTATTTTGGTTCCCATAGTACCCATAGTGTCTTATCTCATTCATTTCACCTTTGGACCAATGCCCAACGCATTGTTACCTATGTGGTGTCCACATGACTAATAGCGTGCATTGATTGCGATATCACTGGACAGCGATCTGCTCAATATATGTGCCCAATCCATTATCACTTTCTCCAGAATATTCCCTTATTGATTCGTTCCCACAGTCTCTTGTTGCTAATTCCTCCTGGTCAGCTACCCAGCCATCTGATCTGCAATATGGAGTCTGTGAATAAGGCAACTGTTGATATGAGTCGACAGTATTCTGTTGGAAATGCTTTACGTAACGCGCTGGTCAATTCTCTGATCCACATAGAAGAACTGACTGATCGACTGACTGACTGACTCAGTGACTGACTTAATAACATTGGTGTTGAAAATCCGAATCTTCCTATTCATGCTAAGATGGAGTAGAGAAGACCTCCAAACCCATCTCAGATTGATGAAGGTATATCTTGACTTTCCGATTTTGACCAGCTTTGCAATCCTCAGCTGTGCTGTCGCCTGGCGGCACAAGTGATGGAAGTGGCCACTTCCAAATTTCCCTCATTGGCGGTGACTGGTTACCTTCATCAACTCCGTCTTCTCGATGTTCATATTGGAGTCGTATATTCTCCAACAGCCTCTTCTACCAGTTTGTTGGTTTTCGCTAGAATGGTAGCACTCAGTCTGCACCAAACAAAGGACAAGACACATCATACTACTTACTAGTATCCAATCAAAATATCCACTAAAGTCACACTGATGGTCAACCACGAGGTCAAACAGCTCAATGGTAACGTCTGTGACGCAGGTTCGCATATCAGAAGGGACATGAGTTCCTTCAACGACGCAGATACGCCTTGCTGACGAGAGCCAACTAGCATGAAACCTAGGTGAGGCAAGGCTTCCTTCTCATTACCTCCAACCATCTTTTATCATCAAAAGTAAATCTTCAACTTGGTGTGATATTGAAAATAAATCATCGAGGCGCGAAATCCAGATCTTCTAGAGTCTTCTCATCGGTCCAGCATATTCCTGTCTTCTTCCACCCAGGCACAGTCCTCCGCATAATCCAGTCCACCACAGTCAGGAAACATCATCTATGCTAATAGGCAGCCAGCCTTGTCTTATTCCTGTCCTCGCTCACTTTAAACGCCTCACTGTGTTCTTCGTTATGGATCGTCTAACATATACTATTGTCATACAGCTGTTGAATGAGGTTAATAAAGATTATAAATGGAGAATTTGATAGTATTGAAAATATTCCAAGAATAAAAGGCATAAGTGATAAAATACTACGGCTAAAACTCATCAGATAAAGACCAAAAGAACCAAAAATTAATCAATAAAGCTAAAGAAAGAAGGGGAAAAGAGGAATAGACACTCTTTGAGAGCACAAGAAATTTTCGAATTCAAGTTTGCCCACGGTAACAACAGCGCGTCAGCGTGTTCTCTTTGCATGCGAATCTCCAGTTTTGGTCAATCTTATTGTAGAAGATCCAGTTATATATAGAAGATGTGGGGGTGAACTGTGTGTGTACGTGACAATGACTTCTATGATGATGTTAGCGGTGATACGATGTTGACTCTGTACACAGTCTGATACAACTGAGCTTTCTACGTATTTGGTTTCCCCCTTACTGAACTATACGGTAAAATATTCTCGAATCCTCAGATAAACCTGCCTTAATTTATACCCAATACATAAATAGAAACACAGAAATAGTTAAAACAGTATTTGCATGAGGAGCAGTTAAGATCAGGTAAAACGTCTTTCGGTTTCTGAGTGACCCTTGGATGGCCAATAAAAGTTAGGAATAGATGTGCAGATTAGAATGTCCTCCACATCTCTCTGTGTCTGGTTAGACGTTGGGATAGTATCTTCGTAGGAGTACCCCCCCCCACCTGAAATGTAGACGTAGATCCCGCCAGTGGAGCCAATAAAACAAAACAATTTAGGTTATCTAATACCCTGCAATGATTGTCAGGTCAAATACATAGGTCAAACTAGTAGAACAGGGGCAGTCAGATTAGCTAAACACAAAAACTTAGCAGAATCTAGATTTGTTGACCCGAATAAGATAAGAAATCTAGAGAATAGTTCAGCTATAGCACTACATGCAGTCACACACAACCATACAATAGGATGGGATAGGATGACAGTTTTAAAATCTAATGTCACAGGGTATAGGGAGAGATTGATAACAGAAGCTTTGTTTATCGAATCAACTACAAATACATGTAATAGGAATGATTCATCACCTGTCCCGGATATCTGGAAAATTCTACTACCCCAACGAAGACAAATAGGAGAGAACAAAGAAAACTATAAAACTCAAGTGTCAAAGTAGTGTGATCACAATTGATATGATTATGAACAATAAATTTTGTTCGAAACGTCATCCAGTAAATAATACTGTTTCACTGTGTGATATACCTAATAAACAAACTAATATGGAATTCTATGTATAACACTTGAGCACTGTGGTAGAGTATTACTCCATTATAGATAAGATTTTATTTTGATAAATCACACAGTGTTTGTTATACAGTTATATTAACTGACTTGATAGGATTATGAGCAACAGTTTGTGCTCGAAACGTGGTCATCAGTCAATATAACTGTATTACACTCTTTGATTTATCAAAATAAAATCTTATCTATAACAAATAATACATATTTTCAGGTCCTGGTTTGTAGTGATTTCGTTCGATTAGTTGGAGGATTTCATCACGAGTTGATATCAGTGAGAGAACCATTGGAAAACCTGCAGGGAGTACTGGACAGCAGTTTAGCCGTGGTTTGTGACTCTTCATCATTGCGCACCCAGAGATAATTCTCGAACCCAGTACCTTCTGGTTACAAGGCGAGCTTGCTTGTTCATTCACACTTCATCGCATATTTTCTGATTATACACCCTATACACATTTTAAAACAAGCAATAAAGGTTAATAAAGCAGGATTTAATGAATTCATCAAATTTCGGTGGAACTCGTCAGCTGAATACTCTACATACACGGATATATATACTTTTGAAATTACATTGGGAGATATAGGACTGATAAGTAAACAAACTACATTGAATTAGTCATGCAGACAGACAGGTGCGAATGTTTTTCCAGGTCATGTTCAAATAGATAAGGGGAGAGAGAGTATGAGAGATCAAAATTAAGATAAATTGCATTACGCTTCAGTTACATCACTTAGATAAACAATTAGACATTAGAGAATTTAACAAGAATTGCAACCAGAGGGATGTCAATAGTAATAGTTATAATAACAATAATAATAGTGTTGAAGTGAGTTAAGATAATGCTACTGATAAAGGATAGTTTTAAATGAATCAAGAAAAATAATAATGAGAATAATAATAATAGTAATAATAATAATAATAATAATAATAATAGGTAGAATTATATGTAAAACATATTACCATGGTAGATTCAGAGTCATGACCATCTCCTTTTGTACACAGAGACCTGGTTTGTAAACTCGAATTGCACAAGCCTCTGTAATTGTAAGCATCTTCTTGTTTCTTTGTCTGCTGACAATACTGAATGACTTGACTGCGTCAATATCATGTCCGTAATCCACAAGATGCTTTGTTATTGAGGATTTTGGCACTTTGCAATCAGCTGTTTTCAACCATTTTGGCAATGCTCTATCACGCGAGTAGACAATCGCTTTTCTGTACGATCTATGTATTTGCTTCCACAAACACACTCAAATTGATAAACGCATTTTGAAGTGTCGAGGATTGTTGACTGGTCTTTCCCAGATTGTTGAAGCACTCGTTTCGTGGTGTTAAGGAAAAAATGTTTTGCGGCATATTAAGTTCTCTTGATAGTTTAATCGAGTCTTCGTTTGACTACTTCCTGTACATCATCTCCTTTGAACGGCAAACGGATAAAGACAGGTTTCTTCGGAGCTGTTTGGATTGTTTTGCAGGGGTTATTTTCTTTAGAGTATTTATTGATGAACTTCTCAGGATATCACTTCTTAGATAAGATATCCTTCGGAGCTTTTATTTCATGCTCAATTGTACTGTCAGAACAAAATTTTTTCATGCTTTATTGAACAGTGTTCTGACTAAGTTCTTGAAATGCATGCACTGTCCTGTCCATAATGACTTTCTTAATATAGATCTTTCGATTGTCCCATCAGTCATTTTCGCTAGAAAAATGTCTAGGAATTTAATAGTATCATTTTCCTCTTGTTCTATTGTGAAATTGAGATTCGGGTGGCATGAGTTGAATTTTATCAACCGGAGGTCTTCAGCTATTGATCTGCTTCCACAGACAATAAAAATGTCATCAACATATCTTAGGTATACATCCGTTTGTTGTATATATTGCTGCAAAATACCAGCTTCCAAACCAGAGGAGAATAAGTCTGCAAAAAGTGGTCCCAAGGGGCTTCCCATTGCGACACCATCAGCTTGACGGATTAGATGCTCGTCAAATTGGAATTGGACATTCTTAGTACATAAAAGTAACAATTTCCTACATGCAATAAGAAGACGTCATTTGTCTGAATCGTGTAATGTATTTGCCCAACACATTTCGAACAATCTGATCACACATGGACTTGTCATAGGAATATATATGTGTGAAATTAATAAAGAGTTAAGAGGTGAGAAAATAGACTTAGGTTAAGTTGAAAGGACATATTCAAGGTCAAAATAACAATGAAGATCACTAAACCAAATAACAGAGGTAATAGTACATCTACCCTGGCTAGTATCAAAATAAAGTTGCTATGGGAAGTACGTTAGGGCCCCTTTTAGCAGATATCTATATGTCGTACATTGAGAGTTTATTGGAGGATTTAATCGAAAATGTGCCACTTTATAGAAGGTATGTAGATGATATTGTAATCATCAGTGATAAGTCTTGTTCTGCCACCTCAATTTTAAATCAAATGAATGAAGTTCAGAGTAGCATACCACTTACATCTGTGGAAGAGGAAGATAATTGTTTACCTTTCCTAGACATATTGTTTGATGGGTCAATAAAAAGACCTTTTAATAGAAAACCTTCCTGGACAGGACGGTATCTTAATTACCACAGTTTCTGCCCTGTTCGGTACAAAAGAGCCTTAGTAAGGTGCCTCTTCAGTAGAATCCAACGAATATGCACTGAAGACACACTGGATGAGGAAGAAAGAAAGTTGACACATACTCTGGTTGATAACAATTATCCAGACAAGTTCATCAGGAGATATATACTAGTCAGAAAATCAAGAACTACTCTCCAACTCGCCCCTAAGAAAGACATGTTCATCAAGCTACCCAATATGGGTGATCATAGCAGCTTGATAACTAGACAAAGACTGAATGTTGCTGTTAAAAAGACTTTTTATGCAGCTAATATCATAATAATTGATAATGTGAAGCCAATATGTCCATCCATCTAATCCCTTTGAACCTGCGAAAAATGATGTCACATCCTACTGTGTTTACCAGTTTGAATGTACGTGTGGACACACGCATATACATAAGGGGGGACTCACCTATCTCCTCAAGTAAGGGCTGGCTTCAAAGCACATTCCTAAATGACTCTAGAAACAAATGGAATCTTCAAAACCCATTAATGGTGAGAACAGGAGACCTAGCTCTTCTATTGCGAAACATATTATAGAGACAGGACATAAAATTGACGTTAGCATATCTTTTAAACCTATCTATAAAACGTGTTCGGGGCGTATCCTAAAGTTTGTGGAAGCCCTAGAAATTAGAAAGTCTAAGCCACCTCTATGCATTTAAAGCAACAATTCGTCATTACATTAAACCTTCCTTGGTAAATTTTGTTTTGATACCATAGCAGATGTACTATTACCTGTGTTATTTGGTTTAGTGATCTTCATTGTTACTTTGACCTTGAATATGTCCTTTTAACTTGACCTAAGTCTATTTTCTCACCTCTTAACTCTTTATTAATTTCACACATATATATTCCTATGACAAGTCCATGTGTGATCAGATTGTTCGAAATGTGTTGGGCAAATACATTACACGATTCAGACAAATTACGTCTTCTTATTGCTATGTCTAAATTCATAAAGGGAACTAATTATTTTAAAATTTCTTCAATTCCGATGTTGGAATGGGTATGTCTTCAGCTTCTCTACATATAAAGTCAATAGTCTCAAAGACTGGCGCATTTGTGAAGAGGGAGGTAACATCTAAAGGGATCAGATACTTTAAAATCATTAATTATTATTATTAATTTGCTTGACAAGCTGAAATTATTCAGAAACTATATACGTTCCAAAACTTTTCCTTAAGGGCTGCAGTAACTCAAATGGCCACTGTGCTAATCTCTGGTATGGTGAATTTTTCATTGACAGTATAGGTCTTATCCTGCTTTATTAACCTTTGTCGCTGGTTTAAAATTCGTATCGTGAAATAAATGTTTTCAATTTATATCTAATAGTTAACAGTTTAGTGATCCAATGTAAGAAGTGAAACATTAGGGTATGAGGACAGGGAATAATACACAACACACGCACACTGACACAAAATAACGAGCTAATTTTCACCCCCTTCTCTCCATAATAATATTCTGTATCGTACTGAGGAATTAGCCAATCAGGAATTACTTATGAATATAAATATTTGACCAATCATAAACTAAGCGTGGTGTGAGGGTAGGGAAACATTAAATATGTTGGTTCAGTAACCAGTAAAATCTCTGGAAAACCAATTTATGAAATTATCTGATTGTTAGATAGAGGAAACAGGAACTGAAGGTCTCTTTGCTTTTCTCATCGAATTTAATGAAGGAATTGGATTTTCTGTGGATATAACGTAAAAGATATGATTCATGGAAAATATTCATCACTACATTTTGAACTGTTATGATTTCTACAGTAGGTAAGCTTATACAATAAGATGTTATTACTATTTTTTGTCACTTGACACTTACCATCTTCAAACGACATTAATTTTGTCAAATACGGTGACGATCTGTCTGTATCTTTGCCTATCAAATGTCAAAGCGATTGCTCTAAACTTAATGGCTTTCTGTCAGAAATCAGCCTGTGGTCCAAGGAAAATGGTCTTGCCCTAAATCCCTCCAAATGCCAAACAGTCAATCTCACCTTTAGGCATAAATCCGACCTAAACAAACTGGTTGGCTCTCACGAGGTATGCAACATAGACGGCACTGAAATAGAAACCAAATCGGAAATTAAATACCTGGGTGTCATTCTATCTGCTGATCTCTCCTGGTCGTCTCATATCTTAGTAATTTCTAAGAAAATATTCCGTCTTACCTTCTACATCAAGAAGTTAAAACATTCCGGTATAACCTAACCCTTACTCCTACAATTCGTTAACTCTCGCATTCTGCCTATTATTCTCTATTGTTCCCCCTTGGTTTTTCCCGGGCTACTGAAGAAAGACTATAGAATATTACGCAGGATGTTAAATGTTGTCAGCAGGGTAAGCAATGTGCCACTTAACCAGCTTGTTAATATTCTGGTCGACAGGCACTTGGATTCATGTGAAAAATGGGCCAAATCCATTTTATCTAACTCACACCACCCTCTTCACTCACAACTCTCCCCTTGCATCTCATAAGGCAAAACCAGAAGCCTATATAGGAAACTATATGCTCGCACCAGCAAGTACAAAAACTCAGCCATACCCTACTTAGCTCGTGTTGTGTGTGATAAAGAAAGCATTAGGCGTGATACCTATAATTCATTAAATAGTCAGTAGTACAACTGGATTTCGTCTTTCCAACTCATATTATTTATAGGTACAACATTTTCTTTCTTTCTTTTCCTATTCTCTCTCTTTTTTTTCTTCCGTTATGTGCTGCTTTGTTTCTTTCTCTTGCTTACGCCAGTAAATATGACAGCAGCTACTTTTCTAACACCTTCAAACACTGTTCAGCTTCGGCTTTGCTACCGACATGCCAATATGTTGTTGTAATAATGAACTGTGGTTTCCTCAATCTATGTAGAATTTTATTTATTGATAATGTACTAACTGGATGCAAAACTGTAGTAAAAATGCTGAGAATCCTATTCTGTATCACATGTACTGTTTTGGAATAAAGCAAATTATTATTATTATTACTAAATGCTTTGGAATTGATGTTGATGATGATGGATTCTCACTTAGATTAACTACAAATAAATTATAATCAGATTTCAATATTTAATTGGTGGATGGTGACTAGCAGTGGAATGCAGAATGCGCATTTCGTCCTATTTGGGACTCGCGTCAGCTGGATGTAACTGCATTTCCTAGTGAGTGATGATGTTCCCACCGATGCTCGAACCCAGTGCCCATAGTTTCAAACGCCGAAGCGTTATCCACTAGATCACTTGGGCCACGAGATTCGCCTCTTGTGCAACGGGTCATATTAATTTAACTGAATTGTAGATTTTCCCGTCGGCTGATTGGACCGAAGTGCTCTGTGGGAAAATCATCACTCACTGGGGAATAATGCAGGTACATCCAGATGACGAGTCCCGGATAGGACGAAACGCGCATCCTGGATTCCACTGCTAGTCACCATCCCCCCAAATAAATGCCCAGACATCGTCGAATCATCTGCACAAGAAGCGGACATGTCAACTTGACACCGAGCACTTCGGTCCAATCAGTCGATGGGGAAATCTAAAATTCAATTAAAAATATATTTCAATACTTTACACACAGGGATAAGTTTTTTGTTTTGGGAATATTTCGATTAAAATTACTGCCCGTCATAGCACCGACTGTTGGAATTTTTTGATTGGGCACTAGTAACTACTGTGATGTGTCTACCCCTTCCTTTGGGCGTCACCCATTGCTGCAGTCAGAGAAATGAGTTTCTTTAAGGTTGCTGACTGGTGAGTGCCAACTAGTATGAAACCTAAGTCCAAGGCCTCCTGCCAATTGCCTCCAACCATCTAATACTGTTGGAATTGTCTATTTTTAATTGGTTGGAGGATTTCATCATGAGCTGACATCGGTCAGAGAACCATTATAAAAACTGCATGGACTACTGGACAACTGTTTCGTCCTCGTTTGGGATTCTTCCACAGCAGTACACACCCAATGCAGTTTGAACCCAGGACTTTCTGGTTACAAGGCGAGCTAGCTCACAGACAATTAAGCCACTGTAACCCGATACAGTTGTCTGTGAATTCTAACTTCTGCCATTTTTCGTTCGTTCATTTTTGTGTAGCCAGAGAAGAGAACTTTCTTATCGATGATGTCATCATCTTGATAGTCAGCTGTAGTACATTCGTGTGCGTATTTATAGGAAATCGATGAGAAACTTACAGAACTCTATTTCCAATCAAGGGTGAAATTAATAAAATTACAAAGTGTAATAAACAGGAAGATGAGGTAAAGTACAAAAACATGGTAGGATCATAATTACTGAGGAACTTGACTCTGTAGACGTCTTCCGAAATCTCTCAGTAAAACATAGTTCACCACCAGCCGCCTACGAGTGATATTTTATTGCAATAAACTGTTCAACCAGCATGTAAAAGACAAGCTGTCGCTCACATTGGACCATCATTTCAATATGCATATACCAGTTCACTTGCTTGTGTGGAGCTGAGTACATTGAACGTACCATGCGTCCACTTGTGAAACCCGCTCAGGAACACTATCCAGTATGGTTAGCAAAGAGAGGACACAAGGATGTACATAAATCAGTAACAGAACATCTGATGAGCTCAGGACATTCAGCTCTATTTGAAAAGTCCTTCAAACCTCTCCAAAGGAGTGAAATCAAGTTATCTGGGAATAGCTTAGGTAGGCACTAGCGATCGAAAAGTTCAACCCCACACTACTTTATTTAGAAAACACACGTCCAACCTTCGTCCCTACAATTATTATTATTATTATTATTATTATATACTTTAATTCCTAGAGGAACATAGGGCTTCAGCCGTGCGTCTCCATTGTGTTCTGTTCTCTGCTAGAGTCTTCACCTGGCTCCAAGTCTGTCCACACGTTTTCATCTCCTCTTCACATCACAGTCTCCTCCAAGTCACCCTCGCACTGACGACCAACTCGCCGCTTCCCTTTCGGCCGGGTTCCACCCGAGCAATGGCTTGTCTAGTGATGTCACTTGATGGTTTCCTCAGAGTATGGCCAACCCATCTCCATCTCTTCCTGCCTATTTGTTTCACAATCGGTTCCTGCTGAGTTGGTTCGCTCCCACAGATCCCTGTTGCTGATCTTTTCTGGCCGGTCATCTGATCTTGAGTATTGAGCGAAGACAACTGTTAATGAAGGTCTGTAGTTTGTTTGAGATGCTCTTTATGACGCGCAGTGCAAGTCTCTGATCCGTATAGTGGCACTGACTGACTTCACATTCGAGTTGAAAATCCGGATCTTATTTTTGATGATGAGTGTTGTTGACCTCGACACAGACTTGAGAGCAGTGAAAGCTTGTCTTGCTTTTCCGATTCTTGCTTTGATATCCTCGTCAGTTCTGTCTGCCTGTAGTTGAAAGGATGCTTCCCAGGTAGGTAGGTGAAAGAGGTTGTTTCTTTCAGGTTCCTCCCATTTATGCTGGCTGATTGTTGTCTGTTGTTGTTGTTGTTGTTGCTGTTGGCGGTGTTGCCCAGGAATCTTCACCACCTCTGTTTTCTCAATGTTCACCTGAAGTCCTATTCTCTCTGGATGCTTCTTCCGCCAACTTGTTGCTTTTCGCTTGCATATCTTCCCTACGATGGCCATCATGAAAAATGAGTCCCACCAATATTGATTATTCTACTACCTTTCTTATTCAATCTTCCGCTTTATTTCTCTTATTTTTACTTTTTTTTTTCTAAAATTCCTATCTACTTTTTATCCAAACTTACTACCTATTTTGTTATTACTGCGTATTTAATCCTTAAATGTACTTTCCTATAGTTTGGTTTGTAAGGGTTTGTTATGTTTTTACGAGTCGATCACGGACTGATATCAGTTAGAGAACCATTGAAAACCAGGGAGTACTGGACAGCTGCTGTTTCATCCTAGTTTGGGGTCGCGCTAAATCACGAATTGGTAGAAGTTAGAATTCATGAGCCATTGAGTCGGGTCCCAGTGGCTGAATGGTATACGAGTTTGCCTTGTAACCGGAAGGTCCTGGGTTCGAATCCTAGTGGGTGCATACTGCCGATGATGATTCCCAAACTAGGATGAAACAGCAGCTGTCCAGTACTCCCTGGTTTTCAATGGTCCTCTAACTGATATCAGTCCGTGATCGACTCGTAAAAACGTAAATTGTACAAAAATGTCAATTTTCTCAGTAATTATAATCCTACCATATTTGTACTTTATCCTATAATCCTGTTTATTACACTTTTCAATTTTATTAATTTCACCCTTGATTGGAAATAGAGTTCTGTAAGTTTCTCATCGATTTCCTATAAATACACACACGAATGTACTACAGCTGACTATCTAGATGATGACATCATCGATAAGAAAATTCTCTTCTCTGTCAGCCCTTTTTTTATACATTCCTATGATCTAATATATCTAGAATAATATTCCAGGATGTTGATAGTATAAAATCTCAGTGATACCCTTTAGGGACCCATCCGCGTTCTGTGTTATAGAGACAATGTTAAGCGCGAAATCCACGACTTACACTTTGTAATTAGATTAGTTAAAATAATAATAATTTGCTTTATTCTAAAAACAGTACTAATGATACAGTAAGGAATTTTCAGCATTCAGTACAATATTGCATCTAATTTACTCAAAACAAAAAAAAAATAAACATTACACAATAATAATAATAACAAAACGTTGTTATAGCAGCTATGTAGCAGTTACAGTATGCGATAAGGAGAAAAATATGCATTAAGTATAAAATTATAGTAATAATAGTAATAACAACTAAAATAAAATAGCTAAGTTATAAATTAAACGATAGAAAAGGTGTCACCAAAAAATTACAGAAAGATGAACAATGAAAGGTTCGGTTCACTACTA
>OX235271.1:3990217-4074538 GCA_944472155.2 Trichobilharzia szidati | reverse complement strand
GCCCAGCGAGGTAAAGGAGTACGTCGGCCAGGGATCGAACCTCGGACCATTTGCATGGTCGGCGAGCGTCCTAACCGCTATGCCACCGACGCACAACTTGGTTATGTCAAAACTAATTAATTTTCCTTCTTTTTCAAATTGAATTTCTTCTGTCTTCCGTTTCATCGCATAGAGAATTAGTTAACCTACGGTAGGGGATGTCATTCCTAAAATAGAAATACCACTAATTGCGATAGATGAAACAATAGCAGATGAAGTACGAGCACAATATGCACTGACATTAAAACGACAAAAGTGTGGGAAGCCTAACTTGACAAAATCAGAAATAGTAGCACCAACAGAATCATATGACGGAATGAAGAAATCAATAGACACCGTTGTGAATAATTGTAAGAAATCCACAGAGTACCTTATAAGCCAAGTGAAGCCATTTCTATTTGAGTTTAAATTGTTTAATTTAATGCCCAAAACTAATAACTCCAGTAGGATGTATGGTGTTGTTAAAGGTCATAAGTCAGGATACCCTATTAGGCCTATGGTTGATTTTAGGAATTCACCTACTTATGAATTATCTAAATATTTAGCCATGGTATTAAATCCCCTAAAAATCCACTCGAAATCTAGACTAACAAATTCTTATGAACTCAAACATAGATTAGATAATTTAAAATTAGATAATGAAGAAAAAGTGGTTAGTTTTGATATTGTCAGTTTATATACACGTATATCAATAAATATGGCTATTGGAGACATTTATTTCCCGATACGAATTTAAAATAAGCAACAAGGGTTAATAAAGCAGGATTTAATGAATTCATCAGATTTTACAGGCTGATAAAGAACAAAGTGTGCTACTAATGAATAAGAAAGATTATATCGAGAAAATGCATCAAATTCTCTCTGATGAATCTAAACTCAAATTGGATAATCATGCAAAAGATCAAGCGTTACCAACGGAAAGAAAAATTGTGCAGCACCTACGGCAACTCTTCAGA
The DNA here is from genome assembly GCA_944472155.2 of Trichobilharzia szidati. NCBI lineage: Eukaryota > Metazoa > Platyhelminthes > Trematoda > Strigeidida > Schistosomatidae > Trichobilharzia > Trichobilharzia szidati. Next base: position 4,073,543 of record OX235271.1, on the reverse strand, counting down.
AAGAAATACATTAACGAAAATACATATAGTAATATCAAGCCGATTGGGTCACAAATCCCAAAATTATACGAACGCCTTAAAATACACAAACCAAGAGCGCCGTTAAGACCTTCACTCTCAATAATAAATTCACCGTACCACAAATTAGCACATTGGCTATGTGAATTACTGCAGCCCTTGCAAAAACGTTTCGGTATGTATATATTTTGTGATTCACTTCAGTTTGTCAGGAAAATTAAATATTTCAATGTATCTGCTAAGCATCTGGTCTCTTGCGATGTTACCTCCCTCTTCACAAGCGTGCCAGTCGTTGAGACTATTGACTTCATATGTAGAGAAGCTGAGGACATACCCATTCCACCATCGGAATTGAGGAAATTATTGCTTTCATCTACTAAGAATTTCCAATTCCGATTCTACGGGCGTCTACTCTGTCAAGTTGATGGTGTCACAATGGGCAGCCTCTTGGGACCACTGTTTGCAGACTTGTTCTTGTCAGGCCTAGAAGCCGGTACCTTGCGGCAACATATACAAGAAACGGATGTACACCTAAGATATGTTGATGACATTTTTATTGTCTGTGGAAGCAGATTAAAAGCTAAATACATGTTGATAAAATTCAACTCATGCCACCCGAATCTCAACTTCACAATAGAACACAAGGAAAATGATACTATTAAATTCCTAGACGTTTTTCTAGTGAAAATGACTGATTTCACAATCGAAAGATCTATATGTAGAAAGCCTTCATGGACACGACGCCTTTTCCTTCAAAGTGGTCTACAAAGTGAAGAACAACCTGCCAGAGACAGGTAATACACTTCCATCTCCTGACTGCAAACCTCAATTTTCAGCTTTTCAGTTAAATAAATCATAATTATGCATACAAAAGGAAATTATTCAACCACTTCTACTATCATGGCAACAGCCTTGTTGCTTTCCGCTAACTTGACTTTTGTCTATTTACCTTTCTAACCCGATTTAACTCTTGTATTTCTTCTTTACAACTCTTACATAATCTCATATTTTCCTTCATTTCTGTGTGCATCATGAATACAACTCATCCACACTTATTCAACTCCGTTTACGCATTGACTAATTTTAAAAACTACCACTATGAAAACTCATCACTTTTGTGACTGCCCTGTTTCATGAAAAGGAGATGGTATATAAATGTAACTGTACAACCAAAGAAAAAAGTGACTTTGTCGAAAACAGCCTCTTCGCTGAACTATGTGTTTTTTTTCATATCAACATCAGTGATGTATACTACTCAACCATCGTTTCACTGTAAGCCAGATCAAAGCTATTTAAACATCATAGATCGACCTTTCCGTCGCTTAAGGACTGTAGGCGTTAGAGACGGCCCATTATTGATTCAGCTCAAAGAGACGAATCCATTCGAACCACACGAATTCTAGCTAACTAAATGGACTAACTGGTAATATACATAAGTGAATCCAAAAATTACACAGTCCGACTTGAGGATGGGTTCCAGACGAGCGATTCACCTGTCCGTTGTTTAGTTCACTTCAATGTGGTAAGCGGGCATTGCTGATTCACATGAGTAGTATGTAACGACTAATATCAGTTGCTCATGCATTTGTGCTAACTTTCTTGACTGCCATTTATGGTACCAAGCAAATCATACTTGGTGATCTGAATTATTATTATTATTGTTTCCTTTAGTTCCTGGAGGGACATAGGGCTTCAGCTAAACGCCTTCATTGCGTTCCGTTATCTGCTAGAGTCTTCACCTGGCTACAAGTCTGCTCACATGATTTCATCTCCTCTTCGCATGACCACCTCCTCCATGTCACCCTCACACTGACCACCAACTCGCAGCTTCCCATTTGGGTTCCACTCGAGAGAGAGAGAGAGAGTCTGGTGTCTGATGTCACTTGATGGTTTCCTCAGAGTAAGGCCAGTTAATCCACCTCCATATCTTCCTGCATATTTGTTGGACAAGCGCTTCCTGCTGGGTTGGTTGGCTCCCAGAGATCCCTGTTGCTGATATTTTCTGGCCGGCCATCTGATCTTCAGCAGTATTGGGCGAAGACAGTGGTTGATGAAGGTCTGTAGTTTTTTCGAAGCGCCCTTCGTGAAGCAGTGCCAAGTCTCTGATCCGTAAAGTAGCACTGACTTCACATTGAAGTTGAAAGTGCGGATCTTATTTTTCATTCTGAGGAGTGGTGTTGATCTCTACACAGATTTGAGAGTAATGAAAGCTTGCCTTGCTTTTCCGATCCTTGCTTTGATGTCCTTGTCAGTTCCACCAGTAGTTGCAACGATGCTTCCTAGGTAAGTAGGTAGGTAGGTGAAGTAGGTTGCTTCATTCAGATTTCTCCTATTTATGCTGGCTAATTGTTGTTGTTGTCTCTGTTGGTCAGGAATCTTCATCACCTCTGTTTTCTCTATGTTCATCTGAAGGCCTATCTTCATTATGGATAAGATTTCATTTTGATAAATCTTATCCATAATGGAGTTATACTATACCACAGTGCCCAGGTTTTATGCTTGTATCGAGGGTTCATCTTCTCTGGATGCTTCTTCTGCTAACTTGTTGCTTTTCGCCTGCATATCTTCCAGTTTGTGGAAAATCAGACATATTTAATCAGCGAAGTCCAGACCCTCCAAGTTTTTTGTATGGGTGCATTTTCTGCCTGTCACCTCGCTGCGCGCTGTCTGTCGCATTATCCAGTCTACTGCAATCAGGAAAATCATTGGACATAGTAGTCAGGCAGCTTGTCTTACTCCCGTCTTTACTTCTTCGAAGGACTCCTTGAGTTTCCCGCTGTGGATTACTTGGCATGCAGCATTGTCTTACAACTGTTAGATGAGATGTATAATTGTTGGCGGTACCCCATAGCAGCGAAGTAGTTGCCAAATCATTTCCCAATCAACGCTGTCGAAGGCCTTTTCAAAGTCGATGAAGTTAAGGTAGAGAGCTGACTGCCTCAGGATGGTCGGGGTTGGGTGCCTTGCGCTGCGGGTTGGCCACCCCTCCGCACACCTCTTGAAATGCTCCCATATGACCGGGCGTCTTACATAGCCTCTCCTGAGGAAGTCCTACTCACTGCCTTCACGTGGCGGAGGTGTTTTTCACCAAAGTGAGAGGGCGAAAGCGGATGCCCGGCGCTCTTCACCGGGTTGACTGTCCATTGGATGACAGTATAGGGGAGATGGCTAAACCCTGATTCCAAACCTCCAACGACTGGCGTATGAAGCTCACTGGAGCTCACCGGCAGACGTATGGACAAAGGGCTTGTTGGATGTCCTGGATGTCTGGCCCCATTCAAAAAGGCGTATGAACCGAACTCCGGTCACCGGCTGCCAATGGATAGTGGACTCCCTACTCCACTCCTACTGCCTTGTAGGTCACACTTGGTTGTGTAAAGGCTAGAGCTGCACTCTCAAACAAAAGGCCGAGAGATTCTGGGGACATCACTCGTACCAAATTCCCATGAAACTTCGTAAACTCTCTTCATCAGATCGCTGCGCCTGGCTAGCGATGATCTGAGAAGTTCATGAAGCCGGCTCATCCTTCCGTAGGAGATAGCCGAAGCAAAGCAAAAAGTAAGACTGCCATTCCAAGCTCAGTCCAGTGATGATACGCAATGTTGCGATTTGATTGATTCATGACTTGTTTCTCCTGAAACCATTTTCAAAGAGAACTAAGGCGAATTCTTACACAAAAACTGTTAAACTGACGCTTTGTTCTTCATTTTACTCCTATCCATGAGATGATCAAATTTAGCATGGTAGGTTCTCACATCAAACAATTTAGTTGTAATTGTTATTCTTTTGTTTTTGAGTACACTAATACACGTCAGTTTTCTTCTTCAGATTCCATTCTCTTCCTTAGTCACAAGATTTCTGGTAGGACAATTTTCTTCTTTTTAAGTCTTATAGAAATATATACACAGACATTGAAGTTAATTTAGCTAATCGCTTGTCTTTTTTGATGTTTCCCTATACTGTCTTCAGCCCTACTACTATTACTACCATATCTCAAACTCCATCATTCAACTAGTGATTATAAAAGTAGGTTGAGTAAATCATTAGTAAATAGTAAGATGAACAGGTTTCTATCAGGAGTCAGCAAATGGTATTTGTCTAATGGTCTTAAACTAAATCCTTCCAAATGTTAGACTGTTAATCTCAGTTTCTGATGTAAGAGAAAGTTAAATGAGGCTGTTGGTTCCTATGACCGTTGGAAAATTGATGATACTGATATAGTAAAATATCTGGAATTAATTCCTTCTTCTGACCTATTCTGGTCTTCACATGTCTTAGAGATTTCTAAAAGAATATTACGTCTGACTTTTTGCATTAGGAAGTTAAGGCACTCAGGCATAACTCAACCCCTCCCCCTCTTCTTACAGTTTTTCAATTCTTGAATCTTACCTCTTCTTCTTTATTGTTCACCTTTATTCTTTCCTGGTTTGCTTAAAAAAGACTATGTCATACTTTGGAGAACTCTGAAGACTGTTAGTAGGGCGAGTGGTATCCTATCCCATTGGGCTATATTGTTGACATTGTCATTGATAGGCGATAAATTTGTTGAAGGGATATTGTCAGACTGTGAGTATCCACTTTACCTAAAGCTTCTACCTTGCATCTCCTGAGGTAACACAAGAAGTCATTTCAGAAGACTTTGTGCACGTACGTTTAAGTACAAAAATTCCACGAAATCATATTTGGCATGAATTTTATGCAATGAAAATAGTGTCAGGCACGAACTAACTAACTAACCAACCTTCTTTGCACTGGTAAATAAACAATTTTCTCCATCCTCATAACACCAAGCTTTACTGTTATTATTATCATTACTTTGGGTTCCAAGTGGAACATAGGGCTTCAACAACACATCTCCAATTTCTGCTACTTTCTGAAATCCTCTTCAGCTGGTTAGCCAAACGATTGCCCATAATCTCTGATTCCTGCAACTCACCATATGATCTCCACATCACCCTAAGACGAACCAATCATCACTTCCCATCGGTATTCCACTCAAGTTATGTCCTGCCTTGTGCACAATGTCATTCGACTGCCTCCTCAACGTTTGCCCAGTCCGTCTCCACTTTCTCCTACCTATTTGTTGAACAATCGACTCTTGGTTGGATTGTTTCACCACGGAGTTCCTTGTTACAAATTCTTTCTGGCCATTTAATCTTGAGTATGAAGTGAGGGTAGATGTTTATAAAAGTCTCATTGGCCTGCTGGAAATCCTTCTAGTCACACACCGGCCAAGTTTCTGACCCGTATAGAAGGACCGACTTGACATTTGTGTTGAAAATGCGGATCTTGTTCTTCATGCTGGGGCGGAGTGCAGCAGATTTCCAAACTGGTTTCAGATTGATGAAGGCGTATCTGGCCCTTCCGATTCTGGCGTTGTAGTTTCTCTAGCAGTTTGGTTGTTTATCTGGAGTAGGATCGCTAGCCCCACGTCCAACTCTCCCTCTTTACCCAATCTTGAGAGCAGCTAGAAAACTAAAAAGCCAGTAAACTAGCGAGGTTTTACCATTATTATTCTTATATTTATAGCCCACTTATTTCGTTTTGTTTATTTTCTCATAAGTGTAGGCGTCAAGTAGGCTCTGTGACAATTGTCATCGATTTGTTTTCCTTTCGTCATGCTATACCAAGAAGAATATTTGATTCAATATTCTATAGCATGCTAAGATTTCCATGCTTCATCGACAATATTGTTTGAAACGAACCCACTGCTTTTATTATTATTTTATTAATATTCTCATTTTTTCAATTTTTGCGGTAACTTCATCATCTCATTTTTTTACTTTCCACATCTTTTGAATTTATTCCTAGTGTAAAAGTGGACAAACTCCTATGGTTAATTTTATTTGTATTTTGAGTAAATTAGATGCAATTCTGGAAATTCCATACTGTACTATAAGTACTCTGAGAAAACCACCAAGTGACATCACACTCCAGGCCTTCGCTCTACTGGAACCCCAATAGGAAGCGACGAGTTAGTCGTTATTGCGAGGGTGACATGGAAAAGGAGGTCATACGAAGAGGATATGAAGACATGTGGGCAGACGTGGAGCCAGGTGAAAACGTTGGTAGAGAACCAAATGCAATAGAGACGTGCGGCTGAAGCCCTGTGTTTCTCTAGGAAACAATGGGGACTGTAAGCACTGTGTTTTGCAATAAAGCAGATTATTATTATTGTCATTATTATTATTATATTATGTCGTGCAGAATACATTCGGCCGTAGATTAATTTTATTGATTATAAAATGCTGCATTGTAAATTTCATCCCACAGTCATAAACTTCATCTGTTAGTTCTTCATGAAGATTTCTTTTATGCATTTACAGGGATGCCATTTACTGTTGAAACAGTTAGACAATAAAATAACTTTACACAAGTTTATTTGATATTACCACACAGTGATACAGTATCCATAACTGGATGACACTTCGAGCACAATTTGTTGCTCATAATTCTATTAATGTATTCACACTACTTTTCAAATCTTCTATATGAACTTTCAGTCCCCTCGGTTGTTTATTGGAGTTTACAAATATATTTGGTGTAGAAGTTGCATCATTCCGATGATACCTGTTCAGTGCTGATTCAATGAACAAAGATTCCGTGACTAAATCCCCTCCCTCTCTCTCCACCTGACCGCATTATCTTGTAGTACTTTCACCCAATCGTATGACTTTTTGTTGTATTCCTTTACGTTCCCAGTAGAGTATAGGGCTTCGAACAGGAGGCTTGAAGTTTCGGTAGCAGTAGTGTTTACTTTTACGGAATGGGGTTGCTAGTTTGATGTCCAACCTTCTCTATTTACCAGTCTTATTACAGGCTTAGCGAGGTGAAGTAGTGCATCCGGGGCCGGGGCTCGAACCCCGACGCACATTGTATGACTACAAGCAAGGAAATACCTTGCAATGGGTGAGCTTTCTTCCAGATGAATTAACTTAGTAGCCTGCACCATTTCAGATCTAGACGATTTCCTATACTCCCATAATCTAACTATCCCCGGTCCATTAGTCTATCCTGTGTAACTAACATTTCATTCATTATATAGTATTTGATAAATTGAATCTTTGAGCGGACAGTTTGTTTTTGAATGAGCTGGTTTGCCTGCCAGCCTAATTCCAACTTAGGCTTCTGATGTTCCTTCCTTATATGGAACTACTGTCGAGGCTTTGATTTTTTTAAAATTTCCGTTATTATTTGCATTACTACTCTTTTCGACACCAAACACGTGCCAATGAAAATTCTCTGTGCCTAACTGGATATATGTAAAATCCCAGTAAAACAACACAAGGCAGGAAGGCTATATAAGGCAAATTATGAAGACGTATGGTACGTCAGTGGCATAGTGGTAGAATTCTCGCCGATCACGCATTTGGCTCAAGGTTCAATCCTCAGCCACGGAAACACTCCTTTCTCCCTCTCAGCCAGTAATAAGACCGGTAAAGAGGGAAGGTTGGACATCAAACTGGCAACCCCATCCCGTAAAAGTAAACACCACTGCTACCGAAACTTCAAAGCTCTAGCTTGAAGCCTTTATGTTTGCCTTGGAATGTAAAGGGATAAAACAATGAAGCCCCATGAACATATATTGATATAACTTTGAGCTACAATAAAGTGTTCTGTTCGAAACGCCATCCAGTTAATAATACTGTCACAGGATTTCATCATGAGCTGACATTGGTTAGAGAACCACTGGAAAACCTAGGAGTACTGGACAGCTGTTTCGTCCTAGTTTGGGACTCTTCAACAGTACGCACTCGCCGGGGTTCGAACCCAGGGCCTTCTGGTTACAAGGCGAGCTCGTATACCATTAAGCCACTGGGACCCGATTCAATGGCCCATGAATTCTAACTTCTGCCAATTCATGGACCTTTGGATCGGCGGGTGCGTACTGTTGAAGAGTCCCAAACTAGGACGAAACAGCTGTCCAGTACTCCCAGGTTTTCCAATGTTTCCCTAACCAATGTCAGCTCATGATGAAATCCTGTAACCAATCAACCAAATCCCTATAAACCAATACTTGAATAATAATACTGTATCACACACTGTGTGTTATATCAAATGAATTTATGTCATATGTAACTATATATTCTACTACAGTGACTGAATATTACTCTCACATCTAAAAGAAATGCCCCTATTTACTCAATAAACTGATAAAAACTGATCATATCCTGTTCCACAAAGAATCTATTTACTTCAAAGTAAGTTTGTATAGGAAACAACAATCAATGTTTGCTTCGCTTTTCATCGATATTTCATAACACATGAGTTCGTGAACTTCTCAGATGTAATGAACTTGTAATGATATCTACCAGTGACATTATTCTGTTGCCACTGTTATCAACCTAATGTCTATACACATACACACACACCAATAAAATCTTTCTGAGTTGATTCCACGTTAACCCACAACTCTTGATTTCCTTCCTGTTATCCACCAACCTTTATCTAATTCATTGTTTCCCAGTCAGGTCCCGCACTCAACGACAGCCTGACGCGTCTTGTCACTCAACATTATTCTCAGAATACGTCCAAATCATCTCAATTTCCCTCAGCATATTATCGGGGCAATATCTTCTTGGTCAGTGTGTTGCCAGAGTTAAATAAACATCTAACTTTACAACTAGCATCGTTGATAATAATGATAGAATAAAATGTTTGACAACTAATCAATTATGTAAAATTAAAGTGTAACCTAACAACGAGTCATATTTTAGGAAGTAAAATGGGACATATTAGCTGGTTCGTGGCAATCGGCAGGAAGTCGTACTTGACCTAGGTGTCGTGCTAGTTAGTACTCACTAGTCAGCAAGGTGTATGTGCAATAACGAAGGAGCTCATATCCCTTTCTGAGATCCAAACCCATGTCAACACCCAGTGCTGCAGTCAGAGACGTTACCACTGAGCTATTCAGGCTTCTCATTGGCCTCCTGTAGGACTGTACTGAATATTTTTGATTAGACACTAGTCACTAAATAGTGTAATATGTGTAGTCCTATCTTTGGTGTAGACTGAATTCTATCAGTCATGTTTGTAATTCTACCACCATGCTAAGTGGTTCCCCATCATGATGCACTGCATTGTGAGTTGTTGAAATTAGATCGTTGAAGGCAATCAGCTGGAAGCCCTACCTGACCTAAGTTTAGCGCTAAGTTGACTGATAGGATTTAGTCTGCACCAAACAAAGGACTGGACACATTACACTAGTCACTAACTACTCTCCAATCAAACTATCTAATGCAATGCTATAGGAAGTCAGTCGCAACCCCGAATAGCTTCTCAGTGGTAACGTCTCTGACTGCAGTAGTGGGTGACACAGGTACAAATCTCGCCAGGCACATGAGTTCCTTCACGGTTGTAGATACGCCGTGTTGACTAGTGAGTACCAGCAAGCACGAAACCTAGGTCAAGTACGGCTTCCTGCCGACTGCCTCCAACCATTCAATACCAACAATTCACAGTGCACCATGATGGCGAGTCACCTAGCCTGTTTGTGGCCACATCGCAAACTTGACTGATGGAATTCAGTCTGCACCAAAGATAAGACTAGACATATTACACTAGTTACTGACCAGTGTGCAACCAAAAATGGGCCACAGTAGGCAAAGCTGGAAATCTATTGATTTCTGTACACACATAGTTTAGGGGTGTATTTGATCAATCCCTCAAACTACTTCCATCACTTTTAATAACCTTGAAGCAAAGTTATGTGAAATAGTTGAGAAGTAGTCATTCATATTGATTTTGTGACCAGTGGTTAATGCTGAACCTCTATTCAAACTGAACGCATTTGGATTGTGTATGTGACTTATTAACGACTTAGGAATAAGTTCTTTCCAATGACGATGGAACATTATGTAACCTCTTCTTCATTCTTTTACTCCCTGAACAAAGTATCATCGCCTTCTCCCGAGAGGACAACATTGTCACCTTACGGTACACTATTCAGCTATTTTCCTTTTTATAAAGTCAACTCGTGAAACTTCATTGTCGATCCTTTAGTGTGTTTGAAAAAAATGGCTCACGACCGGTGACGCGGAGTATATCCAACCACCCTAGTGGTTGCCATCACTTCAAATAAAAACTCCATATAAGCTCTTAATAAGTACGATTAGATTACCTGAATTAACAAAATTTACTTCATCAACACTCCCATCGAATCTTCATTTTCAACTTTGAATAAGAGTGCCACAGTCCAAGCTGAAAACTTCGTAAAGTCTCCAAAATCCCATTTACGCATTTAGAAAGAAAACAGCAAAGTGAGCGAAGAAATATACTCCCATTTCAATTAGTTCCTCATTATCGACTGGTTCTACACTAACATATAGTTTTCTGCATCAAAATTTCAACAATCTACTGGTCGTCTTAGTTAATCAGTTTTAGGTATAAGGAGAGGGTGGTAAAATTAAGAGGTTAAAGGTCATCAAAACAATTAACTAGTAGATGTTAGTAACAAAATTTCTAAGTTTTGAAGGAAGGGTGAAGATCAATTACTGAATTTAAGATAAGTTAATTCTCAGGCGTTGGCAACAACTCATTACGTAATCAAGAAATTTGTAAAATAGTGATGATGACTAAGAATAGGATGACTCAGAAGAATTACGCAAAATACAAACAAGTTAATAGAATTAGTTAGATTTGTGAAAATTAACGAAGTCAAAAGATAATTACAAGGAAAGGGGAATAATCGCTTTTAAAAAGTTAATACATATTATGTTGTTGGCCATGACAAAGAAAGGGGCTGTACAAAATTCCTTCAGAACTTACAGATTTGCCTTGTTCAGATGAATTCCGATTGTCTCTGCTATATATATATATATATATATATATATATATATATATATATATGTAAAAGTGGTATTCGTAGACCACGAGAAAGATTGGGTGAAATATGACAAATAACATTTTGAAAGCTTTGTTAGAATCTACTTGATGTCCAGTCAGTATCGACGAGATGAGCCAATATTGGACTGATTACAGCTTTATTCGGACCTTCACCAATCCGAAATGGGAGGTGTTCAGAAATTTCACGATAAACTTGCCTGATCGTACGCCTAAAGTAGCTAACTCCGTACGATCAGTTAAACTGGTAAATACATGAAATATCATAACTTAGTTGCTTTGAAAGCCCTTTTGAAGGGCTTTTCCAGACGTTGTGATAAGATCTTGCTATTGATATCACCCGTGAATTTCAATCTTAGGAAGACTGATTGTTTGGAAACAGTAGGCACCTACGACTTTTCACTTTCTGAGCTCATGTGTTTTCGTTCAAGAATTTAGTCGGATATCCGTTTCTACTTAGTACATCATGAATATTACCGAGTTCTCCGTTTAGTGTTTCATTTGAAAAGATAACTCTAGCCCGGTGAGCCAGACATCTAACTGGGTTACGTTTGTATTGTAGAGGCACGAAACTCAAGAAGTGAGTGTATTGTTTAGTGGAAGTAGGTTTCCGATGCAGACGTCTACATATTGTTCCGTCTGTTCCTTTAGTCATTAGGACGTCCAAAAAGGAGATAGAGTCATTTTCCTCCTCTTCTTTAGTGAAGCTTATGCCAGGATGTGCTTTATTGAATTTCTCCAATATGTCCTTAGTCTCACTTCCTTTCCTCAAAGCCATAAAGGTATCATCGACATATCGGTAATAGAAATCAAGATTATATATTAAATCTTTAAGGGGACCATTCTCTAGGCTTCGCCAGGAACACATCTGCTAGGATTAGGCCCAGTGGTTATCTCATGACAAATATTCAATAGATACGCAACATTAAATAAGATTCTGAGCTGTGACACCAACAAACAGTCTTCTACTGCTGACTCTTAACATCTCGAGGGAACTAGTCAAGCAGTCGTAACCCAACTGGCTTTTACTTGTGAACGTTCACAAGAAAACCACCAATTTTCAAATGTTGCGATGCATTGATTTGATTGGGACGCTCTCATGACCTCCAGGCTACGATATGACCTTGTCGACCACTCAGTCACAGGGACAGAACACAGTGGCCAATGAGTTCCAACCGCAGCAAATTTACAACATATCACGCAATCACCAGCCAACTTCACCAACCAGTATTTTCCCTTACATCCAAACTGGTTAACTCCAGTGGTCATTGCTTCTACCTAGAACTCCAAGTGGTTTCATTCTATATTAAGCTGGTAGTGAAACTGACTGGTTTCAGCATTAAACCTGACACAAATGTGTACCAGTTCACTCCCTCCTTGAAGCACACAAACTAACAGAAGACAGTAAAAAGATATCCAAAAGACAGAGACAGATAATACATAGAAGTGTGAGTGAGGGAAAAATAACAGTAGTAATATGGAAGAACAATAGAGTTTTATTGACTTTATTGAATGGATAGGACAAATCACAGAGAGTCAGTGCATCTCCCCACCCTCATTCAGAAAGATTATCAGCCATATCACCAACTGTCTGAGTCCAGTCTTTGGTTCTTACTATGCCGTGGACCCAAACCACGAAGTCAGTCTACACCTCCCTACGTGGTTGGCTGGTTCAAACTATTATGGATTTCATTGACTAATGCCACGTTTTCGTCTGAGTACCAACGTCATCCTGTGCTGGCTAACATTTCTCGTCGAGCAAAGCAATGGTTAGACATAAGTAACACATTTCCTAACCACCACAATCGATTGATTTTACCTCCTTACCTAACACTTGACCCAAGCTTAACCTCCAGATTACTCACTCCTTACACCTACCACCAAACACGGGAGATAGAAGGCGACCACCTACGATCAGCGACAGCTAGTCCTTTCATATTTTCCAATTTCAATGGTCGTGTCTCACCAATAGTCACGTAGGAGGACAGAGCAAACTGCTGTGAGGTACACGCGTACTTTGATCGATAGAAACCCGGATATCATGTCTACACCAGAGATGGTATAAGTTAAGAAACGCAACATGACTCTTTCCGCATCCACCCTGAAATTTTCGTCATCATTCAGTTTGCTGGAGCTTACGCAACACCTCAAACACCACGCTCTATTCCTACTTCACTTCTGCCCATTTCTAGGCTAAGAGTTGGTGTATTTCAGTCCTGTAGCATCATATTACATTTGGCGGGAGCGAATCGCATGCCAAACATCCGTAGATTGCAGCTCAATGTGTTCAGAAGACTCTGCATTTTGTCAGCGTCTTCGCCTAGAAGGACCATATCATCTGCATATTACAAGTCAATCTCTGAATAACTGGAATCAGTTGGTGTCCATTCCATTAGTACATCTGTAATGAAATTAAACCTAAATAGGGACAGTATGCATGCTTGATGGACAACACTGGTTGTCATCACTTCAGGTGATAATTCTGCATAAATTCTTACACAGCTGTGTGAATTCAAGTAGAGTGCCTTGATCAGTACGAAGTATTATTTTTCAGCATTCCCTTCACAGCCAAACATCGCCATAGTACCTCTCAGTCGATGGAATCGAATACGGCCTTCAGGTCAAGAAATATGGCAATTGTTAGACGCCAGTAAGTATCCTTTTGTTCCAGAATCTGTTGAACGGTGGTAATGAAAGGCTAGAATTCTTCCCAATAACTGAATTCTTAACGGACTCATCGTGTACGTTAACTGAGTTAAATGGCTATCCAGTGGGATCAGAGGTGTGTGCTGATGAAGATTCTCAAACCAAGTGGCAACAACTAGCCAGTACTCTCTGGTTTTCAGTGCTTCTCTAATTCATATCAATTCATGCTTTAACTTCAAAACTGTAAATGTTATTCGATTAGAAACTAATAAATGATATTTTTCAACCTTTGAGAATCTTATTTATTACTTTCAGAAGCACACTGTTAGTTATTTTTAGTAGAAGGTAATTTGTCAAAAGACGGAAAACAGTACCTCTTTACGGGATAGATATAGCTATTATTATGATCACCTCTCATCATATTGCTTCCAGAGAGTAACAGGTGAATAGATAACATCTTAAGATGAAAGGAACCGTGTTTTGCCTTAGCTACGCAATTTTTGTCGCCATTGTTCTAGTTTCGCCTTAAGTTCTTTCAAACATTGAGTAATAAATATATCAGTAAATATATCACAAACTGTGAATTTCTACGCAGTTTTATTTTATCCAGCCACTACACACCGAGTAAAATACTAAGTCGTATCATCCTGGAGAGAATAAAAGATGCAATGGATGCAGAACTCCATCCCCCCCCCCCCTCCGCAGCACCGTCAGAACAACCTGGATTAAGGAAAGGGGGGACATATGCTGATAAAATTGCAACTATTCGCATCATCATCATTACTGGACGAAGCATAGAATGGTAGTCAAGTTTCTATCTGAGCTTCAACGGCCTTGAAAATGCCTTGAGAGTGGAGTAATTTGGTAACCACGTCAACAATGTGGAGTGTAGTGACCTAAATCTTCATCAGGCTCATTTAACAGGCAAATAACGATGCCAAGTGATAAGTGATGATCCACAACGGGAAACTCAGCGAGGAGTTTGAAGTAAATACAGTATGGAATAAGACAAATCTGCCTATTCTCATCAATCATATTCCTCACTGTGGTCGACTGGAGCATGCTTTAGACTGTGCACAGGGAGTGAGAAGACATGAATACGTTGGACTGGTAGGAAAACTCCAGAAGACTTAAATTTCGCGGACGATTTATGTCCAACGTCACACACATACATACTTGAAGACTTCCAGGTGAAAATCAACAAACTGGCACGCACTAAAGACAGGACTACAAGTGAACTTAGAGAAGACGGAAATAATTACAAGCACCAATTACTCTCAACGAGAGGAATTTGAAAGTGATCACTCCCTTCACTTATCTAGGAAGCATCGTTTCAACTACAGGTGACAGCACTGATGAAGAAGTCAAAACTAGACAGTATCAGAAAGGCAAAACAGGCTCTTATTAATCTGAAATTAGTTTGAAAACCTTCCGCGCCTCGTATAAACAGCAAGCTTAGGATTTTCGGTACTAATTTCAAGTGCTTCTTTTTGGGTCAAAAACGTGGCCAGTGTGTCACGAAAAGCATTTCTGACAGCCTTCTGCAGACTTCCATCAACAACTACCGTCACTGGTTCCATATTGAAAATTAAACGGCCAGTAGGGAAGAATTAGCAACAAGAAATTGAATTTGGCAAAATACTTTTTTATATCCCTAAAACGTAAGTTCCGAATCCACTAAATAGTATCTAGTGTCACGTGTCTAGTCGTTTGTTTGGTGGAACACGCAGAGCTAGGGTGTTATGTTCAGAAAATAAGAATGAAGAGGAACTCTCATTTATCGAAAAGAAGTCTAAAAAGTTAATATAAAAATATGGGAGTGAAGAAAAAACCCAAAATAGTTGAAAGGATACCAGTTTTTATCTGTCTAGCGTACAATGTGGAAGTATCCACAAGAACTGAAAAAATAATTATGGATGCATTGAAAAGAACATTTTCCGACGCCAGATTCATTCTGCTTTACAACACAGTATGGCTGTAAATCTGTCAAAAGTAGGTAAGTATCCTGCTCATAATGAAGAACTCGACGAGGAGTTCGAAATGAATACAGGAGTAAGACAAGCCGACAGCCTATTATCACCGATGATAGTCTTAATTAGGGTGGACTGGATTATGCGAAAGACTGTATTTAGGGGGCGAGGAGGCAGGAATACGCTGGACCACCGATAAGAAGATCTGAATTTCGCAGATGATATATGTCTGATGTCACTCAAACTCGAAGACTTGCAAGCGAAAACCAACAAACTTGCTGAAGACGCTGACAGCGAACACAGGACTGCAGGTGAACACAAAGAAGACGGAGGTGATGAAAATAAACAACGAACAGCAACAGTAACAACCATCACCAATCACCATCAACGGGAGAGATTTAATAGAGGTTGCCTCCACCTATCTGGGAAGCGTCATTTCAACTACAGGCGGAATGGACGAAGATGTCAAAGCCCGTCAGAATCGGAAAGGCAAGATACGCCTTAATCAACCTGAAACTAGTTCGGAAAACTTCAGCACTCACTCAGCTTAGGGAACAAGATTTGCATTTTCAACGCCAGTGTGAAGTCGGTTCTTTTACATGAGTCAGAAACTTGACGTATCACGAAAAAGATTTCCAACAGGTTGCAGATATTCATCAACAGCAGCCCACTTCGCTGGCTGGCTCTATACTGAAGATCAAATGGCCAGAAAGAATAACCAACGAGAAACTCTGGGAACAAACCAACAGGCAAGAGCCGACCGCTCAACAAATATGTAGGCGAAAGTGGAAATGTACCGGGCATACATTCAGGCCGCCGAATGACATCGCACGACAGGCCCCCGAGTGGAATCCATATAGAAAGCGACGAGTGGGTGGCCGGTGTGAGGATGACATGGAGGAGAGCGTGTGTTGACGAGGAGGAGATGAGAGAGTTCGGTCAATTGTGGACCCAGCTGAAGAGGACGGCAGAAAACAGAACAAAGTGGAGGTGTGTATTTGAAGCCCTATGTTCCACTAAGAACGCAAGGGAACAATAATAATAATCCTGCTCCGCATGTCAACTGCCACCGCATTTATCAATTCATTCTCATTTGCAGGAGAAAGGACTGAGAGGAGAACATCTACTAGATTCTTCGAGCATATCCCTAAAAGTCTCCGTTTGAAAATCAGCAAAGTGTTCTGAAGTGCAACTGTCAGACACCTAAATAACAACGGAAATTAATCAAGCTTTCAAAATAGCCAATACACAAAGAAAACCATGGTTACCTCGGTTCACCGAGGCCACTGCTATCGGAAGATTTCCAAACAACCTGTGTATACAGAAAGATAGCATGGCTTATCTCTCACTACTGTGGTAGCCCGTAATCGTTTTGTTCTGTTGCGTGACACTCCACTCAATTCTGATTTCAGCTTTCACTGAGTTGAACTCACTATTAAACTTCCAAATCTACTTACTTGTTTTATTTACGTGGAGCCAAGTGAAAACGTTGGTAGAAAACCGAACGCGATGGAAACGTGCGGCTGATGTCCTATGTTCCTCAAGGAATTAAAGGAAACAATAATAATAATCCACTACTACTCCCTGAACTTTCCATCATAAAATGTATAAATTCGCTCTATTGTTCGATGTTTTATTCTCTCTCTAGTGTCCCATTGTTTCTAAACGTCTGAACTCCAACGCCCTTATCTGATGATTATATAAACATTTACTCTTTCAAAACTGAACAACTCGTATGCTTACATCCTTTCCCGGAATTATTTTGCTTATACTTTCTATCTATTACTCGAAGTCACTGTGTTCAGACAGAATTTTGTAACTTAAAATTTGATTTTGTTTAGGATGTATTTAGTTGAACAGAATCCATGAAATAAAACGAGTTCGTATCGGAAAGGCAGATTATGAGAGACTTCGTTAAGGGATGTTTATTTGGAATTTCGTATCTCTTATATGAGATATAATAGAGAAGATTTGTAGCTCAGGTGGATGATTTTGGTGTGGTTGTGTTCTCTGAGCTGGATGGTTTGTGCGTCGGTGGTACAGCGGTAGAATGCTCACCGACCAAGCATGTGGTTCGGGGTTCGATCCCCGGCCACGGACGCACTCCTTTAACTCGTTAAGCCAGTAATAAGACTGGTAAAGAGGGAAGGTGGAACATGAGGCTAGCAAACCCATCCCGTAAAAATAAATACCACTGCTACTGAAACTTCAAACCTCTAGCTTGAAGCACTAAGTCCCACTAGGAACGTACAGGAATATATATATATAATATAAATGGGAGGAACCTGAAAGAAACAACCTTCTTCACCTACCTGTGAAGCATCGTTTCAACTACAGGTGGACGACACTGACGAGTATATCAAAACCACGATCCGGAAAGCAAGACAAACTTTCATTACTCTCAAGTCTGTGTGGAGATCAACAGCACTCCTCAGCATGAAAAATAAGATCCGGATTTTCAACTCCAATGTGAAGTCAGTGCTACTATACGGATCAGAGACTTGGCGCCGCTTCACGAAGGGCACTTCGAACAAACTACAGACCTTCATCAACAGCTGTCTTCGCTCAATACTCAAGATCAGCAACAGGGATATCTGAAAGCAAACCAACCAAGCAGGAACCAATTGTGCCACAAATAAGCAGGAAGAAATGGAGATGGATTGGCCATACTCTGAGGAAACCATCAAGTGACATCACTAGACAAGCCCTCGAGTTGGATCCGAAAGGGAAGCGGCGATTTGGTCGTCAGTGCAAGGGTGACTTGGAGGAGGTCATGTGAAGGGGAGATGAAAGCATGTGGGCATACCTGGAGCCAGGTGACAATGGAGATGTGCAGCTGAAGCCCTATGTTCCTCTAGGAATTAAAGGGAATAATAAATAATAATATTTGATGAATATCTGTTTATATACACTACCGATAAATCTTAACAGTAGCACACGCCACAGTATTATCCTGCGAATATGTTTGTTCTTTCTTTATTCAAACAAATGAAAGTTACCGGTTGCATGAGAGACTAAATTCTATCAGTCAAGTTTGAGATTTCAGCACCATACTAAGTGGCCCGCAATCACGATGCACTGCACTATGAACTGTTGTTAATTAGATAGTTGAAGGCAATCGAAAAGAATCCGTAGCTAGCCTAGGTTTCATGCTCGTTGGCATTCCACAGCAATCTTGTATGTGTGTTGAGATTCAAAAAGGTTACCATTAGGCTATTTGGGCTCGCGATTTACACACTGTAAGAGTATAATCGGCACTTTTCCCTGGTAGATACTAGAGGTAGTGTAACCGATGTTCGGTATCAAATGAATTATAATCACAGTTAAAAGACATCAGTTGTTCCTTCAAGACAGGCACTAAACCTAGGTCAAGCAAGGCTTCCTGCTGATTGCCTCCAATCATCTAATATCAACAAATCACAGTACAGTAAGTGCATCGTGATGGTGAGCCGCTTAGCCTGTTGGTGGCCACATTACAAACTTGACTGACTGATAGAATTCAGTCTACACCAAACAAATAAAGGACTAGGCACATTATTCTAGTTACTAGCTAGTGTCTAATAATCAAAGTATTCAACAGAGTAGGTCAATCGCCAACCCAAATAACCCCTCAATAGTAATGTCACTGACTGCACCATTGGATGACGACACGGGTCCCAATGTCAGAAGGGACTACGCCTCACTACCTGACTGGTGAGTACCAACAAGGACTAAACACACCAAGGGTCAGTCACAATTAGAGCTTCCAGCTGATTGCCTCCGACCATTTTAACGCCAATCTTAACTTGCCCAAAATATATTATCCCCTCGCAAATAATGAAACAAAAAACCACTATAATACTAATAGTATAACAATATGTATATATTTTGAAAAAGAGACCGTATGTAGTAGTACAGTAAGACTTAGACGACAGAGAAGCCGGTGAGAATGAGGAATGTATGCAGATATATGCGCATTTTGATTTTCTTCAAAGAGAGAAGACAAAAAATGCGAAAACAAAGAGGAACACACACACACTCGCCAATATATATGCAATAACGAATACGAAATGGTAGCAGCATTACGTAATAATGCTAAGAACAAGAATATGCATATATATATATATATATATATATATATATATATAAAGAGAGAAATAAATAAATTGCAAAATATAATGTGGATGTATAGAAATGCGATTTATTTGCGTCCTATTCATCATTCCATCCTCCTACTCAGCAAAAATGATATCGCCAACTTTCGGCGATAACAGTAAACAACAACAACATCAAATCTCGTAGCATCTTCATCCTACAACTACTGTCTGTCTGTCTGTAGGAGAAGAAGAAGACAAGGCGTATTACATCATTTCAGAGTCATGTGATGATTAATAAAAAACACAATTTAGAGAAGACAAAGAACCAACTTCATTTATATATAAGAGAGAGCGAGAAATATAGCAACATAGATGGATGCATATATAAATGAGCTCAAACCAATGCAGTACAAATTAAACATTGGCCTATTGTGCATCTTGTGCAATGAAAAGATTTTCAGCTGTAGAGAAATGTCATCATATAGATAGATGACAGGAGCGACAACATTAACAGCAGCAACAACTACAACAACAGTAAAGGAAACACACACAATTCACCACCTTCATTCACACTGGCTTAAGATTGATAATGACAAAGATACTTTTTGGGGGGTGGAGTGGAGTGGAATACAAACGAAAAACACAAGCAAAAAGAAAAGAAAAGACGAAAACGAACAACATTCCCCGTGAATGAGTACTATAATGTGTAAATTCATAACAATCTAATTGTAAATGTGCATATAGACGTGTGCATGTATGTATGTATATATATGTATAGAGTAAAAGCTATATACGTCTCTTCTAAGAGATGAGTAACTGTGAGATTCCTTCATTTAATGTAAATGTATATTCATCTTCACAATAGATCAATACGATAGCCGGGATAACTGAGACGACCGTCTCCAGTCGATGATGTTGCTTCATTCATAATTTGAATTATTGAACGTGAAATTACTGAAGCTAAATTTATGTGACAAGCATTCAGTCGACCAGCATTTACACCAAGCCAAATTAATAATTCTTCTGTTTCATAAGCGAGTACTAAAGACACTTCGAGTTGAGCATCATCACCTAAGGAGGGGGAAAAATAGAATCAATGAAAGATTGTACTTTAAATAGACATTTCACAATAGTAATTACAAACTGATTTAATTCAATTTGGACTGCTAGTCACCAGCCATAACCAAATCCTTACACATCGTCGAAGCATTCGTACAAGGAGCCGACAGAGCACTACAGTCTAGTCATCAATCAACGGGAAAGTCAGAATTGAATTAAATAACAAGGATAAACTGATACCCACTGCATGGAAAAAGAGGTGGCTAGCTCCCGTGGCTCAAGTGGTCTGTCTAGTGGATAACGCTTTGGCGCTTGAAACGATGGACACTTGGTCTGAGCCTCAGTGGGAACACAATCACTGACTCACGAAATGCGCATCTTGGTGGATTCCGCTGCTAGCCAGTCACCATCCACAAATGTACTCAGTTACAAACGTTACGTCAACGGTTCACCAGTAGAATGCTCGCCAACCATGCTTCATACGATCCAGGGTTCGATCACCTACCTCTGACACACTCCTGAAACCTCCCTAAGCCAGTGTGAAATCAAGTACAGGGGGATAGATCGAGAGCATATACCAATACGCTGTTCAAAGAAGATGATGTGTACAAGAAGTAGTCAAACAAAGACTCAACAAAGCTATCAAAACAACTCATCACGCTACAAAACTTGTCTTCATTAACACTACCAAGCGGCGTGCTTCAACAATCTGTGAAAGACCAGTCACCAATCCTCTACACTTCATCAAACCGCGTATATCATTTTGGATGTGTTTGTGGAAGCAAATACATAGGTCGTACAGAAAGGCAATTGTCTACGAGCATGATATAGCATTTGCTAAGATGGTTGAAAACACCTGAAGTCAAAAGTGCCGAAAAAGCTCAATAACAAAACATCTTGTGGACTACGGACGTGATATCGACGCCGTCAAGTCGTTCACTATTGTCAGCAGACAAAGAAACGAGAATATGCTTGCAATTGCAGAGGCTTGTGCAATTCGAGTTAATACACCAGGTCTCTGTCTACAAAAGGAGATGGTCGTGACTCTGAATCTACCGTGGTTATACGTTTTACTTATTATTTCACCTCTTATTATTACTATTATTGTTCTTGATTTATTTAAAACTATCCTTTATCAGTAGCAGTATCTTAACTCTCCTCAACACTATTATTATTATTGTTATTATAACTATTACTATTGATATTACTCTGTTTCCAATTCTTGATATATTCTCTAATGACTAATTGTTTATCTAAGTGATGTAATTGAAGCGTAATGCAATTCAACTTAATTTTGATCTCTCATACTCTCTCTCGCCTTACCTATTTGAGCATGACCTGGAAAACATTCGCACCTGTCTTTCTGCATGACTAATTCAATGTAGTTTGTTTACTTATCAGTCTTATATCTCCCAATGTAATTTCAAAAGTATATATATCCATGTATGTAGAGTACTGAGCAGCTGACCAGTTCTACCGAAATTTGATGAATTCATTATATCCTGCTGTATTACACCTTATTGCTTGTTTTAAATAATAATTATCAGAAACGTTGATAAATAATACTGAAATAGAAAGCTAAGGACTTACCATTCCATGATTCTTTGCCGACAACTAAAGATTCTAAAAGTGAACAAGTAGGTCTTACGTCAGTGGCTACATAATACCGTGCCCTAACACGTTTAAACCATTCAGCATCAACGTAATTCGGATTTCCACCGCCTGGAAGAAATGCAACATCGACATAAATTGGTTTAACTTTATCATATGGTGATGGTAATGGTGCTTTGCCACTAGTTATATGCCCTGAGGCAATAGTATAACCAGGTGAATAAGTAGCAGTTGATTGGTTAGATCCATTCGTATGTGTAGCTGGACGTGGAGCAAGAGAAAGACGACCTGAAAAAGTAAAATAAAATAAATAATTGTGACCAATTAGATATTCAACGTAGAACTTGCAGTAATTCAATTATTACATGTGTAAAACTTGGGCACTGTGGTAGTTGTATGTAATTCCATATTACATTTGTTTATTAGATAATATCACATACAGAGTCAAACAGTATTATTGCTTACTGGATGACGTTTCGGGCCCACAGATGCTAAACCCATCCTAATTCAGCAAAAATACCATTAGTGAAATGACTAAGTAATGGGGCACAACCACTGCATTAGTATCAAGGAAAATCTAGGACACGAAGTGGATCATATACGGGAAACTTCAAAACAACATAATAAATAATTCAGGTAGTATGTAGGAAAAAGTAAGAATAATAATAATAGTAATAATGACAAGCATGACAAACATCCACAGAATGCTGACATCACCAACAATAAGGAATTTAAAGCATCAGCAGCACTTTCATACAAAGAAGAAACCTCAGAAACCTTACCTAGAACTCTTATAATAAGGCAGGAATCAAAGTGGTTGGTATTCAAACCAACTACAAACTCAATTAGCAACAAGCTTTGTTGGTTAAACGATCCTGTGGAACAGCCCATTAAACAAAACAATTTAGTTCATCTAATAGCCTGCCCTGAATGACCCTTAAGTTGAATACGTAGGTCAAAGTGGTAGAAGGATGGGGTCAGCCAGACTAACAGAGCACAAAACCCTGGTGAAATCTAGATTAGCTGACTATAATAAGATAAATAAATAGGATGGGACAAGATGACAGTTCTAAAATCTAATAAAAACAACTCAGTGGAGAGGGCGACTGATAACAACACCTTGATATGATTATGAGCAATAAATTGTGCTCGAAACGTCATCAGTAAACATTACTGTATAACACTGTGCGACATTATCAAAACAAAATTTACCCATAATGGAATTACACTCTACCACAGTGCACAAGTTTTATTCTTATATCAACGGAAGCTTTACCTTATTGAATCAACTGAAGAGAATACGTATGTAATAGTAAGGAATCAAAACCTCTCCACCCAGATATCTGGAAAATTCTACTAACCCTACGACAACGAGTAAAAAGGAGTAAAGAAAACTATGAAACTGAAGTTTCGGGTTGTTTAGTAATTACTGATCATATGAATATGAACCCCATTACATTGTGTTCGAAACATTATCATCCAGTACGTTTCACCCTGTGTGTGATATATCTATTAAACAAATTAATATGGAACTGTAGTGGTTCAAGTAAACTCACTTCGAAGTACAGACAAACATGTAAAGAAATTCTACAGACAAGCAAGACAACTAGATACACACGTGCAACTCAACTCTCCAGCCGTCTATCCCTAACATTTTGCGGTCCCTCGTCAAGTCGTGTAGACACCTTCCAATGTGCCTGAAACCAACCGTCAGAATACTTCATGCTATACAGTAATATTTACTGATAACCCCGTTTCGAGTACAATTCATTGCCGCTCATAATCATATCAAGTGACTCACACAACTTTATAACTTCGTTTATATAATTCCATTAAACATTCATCGCTTGATTTGATTGGTAGTAGTATTTTCCATATTTCCAGTATGAATAATGAGTGTTGGGTGTAGACTCGATGAACAAGGCTTCAGTAATCAACCTCTCTCTACCTACCTACCTACCTACCTACCTAGATTACTTTTTAGAATTTCAACCCTCTCCCATCATTTGTGTGGTTGTGCGTTGTTAATGCATGCAGTGCAACCCTAAATTCTTATGTTCTGACAGTCTCACTACTCCTGATCTACTAGTGTGACCTATGTAATTGACAGTCACTGCAAGGTATTTTGTAAATTATATTATTTTGTCTAATTGGGTCAATCGACAGAGCCCTTTAATCTACGCGAACTACCAAACACGTTCAAGGTCACCCACCAGGAGAGATAGCTAACAAACTCGTGGAGAAATCTAAAAGCTCACTTCAATTCAATTTGAAGTATGCACTGAAGATGTTGGCTAGTAAGGCAATGAAAGCTTCGCAAATTAACTATCCAACTAAGAGAACACAACCACATCAAAATCTTCAGCTTCCTAGCCAATTCGTGTAGACACCTTCCAACAGTCAATGTACTTCATGGACACTAATAGCATGTGTGAGGTAGCAGCTGTGCGTGGAACAAGAGAAGAACAATTTTAAAGAGCTAAAACTAAAAAAACTAAAAACAAGTTCGAATAAGGCAAGAACAACAACAAATGTCTCGATCAGGATAGATGATATGAGCTCATATATTATTATTGTTATTATTATTTCGAGGAATTAAAAACATCGAGCATCCAAAAGGTAATTAAATCGATACTCTTGAGAATAGAGTTTAAAATATTTTGGGGAGAAACGAAGTTCGACTTAGGAAGAGTATAATACTATATGTAACTACAGAAAATATGCTTTTATAAAAAAGCAGAAAAAGAGGGGGTAGGGGGCTAGGGTGACTCATGTTCAGATGATACAATGAAATTTTTTTCTAAAAACACAACAGTAGACAATGTAATAAAATTTACCGACTTTGTTATCACCAAAACAGTACGAAATTCATTACACTGTCTTTTCCTGAGTATATAGATTTACTTTTTAATTGTTTGATGGCAATCGACTCTACAAAGTATAGCAAGTTAGGCTTCTTTTACCTGTTGATTATTTTGAACGCCTTTACATTGTCTACAATGTGACCACTGTTCAATGGATGGTGCGCAGTTTCACTGTTTAATACTTGTGAGCTCTTTGATGTGGTTCAGAAATGTCGAAAAATAACCCTTCTCTCTGTTCTTCCAATGTATGTGCTTTAGCATGTGCATGTAAGTTGGTAGACACAGTTGGAGGTAGCATGATGTGAGAGTTTGACCACCTTTGACTGTTTTAAACGACTGTTAAGAAAACTTTATTTTTCGTCTAAACATGACTCACTCTACACCCCCACCCCGTCATAATTCCTAGCGTATCTCCAGTCTATCTACTCATATCCTTCTGCATATTTTTGAGTAACACGGCTGCTACACACTATCGCAATTTCTTGTTGATTAATCATCATTTGCGGTCAGCCAATTTGATCTTCAGTATCAAGCAGTGAAGGTTGTTGGGAATATTTTCGATGACGCGCACCCCAACACTCCAAGCCATACATATAGAAGTACTGACGTTACAGAAATCATGATGTTATTACATAGGTTGCGCTGTGCGTCGGTGGCACAGCGCTAGAATGCTCGCCAATCACGCAGGTGGTCCGGGGTTCGATTCCCGGCCGACGCACTCCCTTAACTCGCTAAGCAAGTAATAAGACTGGTAAAGAAGGAAGGTTGGTCATGAGACTAGCGACCGCATCCCGCAAAAGTAAACACCACTGCTACCAAAACTTCAAAGCGCTAGCTTGAAGCCACCCTATGTTCCACTGCGAACGTAAAGGAATAAAAAAGCTGTTGCACGTTAACAACCCAACGCCATGAAAACAAAACACAAACGCATCACGCGCCATGGACAAAAGAATGAACGTATTTTCTTCTTTGGAATTGGCAAGACTTCACCCAATATGAGGATAGATGTGACACCGAATTGATGACAACATTTTCAGGAAGCCACTCTCTCACACATCCGATAAGTCTTCCCTCTTCTTCTCCGAGGTAGGCAAGACTGTTGTTCACAGATCACAGAAATAGTGAGAATGACCTTCGTAACTAACACATATCTCCTACTGTGTGATCTCTCTCTTACACCATCGTCTTACCTATCCATTCAGCTACATTATATATTCCGAACATAATCATGATTAATGAATGACAACATACACACACATACAGTGGAACAGATATTTTTATACGGTGAAACTCAGGAAAACGAAGAATATCTAGCAACTGACTGACTGACTGGCTGGTTTCAACGTAGAACTTCGCACTGAGGTGCAACAGTTCAATTGTTGCCATACTCCTTCCTTGTAGCACACAAAGCAAGAGGAGAGAGTACACAGAGATTCAAAAGAGATAATAAACAGAGATATGAAGCAAAGAGAAAAGTAATATGAAAGAACAATATAGTTTTATTGGATAAGTTATAAAAAGTGGATGCATCTGCACCTAGGTATTGAGAACGATTTTCAGCTATATCACCGGTTGTCTGTCTCCACTTGTCATTGGTTCTTACTATCCGAACCAGGAAGTCAGTCTATACCTTCCTGCGTGGCTTGCTGGCTGTTTCAAACTAACTGTTATGGATTTCATTGACTGATGTTTCGGTTCGACCACCACTGGCTTTTTTTCAACCTGATTCATCCTATGTCAGCTAACATTGTCCGTCGGTCGAGGAAGGCAATGGCTGGGCATACGTAGCAGCTTTTATTAAGTTAGCTACACATTGACAAAAATAGCTCGACATTAACTTTGATAATGAAGAGTAGATAGATTAAACAACCAGACTATATTAAACTATGTATTAACAGTAATAATAATAATAACAATAATAATTTGACATTTTTGAAACTTACTAGTTTTATTCACATTCAATGAAGCACTGTTGACAGATGTAAGTCGTCTCGTTGGCATATGAGCTGTAACAGAAAACAAAAGGGGAATAAAGTAGACACAATTTAGTACAGTTTTGAATCAAATTTGACAGCTAGTCAAAATAATACACTGAAAGTAGGATATCACCTTCAAAAAGTATTATATTTAGGCATTGATAAATTTAGATTTATTTACACTAGAGGATTAGAACAATTATAGTTAGTGATTATTCATTCACAATAGCAGTTACTGCTATTACTGCTACCTCTAGTGTCCATTAGTGAAAGCAGCCATTACAATCCCTAAATGAGGTCAGGCAATCGCGAGCTCGAATAGACCTCTTCAATGGTGGTAACATATCTCTGAATCTTTCTGCTCTGGATCAGTTATCTCCAGGTGAAATTATGTTGGACGGGAAAGTCAAAACTGTCCTCGACTCAATTAATTCTATGCCCGTAACTGCAGGGCTGCAGAAATACAGAAATGGAAACCTAGTTTAATCGCCATCATGGAGGCAAATGTCGAGTTTTCAAATTGTATCAGCACGTTCATGTACGCGACTCTCGCTATTCACCTTCAAAATGGATTCGAGGAGTGGAGCAGAAAGGAAATGGTTTACCCAAAGTGAATGTAGACGGACAGATATGTGTCAGACACACAAATCATATACGAGATTCGTCAGAGATCCGACAACAGGAAGTGAAATCTAACGTTAGAAATATTGGTGGATACATCTAATCTTCGACAGCCACAATCTTAGGGGACAGATCACACCCTATCCATTACCACTAAAAGGTTAACTTAACAAAGAAGACCACTAAAAACCTTTCCAAATATATCCATAAAGAAAGTCCTACACTATTTACTGGAGGGAGGGAGATGATACGAATCCGCTTAAAACAGTAATCATCAAGTGACTCATCGTGAGATTGGACTGTTGTGAAATTTCATCCTTTTCTAACCTCGGTCTTGGTCATTTCGCCAACCAATCAGAATATTTATTTTTCGCCTACCTTAGCCAAATCGCCTATCAATTGGATTAATCCATTTCCACTGCCCTGAGTCGATTTTAATAAGGTTAGGATATATATATATATATATATATATATATATATATATAACAAATTGGCGATAGGTCCAGAACATACCTCTAGTTTCCATCAGTGAAAGCAGTCATTACAATCCTACAAGAGGTCAATCGCGAGCTCGAATAAACCTCTTCAGTGGTAACGTCTCTGAATCACAGAAGAGACATGGATTGAGTTCCTTCAGCACTGCAGATACACCTTGTTGATCGGTCAGTGCCAATGGATAAGTTACGTAGGGCTTCCTATCGATTGTCTTTAGCCAATCAAGTTGACAACAATTCAGAGTGCAGTGCATCATCATGGCAAACCATCTAGCATACTGTAGACATTGTCAACTTGACTGTCATGGAGTTTAGTTTGTACCAAATAAAAGACTAGACGCTTGACGTTAGTTACTATTCAGTGTCTAATAACATTAAGATAAGATCGAATTCTGAATACTTAGAGATATCGCTTTAGGAATAATAATGATAGCTCACTGTGTGGAGGTCAACAACTCTCAGCATCAAAAATAAGATCCGGATTTTCAACTCCAATGTGAAGTCAGTGCTGCTTACTATACGGATCAGAGACTTGGCGCGTCATAAAAAGCATCTCAAAAAAACTACAGACCTTCATTAACAATTGCCTTCGCTCATTACTCAAGATCTGATGGCTGGCCAGAAAAGATCAGCAACAGAGATCTCTGGCAATGAGCGAACCAACCAGGAACTGATTGTGCAACAAATAAGCAGAAAGAAATGGAGGAGGTGGATTGGCTGGCCATACTCTGAGGAAACCATCAAGTGACATCACTAGACAAGCCATTGCTCGAATGGAACCCGAAAGGGAAGCGGCGAGTTGAGCGTCAGTGCAAGGGTGAATTGGAGGAGGTCATGTGAATAGGAGATGAAAACGTGTGGGCAGACTTGGAGCCAGGTGAAGACTCTAGCAGAGAAC
Organism: Trichobilharzia szidati; assembly: GCA_944472155.2. Lineage (NCBI taxonomy): Eukaryota > Metazoa > Platyhelminthes > Trematoda > Strigeidida > Schistosomatidae > Trichobilharzia > Trichobilharzia szidati. Next base: position 4,044,468 of record OX235271.1, on the reverse strand, counting down.
CGAACGCAATGGAGACGCACGGCTGAAGCCCTATGTTCCTCTAGGAATTAAAGGATACAGTAATAATAATAATCACTGTTTATAGTGAAGCTGCATAGATTGATATGGTAAGGGCATGTGTTACGTAGGCTTACTCATTGTCAGGTTGGAAAAGAACGAGTGGTGATCAAATCAAAACACAGTATCAGTTCATAAAATCCTTAACAGGTAGTTTAAGCGAGTCGTGAAGAAGGGTGTCGAACTGCTTGGTTGAGATCCTTAAGATGCTGAGAACCAGTGGCTGAAATCATATTCATCTGTATCACCTTTCAAAGCAATAATCTCATATGTTGACCATATTTTAATGCTTCTGCAGACGCAATAAAACGGTGAAGACAATACCGATCAACTTGAACAAAACAAGAACAATCACCAAAATGAGAAGGCGAGTAAAATGTATTGAACTGTTTCAATAACTTCTGTTCAAAAAGTCTCAAAAATATACACCATCAAATGTATCGAAAAGTTATGCTGATAAGAAAGACTTGATTAAGTTATCACTATGGTTAAAACATCTCGACAAGACAGTAAATAACTTGAAAAGTTTACTGATAAAACACGAAAGACAAAATCCGATACAATGAAGAAAAAAATGCGACTAAGTAACTGACTGACTGACTAACTGACTAAATGGTTTCAGCATAGAACATTGCAAAGATATGCACCAGTTTAATTTACACACTCCCTCCTTGAAGCACACAAACCAACAGAAGACAGTAAACAGAGACTCAAAAGACAGAGACAGATAATACATAGAAGTGATAGTGAATAAAAAAGGATAGCAGTAATATAGAAGAACAATAGTTTTATTGGAAGGACATGACAAATGGCAATGAGTCAATGCCTCTCCCCAGCCCCCCCCCCTGAGAATGATTTCGATCCATATCACCGATTGTCGGTCTTCAGTCGTCATTGGATCTTACCATCCCGAGGACCCCATAGAGCCAGTCTAAACCTCCCTACGTGGCTGCCTGGCTCACACTAACTGTTGTGAATTTCATTGACTGATGCACCCATGTTTTCATTTGATCATCACTAGCTCTACTCCAACCTGACGGTATGTCAGCTAACATTCACACCGTAGAGGAAGGCAATGGCCAGGCATGAGTAACGCATATCATAGCCATCTCAATTAATGTAGCTTCACAATTTCGCAATCGACTGACTTTATCTCCTTACCTAACATTCGACCTCAACACTAATCAACTTATTACACCTACCACCACACACCGGAGATAGAAAGCGGACACCTATGATCAAATACACCTAGTCAGACTTTTCATGTCTTCCACTTTTAATGACCATGTCTCATAGCCATCAAGGAGGACAGAGTCAACTGCTTCTGCGCAGTACACACGTCCTCTGATAGACGAAATAGGTAGAGGAACCAAGTACAACATAAATGTCAGGCTGAAGGGAATTCATCCAACTACCAAATAAGCTACACAGTACAGAACAAGAGCAGTTTATTGAAACAATCTAAGGTTGTCAAATCCCCCCCCCAACCTCTTTCATGTTACATTCAACCGCATTTACCACATACATATATATTGGACGAACAGAGAGAAAGATTTATGATCACATATCTGGACACTTTCCAAAAAACTTGAGATTGAAAGGTCTCTATAGATGTGCTCAAAATATGAAGTATGCAAACATTTTGTATGTTGATGTTCACATTGTTTTAGACAGATTGTATATAGTTTATAAGGTTTTACGTAATATTTATTATTCCGTTCAATTTATTGTTCTTGCTTTATTCAATAATAAGCATCGTTTTACTGACATACACAACATGAAGTTTACACAGTGTTAAAACATTGTCGATTGTTTTATTTGGGCATCTGTGAAAGTTGGTACATATTTCACAGATACAGCTTCTTGACATTATCTGAAAGTAGATTCATTTACCAAAACTAGAAGGTATAGATTGCATACAGGTAATTCAACTATTATTATGGAAAGCATTAACGAAGCGATTGTGAGATGATCATTTTTGATGATTACAGTATACACCACCTACTGTTTTCAAAACTCCCATGAACAATCCAATAATCTTAATTGTTATTACTAGCAAACATGAATTCTGTGTAAATACAGTTTCGTAAAATTAAATACAAATTACCACTTACATGTTGGCTTCTTATCTCCATTTGTAGTTGCACCAGTAGCGGCAGCAGCAGCTGGTGGTGGTGGTTTCTTTGAAGCGTCAGGACCTTCCGAGGAAAAAGAGACAGTATCAAAAGTAGACATTAAATCAACTGGAGAAAACGAAAAGGGAAACTAGCAAAGTTGAAAGAACTTAAAAACTTTTGTAAATGAAAAGAATAAGATCGCCGTAAGCAAGGAGTGGATTCACACAGTCGTGTACGAGCTTACAGAAAGTTGTCATCTGAAATGACAAGATGACAACCACTGGTGTCCGTGTAAGGAATTCCCACTGTCCCCCTTCCTGCTAAATTTCACCACTGATGTACTCATGGAATTAGCCACAGTTGACAGCAGCGACTCAGCGATTGACTTGTTACCAGCAGAGAACAACAAGGATGATATAGTACTTCTGGGTGAAGACGCAGACAAAATACAGTCTTCTGAACACCTTGAGTAGCAATGTTCGAATGCGTGAAGTGCGATTCACTCCCGTCAAATGTAAGATGATGGCGCTACAGAACTGGATTACACAGGCTCACTCCTAGCTTAAAGATAGGGAGTGGGGTGGGGATAGATCGTGTTGACTTTCACACATTCTTCTTTCGAATCCCTTTATTTTCTTTCTTTTGTCTTCCCTTCATGTACTGCATAAAGTTTGGCAACTTGAAATGGTGCAGTTCTGAGCAAAATTCCATGTTGCAACCAGTTAGTCAGGAGTGAACAATGTTTAAGAAATGTCTGTTCAAATAACTTCATAATTCGATTTGGACTCGTGTAACTTTCCAAGACATTTCGGTAGTGAAATTAGGTTTAAGGGGGGTCCACTACAATGTTTGTCATTAAATTTTATTATAAATTTACTCATACATGTGACCAAAGGTGATTTTAACGTTCTGAAGAAAGTGTTCATTAAGGTTGAAGACTCAGACGAAATACAGTAAGTATTCCGAAAAATCAACACATTCAAAAGTGTTTGGCAGACGATACATACGTATAAAATGTGAAATTATGCTACAGCAACGATCTGCAGCTAATTCTAAATAGAGCATAGTCGAATGGGTGTGCAACCACTTTATCCATTCATAAGTTTATTCGTCCCCAACGACTGACTGTAAAGTAATTTTAGTATGGGTGCAAAAGGCCTGTTTAGCATTTGTCAACTTGAATCAAAATCAGCAGAGGTGTAATATCCAGTTACTTACCCCCCACCCATGCCATGCTGTTCAGTGGTTTGAAACATTCTTCTACTTCTTCACGGCTATGAAACATGGACTTTCAAAGTGGAAGCTAAGAAAGCGACAACCACTTTGATTGCAAAGTGTTTGCGTTTAATTTCTCTTGAAAGATGGCATTTGATGGTTCGTCATAATGAAATTGGACTTAGCGTTACGTCAGGACAAGTCGCACAATTCACTTTCACAACCTACCTCAAAGCTAGAATTTCGCTTCCTCCCTCCCACCCCAACACTCGACCGACGCTTAACCTTAATATTACTCACCCTATTACACCTACCACCAAACACGGAAGATAGAACCCAAACACCATAGTATTACTAAGTTCCAGAACCTGTCAAAAGGCGAATATCTGATCAACACACCCTCCGCTTGATCTACAGTTTGCCTGGTTTACCAGTGTTTGTTTCTCCAGAGTACCACTTAATCTTCACATGATTATTGAGCCTAAAACTTTAGATATCACATATAAGTCAAAATAATCCGCCCATGATTATCACAAGAAAACTTGTCTGCCTTCTTGTAATCAATGAATTACACCGGTCTCTCATTCCCAGACGTTGCTTAATATACCTTAGTTAGCCTAGACAGTAATCTGTCACCAACACCGTCTTTTAAACACCATGTCATGCTACTACTGCCTTGTTTCAAATTAGAGACAGTCTTTGTAACCTCGGTTACACAAATGGAGGACTATTGTTTACATCCCATTCAGCTGAGCTTGGACGTAGGTCAGCTAGATTTGTCCTCAAAATGCTTCCTTCAACGTCGTCTATCTCTTGAAAGCTAACTCGGGAGCAGTTTTCTCGGAGATTGTCACGTTACAAGTAAATCGAGCTTATTTGATGCCCCATGACCTGCTGATTAAACTTTAATTAGAGTCAATCAGAGCTCCTTTAGAAAACACTGAAAGCTTGGAGAAAACAAGACAAAAACAGAACCTGAACCGTTTAAACAAGGATTAGTCTACATGGCATAATTACCTGTTGGCAATGGTAAATTCTGTGGCATCCCCCATGAAGCAATTGGATCATGCTTAAAACCATCAGTTGGCGAAACTTCATTCTCTTGTGGAATACCACCAGTGTGGAATTCTTGTTGTGCATGCTCTTGAAGTTTGATTGGTGTATTCATATTCATATTCAGGTTGTTATTATTATTATGAATAATAAACTCATTAGCATCCCCATTATTGATAGGCTGTTTCAAATCCCCTGAAGAAGGTTCACAATCTGATGCATCATTCACATAACCATTTGCTGGTTTATGCATAATAACGTCGTCAGCTCCACCATTGATGTTGTTTGCATCATCACCGTTCATAATATCTGAGCTGATATCAGTTGATTCAGCAGGTAAATTCTCAGGAGAAGGAAGCACATCATCTATGGGGAAAATAGAGGAGGAGGAGGAGAAAAAGAAGGAGAAGCATATATACATACATTCTCAATGTTTTACATAGATGTATATTCGCATAATTCCAAATGACAAACATAATGGAAACAAGAGAAATCAGCCTGACGAATGACTGAATGGATTCAACAGAGAATTTTGCACAACAGTGCAGTACTGGCTTTTTTAATTTTTACCGGGTAGGGTTACCAGCCTCACACCCAACCTTCTCTCTTTACTACCAGTCCTATTGTAACAATAGAAGACAAGGGCCAGGCAACAGATCGTTTATTACGGAAAATCAACACATATATATAGATTTTGATGTGCAGTATAGAAGATTATTGTTAGTAGAAAATACAGTCTTTTGATTGGTTGTTTCTCACAGAAAGTTAACATTGCATCTGTTTGTGGCTGTGTCAGATCATCCATATGCTAACTGTATCCGCCTAGGCAAAGCCTTTGTTCTCATTTTCTCACCACCAATATTGGGGACATAAACATTGATGTCAATTACTGTCTACCAACTTTGGCTAACAGCCAGCTCTCATCACACTATTACTACCGGCTTAGCAGAGTGACCTAGGTGTGTCAGTGGCCGGGGATACAACCCAGACCACATGAGGTGTGGTTGGCGAGCATTCTACCGCTAAACCGCCGATGCACACAAGGTAATGCTTAAATTTAATTTCCATGTTGTGGTGTCTTCTAATGCCTGTATAAATTACAGCAGTTTTAGTAAACAATATCCTCGCAGTATATTCAGAAGACGAAAAATACTGAGAGAAAAATTGTTTCCAACCAATTTTTCTCCTGATTTACTACTGATTGGTTTCAGCATAGAACAACTTTGAACAAAAGTGCAACAGTCCAAGGCCCCACACTCCCTCCTTGTAGCAAGACAAAAGAGAGGAAAAAAGAGATTCGGAAGAAGCATAATAAGGATAAAAAAAATAGTAACATTGAAAAACAAAAGGCTTTTATCGGATACAGGAGATCATAAAAAGTAAATGAATGCATCTGTACCATCACCGAGAACGATTTTGAGTCATATTACCAATTGGTCTGTCTCTAGCCTTCATTGTTTCTTACCATCCTGAGGACCTAAACCAGCCAGACAGTCAGTTTACACCCCCCCCTAAGTCGCTGGTTGGCTGGCGGGTTCGAACTGCCAGAGATTTCATAGGCTTATTCCATGATTTATTTTGCCCACTACTAGCTCTTCTCCAACCTGATCCTATGTCAGCTGACACTGTCGAGGAAGGCAATGGCCAGGCATGAGTAACACATGTCATAACCATCTCAATAGATGTAGTTTCACAATCTCACAATCGATTGACTTTTCCTCCTTACCTAACATTCTACCGAAGTCAAACCTAAAGATTACTCACCCTATCATGCCTACCACCAGACACGGGAGATAGGATGCAGACACCTTTGATTAAAGACAGCTAGTCAGGATTTTTATGTTTTCCACCTTGAATGGTCATATCGCATAACCATAAAGGAGTACGGAGCGAAATGCTGCTAAGCAGCATACATATCCTTTGATAGATAGTCAGCCAGATATCATATCTATCCCAGAAATGATGTAAGTTGACGTATGATAAACTATCCCTCTATACCCCGACCGAAAGCTGCTAACTTGACGTAGTGGTCGGGCTTGTACACCGCAATGACACAACAAGCTACACTGGCTGAGACTTATGTCGATTGAGGTCCCACCATGCCAGAAAGGTTGTTTGGATAGCGATTAGACAAAAAGCAGTTACCCAATCCAATTCTATGACTCAAACAAAATCACAAAATATCATGCCAGATCGGTCGGGGCCCGGATTAACAACGACCGCGCTTCCTGCTGCTGTGTCACAGGGCAGAAGTGATAAATATGCTACTGAGACATACCAAATGAAAAAGAACAATGAAAAAACAGGCCGCGTGTGACCGGCCTCAAGCAGTTGTCCCCTGGGCTCTGCGGTCACGCAACCAACTTCCACGGTGTGGGCAGCCGGGAAGTAACAATCGCCCTCACAATCCAAAACGCACGCGAAACCTCTCTAATCCTCACTTATCTTTGTCTTCATCTTCATCTCTTTTATCTTGCCTTCCTTCTACTGATGCAACTCCTCTACTTGATGGCTCTTCACTTCATCTTCATTCTGTGTCCACTAAAAAAACGTCTGAGATTTCATCAGCGATCAACCTGCTAGAGCTGATTCAACCTCCCATACAGGTAAAGTTGTCAACACGACCTACCACCATTTCACTCCTGCCCATCTTTAAGCTAAGTGTCGATATAGTCCAATCCTATAGCATCATCATCTTAGATGCTAGCCACCACAAACGGACAAAAGTTGGAATTTAACAGGCATTTCATTCCTTTCCAATGATTGCCTTAAATATAGTCAACGGACACACACCTCATACCCTTACAATTGTCCTGAGATCTATTCCTGGTCCGTCAGGTTATAGGTAAAGAAAGTAATAATGCTTTGGATAAGAATTAAGCTCTAAACTTTTAAGTAGTTAGGATTTATTGGCAGGTGTGTATTTCGCTGTGTACTCATTCATGAAACACACTACTTGGTATATAGTGTATAAAGGAAGGGGGGGGGTTGGGGTGATCAGAATTTTTTCTAAGAGCCTTCTGTAAACTTGATTCCAAAAATTAACCAACTGACTAACACACTAGCAGAAATAAAAACAACTTTCTACATTGATCTGATTCATTCATTACACATGAATGCGAACACACACACAAGCCTGTCTACATGACTAATTTTTGTATTGACAAATGAGAGAGAATTAACAATAATGATACTACTACTACTAATAATAATAACGATTTAAGCGTTTTTATACTTATACCGTTAAAATGACTACTTCAATAAATCGTCTACACATGAGGTAGGTGTACACAACACACACACGCACAGATGCGCGCACGCGCACACGCACGCCACACACAGGTGGTGTTGAACACATTGCCTATTATTACTATGATTATTATTATTCCGCGCCTAGAAATTAGTCAGCAAGGGAAAATAAGAGAAACAAAAGAGGAAGAAGGAAAACATTTTCTAACTACTGATCAATGAAAATGGGGCGTTGATTGAACAAAACAAAACAAAAAAATCAAACAGTGTAGACGGCTTGTTTTGTCTGTGTTCAATATATATGCTTTATTTTTAAAAAAATAACGAATTACTGTTCACCTCCTCTATTTAATAAATTCCGACCATAAGATCAAAATTATAAGAATTAGTCAGTTAGTAGTTAGCTCGTTAGTTCTTACTGACTTGTTTCACAACACACAGAACAACTTCGTATAGAGAAGTGCAACAGTTCATTGACTCAGTGACTGACTGGTTTCCTCGTAGAACTTTGTACCCATATGCACCCAGTTCAACTTACCACACTCCCTCCATGTAGCACAAAAAGCCAAGAGAAGACAATACAAAGAGATTCAAAACAAAGAGAAATAATAAACAGAGATATCAGGCAAAAAGAATAGTAATATCGAAGAACCACAAAGTTTTATTGGGTATTATAAGTCACAAGGTGTGGATGCATCTGCACCAGCCATTGAGAACTAGGATTTTAAGCCATATCACCAATTATCTCCAGCCATTGGTTTTTACCGTCCCGAGGACACCAACCAGGAGGTTTACACATTCCTACGTGGCTGGCTGGTTCAAATTAACTGTTGACTGATGAAGCTTTTGTTTTGGTGTGACCACCAGTAGGTGTTTTCAAACTTTATCCCATGTCAGCTAACATCGGCCTTTTCATGTCTTCCACTTTCAATAGCCATGTCTCACAGCCAGCCCAGCTGAGCAGTAACATACGCCTTTTGGGACAGCATTTCAACTTGCCACACTCCATGTTCCACACAAAGAAAGACAAAAGAGAGACAGAGATTTGAAAAAAAGCAATAATAAGCTCAAATGTGAGGAAGAAAGAATAGTAGTAACCATGGGAAAGTAATGAGGTTTTATTGGATGGATATAACAAATCATAAATAGTGAATGTGGTGAATGCGCATTCGAGAGAGCTGGCTGCTAGCCAAAGTTGGTAGACAGTAATTGACGTCAATGTTTATGTCCCCAATATTGGTGGTGAAAAAATGAGAACAAAGGCTTTGCGTAGGCGGATACAGTTAGCATATGGATGATCTCACACAGTCACAAAGCGATGCAAGGTTAACTTTCTGTGAGAAAAAACCAATCAAAAGACTGTATTTTCTACTAACAATAATCTACAATAATGTACATTAAAATCTATAAATATGTGCTGATTTTCTTCAATAAACGATATGTTGCCTGGCCCTTGTCTTCTGTTGTTACAATACCACTAATAGTACCTTAGTCATTGATGTTCTTAGAGTCCTGAAGACCCTATCACCTCCCTACGTGGCTCATTATCTTTGTTCATTTATTTACTTATTTATAACACAAAACCTGATGAAATATGAGCACCAAGATGATGCGCCACACAATAATAATAAAACAACATATGAGAAAATGTAGTGACAGAATGAATAAAGAACTTCGTCCGGAAAGGAAGCAGTTATATCTAACAGGATCAAACAGCAGTTCGCTCCGTCCTTCTCTATGGAGGTGAGACGTGGCCATTGAGAGCGGAAGACATGAAGAGATTGTCTGTTTTTGACCACAGATGTTTACGATCTCTTTCTCGCGTTAGGTGGTATAATAAGGTAAGTAATGTCGACGTTAGGCGTAGAGTGTTGGGCAAAGAGGGAAAATCAATCCAAGAGGCCATAAAGTTACATAGATTGAGATGGTTAGGCCACGTTCTGAGCATGCCTAACCATCGTCTCCCCCGACGGGCATTACTAGCTGATATAGGTCAGGTTGGTTGGAAAAGAGTAAGTGGTGGCCAAACAAAAACATGGCCTCATCAATCCATGAAATCCTTGACAGTTGAACTGAGTCAGGTAGGGAGATGCAGACTTCCGGGTCGGGGCCCTCGGGACTCTAAGAATCAATGGCTGGAGACAATAGGTGACATGGCTCAAAATCGTTGTCAATGGCTTACGCAGATGTATTCAGTCCCTGTAATCTTTCATATTCCTTTCTACCATTACTCATTCTGTTTCACTCTTATACTTGTCAAAACTCTATTGATTCTCTTCACTCATTTTCCTGTCTACCTTTGTGTGGTATTTGGAAGGTGGCAACTCGAACTGCTGCACTTCGGTGCCAAGTTCTATGTTGAATCCAGACAGAGACAGACAGGATCAAACAGCCATTCGTTGAGCTAATGTCACAAAAGGAAGAAAGAACGAAATTGTAGCCCGTTCGCCACTAATTGTGATTCTTGGCCATGTCTGATAATGTTTCCAGCCACAAATTTGAACTATCTCTCGGATCCCAAACAGGGAGCTGTGACACACCAGCCGATGTTAACCTAACACAAATATCCTTCACCCCACGACACCACGTCATTAGTTGACCACCTCTCCGCTTTTTACATGTCTAGCGAACAGAAACCGGTACGGAAGCTTCTGGGATGAAATTTTTAGCAAATGTCCAAGCTATCGGAGACGGCATTTCAAGATGACGAATGACTGGTGATCGCCACTGTGTCCAAACATATGCTGCCAGACCTCAGGATCACTTACACGATGAAGTCATCGAACATAAACAATTTAAGACGATATCGATTGTATACTTGAGGTCGACAAGTACCTCTCCAGGGAGCAGAGCTACACCGACACCACGCGTCCTTCAGAACTGACTCCAGAATGTCATCGATAGCAAAATTATACAGAAACGAAGAGGTTAGGCAAGTCTGTCCAACCCCGCTGTGGACTGGGAACAGTGATGACAGCTGGTTGTGTGCCCTCACTCTACCTGAGGTATTTCTGTATAAGGCTATTAGGGTGTTAACCAACTTCGCAGATACACTCCTCTCTAACAGACACTTCCGGTGAACAGTTCTGTAAAACGAATCGTAGGCAGCCCCAATATCACGAAACACAACGATTGTTAGCCTGCGTGGCCAGCCACGTGGCTCAAACAAACTGTTGAACATTTCATGTTCAAGGCGAAAGGATTAAGGGACGAAATATTTACTTTTTCCGTTCGACCCTAGTTTCTGACTCCTCGCTCTATAAACAAACTCATGAAAATTAATTTGGTGCTCGCTAGTCACTGGCTGCAGGACGAGAAGTTGTGGGCAGTGGGATCTATCAGGTCAGGAGCGGGGAAAATACTCACCCACGACATTGGCTGATAGTCTCACCAAAATCACGAATTGACAGAAGTTATAATTCATGGACTGGCTACCGAATCGGGTCCCAGTGGCTGAATGGTCTACGAACTTTCTTTGTAACCCGGAAGACCCTGGGTCCGAGGCCTCGACGAAAAGAGGTGCCCAGTACTCCAGTGCTGGTTCTCAACGCACCCCGTTAAATAAAATCATTTTTACACCCAATCAAAACAGACCTACCGTTAGCACAAGTTTCATGGTGTTGTGAATTCGCTTCCGCGGCAGTTTTGTCTTTGGATGATTCGTCCACTTTGACAGGTGTTTTTGTCAAAGGCGAAGGTTTATTTGTCACATTTTTCGATGATGTTGAGGCGGATGAAGGTGGTCGCTGAGCTGCAGTCTTTTTCGGCACTTGAGACAATCGAGCTGTATTGTGATGATTTTGCCCAGTCGAATTGGCAATACTTTCATTACTAGCAGATGCAGCGTGTGTTGTTGTTGTTGCTACTGTGGGGCGTCGTATGCCTAAAACAGAAATAAAAGAGAAAATTTAGAAAGAACGACTGAAAAGGTTTTGAGAATTCAAAAATTTCAATTTTCAGATTTTTCACACAAACCAAAATCAGAGAAATCATTGAAAACTAGCTAAGAGCACTGACTGTCTGCTTCCAGCATAGAACTTTGTACAGAAATGCAGCAGGTGGAGCTCTCACACTCCCTCCTTGTAGCACACAAAGCAAGAGAAGACAGTAAAGACATGCATCTATGCCACTGAGAACAACTTCGAGCCATATAACCAATACCCTACAGCCATTGGTTCTTACTATCCTGAGGACCTCAATTAGCCAAGGAGTCTACACCTCCATACGTGGTTGGCTGGTTGGTTCAAACTAACTGTTATGGATTTCATTGACTGATGAAAAGTTCCGGTCTCAACAAAGCTCTTGCACAACTTCACCCATGTTAGCTAACATTTCCCGTCGAGAAAGACAATAGCCAGGCATGAGTAACATATGTCATAACCACCACAACCGGTGTAGTTTTATAACCTCTTTGATAGATTTTTTCTTCCTTAACTAACACTCAACCTATACCTGACATTAAAATTATTCATCCTATTATACCACTTAACACGGGAGATAAAACGCAGTCACATATGATGAAAGACAACTCGCCTTTTCATGTCTTCCATTTTCAATGACCACGTCTCACCGATAACCATAAAGGGGGGCGGAATGAACCACCATGCAGAACACATATCTTTTGATCGATAGACACCCGGATAACATGTCTACTCCAGAGATTTTGTAAGTTCAGAAATACCACACGAGTCTTCTATATATGCTGAAATTCCATCATCAATCAGTCAGTTCGTTGGGTCTGATGCAACTTCTCAAATAAGTGAAGTGGTCATCACACTCTACCACCACTTCACTCCTGCATATATTTAATCTAGGAGTCGATGTAGTCCAGTCTCACATTTGACAGGAGCAAATCACATGCCAAATATTCGAAGACTGCTTATCAGTGGTGCTTAGAAGACTCTGCATTTCGCCAGCATCTTCACCTAGGAGGACTATATCATCCGCATATTCTAAGTCAACGAGATGATTGTCCGGTGGTAAAAAGTCAACCACTGTGCCGGTGATAAAATTAAACAAAAATGGGGACTGAGCATCCCTTAGGGACACCTGACTGTCACCACTCCAGAGCACAACTGGAAGTAATGGACAGCTGTTTCGTCCTATTTTTGGACTTTCCACTAGTGTTCCCCCATGGCACACCCTATCGGGGGTCGAACTTGGGACCTCCATATTAACAGAAACCAAGCTTGTTGATCATTCAGTCACTTGGACTGGATTTTCTATGACTGGTCAATTCGCGCTATTCTTACCACTAGTGTCTTCTAATGAACATCTACTTCACCACAACTCCGTGAAAGAAACCCACTGGTCATGACCACTCATCACAGCTTCAAGATGTCAATCGCATAACTTGAAAATTGGTTAAAAATAATGATACTTTCTGGAGTGCGGATAAGAAAAAAATTACCTGCGCTTAACGGTTGTACTGGTCGTTTGCGTTCATACTCTGCAGGCACAGCTTTTGAATGACGAAGGTAAATGAAACCAGAAATTAACGCATCTAAACTTGACAAAATACGCGTTTGATGTGCATTTGGTGAAACGAAAAGAATACGGAGTATAGGTTCAGTGTCTTTAGCCGGTTTCCAAACAACTAAAGCTGATACACTCGTATACGAAAGCTAAAAAAGAAAACCAGATGAAGCAAGCATAAAATTTAACATTATTAATGACTAATAATCGGGAATTACTAGAAAACGTATCACACTACTACTAACCGACTTACTGACAAAAACACACGAAAGATACGCAGTCCGAACGAGCCCCTGACATTCAACTCGGAAGAAAACCATATCCATGAATTTGAAATTCGAAGGTGATGGATGAGGCATAAGATATGCTTGAATCAGACATTCTATACTGCTTAACTACAAATGACCCTCACCAGGCGTTGTTGTTTTCTATCCCTGTTTATTTAGTCCTTCTATGCACTATTCCCTCATTAGTACAATTAATACTATTACTTTTGTTACTATTAGTACTACTATTCTCACTCTCCACTTGTCCCACCTGTCATTCTAAATCCCAAACATTTTTTACAATGCTGAATTCTATGTTATCAAATTTCACACCACATTATGTAACACTTTATATTAGCCTACCAACTCTATAATTATACTTCCCCTTCTAACATCTATACATCCTATGAATTATTCTATATATGACATTGATTGTTTTACCACTTGACAACTGACTATAACTATTAATCACAAATAATGTAATTGCATCTGATACTACTATTATTATTTCATGCATTCACACCTTTATACAGCTTGATAATAAATTCGTTGAAAAGAGTCTCTCCTCTGAATAGTTTGTTCGCAAAACTAATAAAACCTTTCAATTATATATTATTCTTTGCCTAAATTGAATTCCACAGTGCACATAGTTCCATACGCAACAGATCATCTATTAAAATCTATAAATAAATGTAGATACACTGTGTGAGTGCACTCAATTAGAAACCAGTTTCGACAGCAAAAATATTCTGATGAATACTGCTCTTGAGGCAGTTAGGAATGAACTGGACATTCCGAATGAACTCAAAAACATAAGAAAGCTCTCGGTTGATGAAATAATATTAGGTGTTCAGTTATGTTTAATCTCCAGTGTATTCGAATTAAAAAAAAATAAACCACGTAAACAAACGAGAGGGGTGGAAATGGGATCCCTAATATCTCCAGTAGTAGCAGACATAATGTGCGTCGATGGCACAGTGGTTAGGACTCTCGCCGACCATGCACATGGTCAGAGGTTCGATCCCCTGCCGACGCACACCCGATATCTATGGTCGGCCTGAATTTGGGCTACCGATATCCATGCTGAAAATGTCATACTTGTACTGAAAATACGGTGTGGCATCAAGCTGTAATCAAAATAAATAAATAATAGATAGCTGGGAACATATAGCTCAAAGGACGTTTAATCCTACCCCTAAGTTATGGAGGAGATATGTAGATGACACATTCACTGGCTTCAAATCTGAACATATCCCTCAGTTCCAATACACATATATATAAACTCAATAGTAAACGGAATCTAATTCGTCATGCTAGACTGTAGAATAAAACGAAAACAAGATGATGGGTTAGATACTAGCTAGCATTTATACGAAAACGACACACACTCGAATAAATACTTAGACTTCAATGCATCTCATCCACAATCGGTAAGCATAGGTGTACTTAAGTGTCTATACATGTCAAGCCAGGAGCCTAACTAACTAGTAGGCTAGAAGATTTAAGTAATGAAATCAAACAAATAAGGCCAACATTAGCAGAGAATAACACACTGCCCAACAGAATTTATTCAAAAATATATGAAGAACCATAGGCAAAAATAAAATGAGAAATGCAAATGGCAAAAAAACGATAATAATATAGAATTCAAAGTCTCTGTAGTACTGATGTATAAAGAAGGAATACCACAGGCCCTGAGTAGGATTCTCAATCAGACTGGAATTAGTCAGGATGGTACTTAAACCGACCAACCAATCTTTGTCGGCCCAAAGACCAAACAGATCGAATTAGCAAAAAAATAATTTACCAAATATGACTATTAAGTCAATTACATAGGTCATTCGATTAGACTATTGGCACATAAAAATTTAGCTAGATCTAGAATGATTGATCCTGGAGATAAAAAAGAGATCAATCACTGAATCTTTGTTTATCGATTAAACACCACACATGTGCAATCAAAGTGATACAACACAAATACCGGAGATATGGAAATTGGCGACAAACAACAAGAGGGAGAGGGAGACAGAGGGGAAAAAACTGCATAAGACATATTATGGATATGATTACGGGCAATAATTTTTGGGAATACTGGATAAACATTTCGTCCTAGTTTACGATGCCTCATCAGTACCAACCTACTGCCAGGGTTCGAACCCAGGACCTCTCTGTGCTTAGGCAAGCTCGCAGACCATTCAGAGATTGGAACCCGATCCACTGACCCAATTCGTGAGATATATTTGTAGCGCAACCATTAGGCAAGATCACAGGCGAGTAGCCTTTCTCTTACCAGATTCGGTGCACCTCACTGGTCACGACTTCTCAATAAGGGCAGTCCACAACTGGGGTGACGTAACAACTATCCAGTACTCCTTTGAGGTGGTCTTCCAATAATTCTCTCTCTAGCTGATGTCAACTCGTCATAAAGCCTTTAACAACCAATCAAATCCCTACAAACCAATACTTGACAACAATTTTGTGAACGACACGTCATTCAGTCATGAATATGGGAATCAAAGTCTACCATAGTGCCTAAATTGTACACCGATCAATATCCACAGGAGAAATTTGAATGAGGTTACTTCCTTTGCTTACCTAGGAAGCATCGTTCCAACTACAGGCTAGTGGCACGAATGACGATGTCAAACCCAGTCTGGATCGGAAAGACAAGACAGATCTTCATCACTCTAAAATCAATTTGGAAACCTTCTGTACTCAGCACAAAGAACAAGATTCAACTTTCCTATAGCAATGTTAAATCAGTCAATTCTTCTATATGGATCACAGACGACTTGGTTCAAACGTCACGAAAAGGACTTTCAACAGGCTAGTTGAATAATTTTGTTAACAGCTCCCCCCCCTTCGCTGGTTCTATACTGAAGATGAAATGGTCGGCTGGCCAGAAAGAATTATCAACCAGAAACTCTGGCAACAAAACCAATCAAGAATCTATCGCCTAACAAATATGATGAAGAAAATGAAGATGGATCGGACACACAATAAGGAGACCGTCGAATTACACCGCGTGCCAGGCCGTCGAGCGGAATCCCAGTCGGAAGCGAGTAGTGGGTCGTCTGAAGGTGGTATGAAGGAGATCGTGTCAGGAGGAGGAGGAGATGAGAGACTATGGACAATCGTGGAGCCAGCTAAAGACTACTTCAGAAAACTGGGCAATTTAGAGACGTGTTTTCGAATCCCTATGCTCCACTCAGAACTCAAAGTAACAATAAAAATAATAATCAAGTTTAAGCAGAAATAAGTACTTGAAATTAACAGTAAAAGAATTGCTCATTAAAGCAAGAGGCGGATGTGATGATGAATAACTCATAAGTTGAGTAAGAATGTGATGAGTTCAACTCAATTCATAGAAAGAGATAAGCAAAATTGCATTGTACCGAAGTGAAAGAGACCAAAGCCCAAGCTTAAGTCATCAAATGAAAGAAAGAGTAAGGAGATCTGGCTACAAGGACAAGAAAATCGCCCCGTGATCGAACCAGCAACCAATCAAATCTCTGCAAACCAATTTACTTGACAATAATTCTATGCTCGAAACCTTGTCATCCAGTTATGAATACTGCATTCTTCTGTGTGTGTGTGTGTGTGCGTGTATGTGATTCTATCAAATAAACTTAAACCTGAAAAGTAACCATCACAATTACCTCACACAGGTGATGACCTGCAAAGAAAAGCGATTTGCTTAACAGAACAGAAGACAAAGAACACAAATTAGCACAATTAAAATAGAAATCAGAGTCTAGAATGAATGATCAACACATGTGCCTGACGTATGAATGACTAAATAAAGATGCAAAAACAGACAGAGAGGGAGTGCGTGTGTTTCACATGAAATGATCAATCATGTGAAACTTGAAAAAAAAAGAAAAAGGAGAAATTATGCTTATCGATTCATCACACCACACAATCTATTTCTAGAAGGGAGACAACGTTACCACATGCTCAAAATGAATTAAATGTTTCTTACTAAGCTTTACGCATTACAAGTAATGTCTGTATACACAAAAGGAATTGTATACAAACACTATTCAAGAGGGCCAGGACTCATTGCAGCACTCCCACCTTAAGGAAAATTGAAGAAAGATATCTCATGGACGTCTTCCAAAAGAATGGATATCCACGGAATTTCATCAAAAGACATATACCACCAAGCCAAACTATCAAATCATGAGCCCCCAAAGAAAGCATAAAGAAAATCGTCTTGCCATCTATAAAGGATATATCAGAAATCACTGCAAGACTCTTCAAACCTTTAGGATTGACGTCGCACACAAACTAACAAAATCACTTCACTCAGTTATATGTCAACCAAACGACTCAAGAGCGAAAGGAGATAAAACCAACATCATCTACAAAATAAATTGTAACAACTGCGAAAAACACTACATTGGCCAAAGTGAACGTCCCTTTCGTCTTCGTATCCATGACCATAAACTAGGCATCAAAAGACATGACATCCACTCCCTCGCTCATATCACCAAGGTCATCATTTCGACTGGGACAACCAACGTTCAAATATTAGACAGAGGGAACAACAAGAATTCTAGAGAATTTTTAGAAGCCTGGTATTCCAGTGAATAGTTAATCAATAGAAACATTGATAGACAAAATTTACCAACAGATAAGAAGGAAATCTCAAACACAAAGGGTCAAAGTTCAACTCAGGGAAACAATCAGTTCCAATACAAGTAACCCAAAAGGTGTGAAAACACACAAAAACAACCAATCACGTCCGAGGTCACCAGGAGAGATGATTAATAAACTCGTGGAGAAATCTAAAAGCTCACTTCAAATTGAAGTATGCGCTGAAGATGTCGCCTAGTAAGGCGACGAAAGCTTCGCAAATAAACTATCCAGCTCAGATAACACAACTGCATCAAAATGCCTGTTTTAGCAGACATCTCTCTTCCTGTCGAAACTTGAGAGAGAGAGAGAGAGAAAGAATAAAGTTGAAGCATGCAATCTCAACGCATCCCCTTCTGGTGCCGATGATGTAGCAAGTTCGTGTCTTAATAATTAAATAATAAATACTATCACTTTCCTAAGAATTATTAAATGCCTTCTGAATTGAAATGATCCTCAAGTTACGTTATTATAGATTCACATACAATCATAATAACTTGAAACAATTTTTGGGTGTTAGCAGATGAAGAATAGGGCGTGAAATCTTTTTCTTAAATCACCTCATTCTATCGTGCAAATATTTTTCTTCACGCTATTAGAATTCATTCACTCTGTAGAAATAATGTGAAATAAAGAAATTACCTGATCCTACCTGCCTATTGCATAAATGTTAAATTAGAAAAGATGATAATTTTGTTAAATAACTTAAATGTTTCTTAGCTAGTATAAACAGGAGAGCAGAAAATAATTTGTAGGAATTTGATTTATTTTAAGTTTGATCACAGATGGATGTCAGTCAGGAGAATCACTGAAAAGCAGCTCGGACTACTGGAGTAGCTGTTTCGTCCTAGCTTGAAACTCTTCATCAGCATGCACCCACAAACTACAACAGAGATTGGACACAGGACCTTCATCTTACAAATTCAGGCTCCATCTAAAATACCTGAATAGTCAACAAGCTTAGCTTCGTAACCTGAGGGGCGTAGGACAGCACTGATGACGAACCCTAAACTAGGACGAAACAGCTGCCCAGTGGTCCCACCTGCTTTTCAATGGTCCTCTTGCTGACATCAATCCGCGATCAAAAAAGTCTCGACAACGGTCTATTAAAGTTAACTAGTGAAAATTCGCAACCGCATACAAGGTACTTGTGGATGACATTTATACCATTTGTGACAATAGTTATGACACATGAATCAGTTGCACAAGCATTTAACAACTGCTAACCGGCAATCAAATTCAATCTTCAAAATGTAAAATGAATCTAAAATTCCCTTTCTTGATGTAGAACTAACAAGAAGACCCAACGGAACCTTAAAAACGTCAGTTTATAGGAAACCCACTTCGAACGGTCAGTCAACTAACGAGTGGCTGTTGAATGGTAACGTAATTTAATTGCATCCCTTACCACTAAGATCCACCACATCTGTAGTCAGGATAGATGCCCTAGAAGCAGAACCAGATGCTTCATCTAAAATGGACACTCAGTAACATTCACTGGTAAAAATATCAAACCAAAAGTTCAGAGGGATGAAACTTTACATCAACCTGGAGCTTTCAAGGAAAACCTAACCTGTAATACCCTTAAGAGAAGAATTTCATCATCTTTGAGAACATTCTTCACAGCACCTCAATGATGAGATATCGCATCTGACCACTTCTATATGCATGTATATATCAGTTCACCTGCTGCTGTGGAGCCAGGTATATTGGTCGTTCAACGCATATCTTGCCTGAAAGGGTTCAAGAACACTCTCCCGCATAGTTTCATAATGGTAGTAGTGGCTCTATAAAGAGTATGATAATCGAACACCTTGTCAACACTGGTCATTCCATCTGAACAAACGCCTCCTTCAAGGTAATTCTACAGTGTGAAGAACAACCTGCTAAAGACAGGTGATACGCTTTCGTCTTGTGGCTGCATTGGTGAAGCTTTAGCCACGCAGTTGGAGAAACTGGAGTGATGCATTTGACATGACAAAAGTCTTTTTGATTACTATTCACCTGAATTTTGTTTGTTTGTTTGTTTGTTTTTCTAACTCCTTATAGTTTTTGTATTTCTTCTTTACAATTAATACAGAATTCCACACTTTCCTTCTTTTGTATTTGCTTGTTGATTACAACTCATTCATTAAATTGCTCACCCTATTACGTAACTCTAATACACTGACTAATACTAATAACTGCGATCATGACAACTCATCATCTTATTTCATAAGAAAGAGATCGTATATAAATGCAATTGTATACCAAGGAAGAGCAGTGTAAAACTTTTCGCTGAACTACGCTTTTTTTATTTTCACTAAATAGGGAAGGAGACACTATGAGTCAGTGAAATCAGACATTTGACCCCAATGTCGATTAAAAAAGGTCACCACCACCAAATTGAAATTTTTCACTGGTGTATGTTGTTATCCAGTTTAGAAAACATGATTTTTATACCTTAAACTAGTCGGTTTTTATGAGTCATGTTAAATAACTGTTATCACTAGTCATATACTACCATACCCATAAGTGAATAAATCATCGTCTTATCAGTGCGTCAACAGTAATCGAGTGGTCTGTTGTATGTATTGATGTTCCATTGCAAACACAAAACAATAAATATGCAATGGTAAAGGAGTTATGTAATAAAGGCAAGAGATGAGGTGGGTTAGATACTAGCTAGCATGTATACGAAACCGACACACACACTATAATAAATATTCAAACTTCAAGGCATCCCATCCAATCCATAATTGGTAAAGGAAGACAGGTTTAGTTAAATGTCTATATAATCAATCCAGGAGCCTAACTAACTAGTAGGTTAGAAGATTTAAGTAATGAAATCAAACAAGTAAGGCCAACATTACCCAGTGAATAACATACTACCCAAAAGAATTTATTCAGAAATGTATGGAAAACACCAAAGGAAAAATAAGATTAGTAGTGGCAATGACAAAATTAATCGGTCGGTTTTCGACATAGAACTTTGCACATATGTGCGGCAGTTCAAGTCGCCACACTCCATGTAGCACACAAAGGAAGAGAAGAAAGTAGAAGAAATGCATATAAGAGACAGTAAACAGAGGTGTGAGACAAAGGAATAGTAATAACGAAGAACAAAACAGTTGTATTGGAAATCATAAGTCACAAGGAGTGGATACATCTGCGCCACTGAGAATAACTTCGGGCCCTGTCACCAATTTTTTCAAACCATTGGTTTTTACCGTCCCGAGGACCCCAACCAGGAAGCCAGTCTACACTTTCCTAAGTGGCTTAGACTAATTGTTGTAGATTTCATTGACTGGTGCCATGTTTTGGTTTGACCGCCGCTGGCTCCTTTCCAACCTGACCCTATGTCAGCTAACATTGCCCGTCGGGGATAGGCGATGACTAGGCATACGTAACACATGTCCTAACCATCTCAGTCGATGTAATTTCACAGCCTCGTCGATTGATTTCCCCTCGTTACCTAGCACTCGACTAAAGCCTAACCTCAATATTGCTCACTCTATTACACCACTTCACACGGGAGATGGTATTTATTGTATTTATTTCAAGTTAAACTACGGATTGATATCAGTTAGGAGAACCAGTGAAAACCAACACGGAACACTGGACAGCTGTTTCATCTTACTTTGGGAGTCATCGGCAGTACCCACCCACCACAGGGGCGGTTCGAATCCAGGACCATCTGTCTACAAGGCAAGCTAGCTCGTATACCATTCAGCCACTGGAACCCAATTCAATGGTCAATCCATGAATTTTAACTTCTACCAATTTGTGATTTTAGCGCAACTAGCACAGCGTTACAGGGGGAAGTTGCCTGGAGTTCTAGTGAGAAGTTGTGACTAATGGGGCCGATCCAGTCGGAAGTGAGGATGGAGTTCCCGCCGATGACATTGGTTGGTGGATGAGGATGACATATGACTGAATAGTAGCGTCATATGCACTCTATACATATATGGACTAAACAACACTTCCTATTAAACAAATACGCCCACACATATAAAACTTACCAATGGAACAGAGGTTTTGTTCCCAGGTGTTCTGCTTAACGGAACAGTTGTTGTCATCAAGGAGGGTGAAGCTTTAGACCAGTCATCTGTCAACTTGCGTAATTCTGCAGAATCATCATCTCCTGGAGTCAATGGGAATAGCTCCAAAGAACCTTGACCTACCTAAAAACATGAAATAATAATAACAGTAACAAAAAATAATTTCTTATGTGACATCAGATTACATCTAGTCTGCTAAATATATATCCGAAGAATTCAAACAAGTGAGAACATACATAATTAGATAAAAGCTCAAAAAGACACAATGCTATTAAGACTGAATCCGAAAGTATGGAAGACTGAAAACTCCCGACTAACTGGTTGCAACATAGGACTTCGCATACAACTGCACCAGTTCAACTTACCACAGTAAACAGAGATTCAAAAGACACACAGATAATAAACGGAAGTGTGAGTGAGGGAAAAAGAACTGTAGTAAGATGCAAGAGTGCGTCAGTGGCACAGCGGTAGAATGCTCGCCGACCACGCAGGTGGTCTGGTGTTCGATCCCCAGCCACAGACGCACTACTTTACCTCGCTAACGCAGTAGTAAGACTGGTAAAGAGGGAAGGTTGGAGATGAGGCTAGCGATCCCATCCCGTAAAAGTAAACACGATTGCTACAGAAACTTCAAGCCTCTAGCTTGAGGCTCTATGTTCCACTGGGAATGTAAAGAAATAAAAAAATATGCAAGAACAATAGTTTTATTGGATATGACGAATCACGAATCATCTTCCCAAACCCATTCAGAACAATTTTGAGCCATATCACCAATTGTGTCTTCACCCGTCATTGGTTCTTACCATCCCGAGGACCCGAACCAGGAAGTCAGCCTACACCTCGTACGTGGCTGGCTGATTCAAACTGTTATGGATTCAAGTGTTGGTTTGTAGGGATTTGATTGGTTTCAGGATTTTCATCATGAGCTGACATTAGTTAGAGAAGCACTGTTATGGATTCCATTGACTGATAAAACCATGTTTTAGTTTAAACACCACTAGCTCTACTCCAACCTGATCTTATGTCCGCTAACTTTGATACCATCGAGTAAGGCGATAGCTAAGGGTGTGTAAAATGTGCCTTAACCACCTTAATCGATATATTTATTTATTTATTTAGACGCATTAGAACTTGGTACAATATGGCACCAAGAAGGATGCGCCACACAATAATAATAAAACAACATAGATTTAAAAAAAGGAAGGAAGGCAGGAAAAGAAAAAATATATATATAAGTAGAGAACGAATAAAGAACTTCATCTGGAAGGAAAACACTCATTCTTAACAGGTTCAAACAGTGTTCGTTAACTATCATCGGGAATGGAAGAAAGAAGGAAATCGCAACACATTCGCCATTGATTACGATTCTTGGCCATATCCGATAACGTTTCGAGCCATCGATTTGAGCTATCTCTCAGACCCCAACCAGGGAGTCGTGACACACCAACCGATGCTAATCTAGCACAGAAATCCTTCATCCCACGACGCCACGTCATGGGCTGACCACCTCTCCGCCTTTTCTATCCCGTCCCAGGGCTAGCGAACAGAGACCTGTACGGAAGCCTCTGGGGTGACATTCGCAACACATGTCCAAGCCACCGGAGCCGGTGTTTCCAGATGACGACATCCAATGAATGGTGATCTCCACTGTGTTCAAACACACGCCGCCGAACCTCAGAATTACTCACGCGATGATGCCATCGAACGCAAGCAATCCTGCGGAGACAGCGGTGATCGAACACGCAGAGTCGCCTCACATCCTCAGCTCGGAGAGGCCAGGTTTCACAGGCGTTTAGCAGCGCAGCCCGCACCGAAGCATTGTATACCCGACCTTTGACAGCCAGGCTAACGTCGCGACGGCGCCAGAGGTGGCTCAAGTTGATGTATGCCACCCTAGCTTTCATTATACGGTTGGAAATCTCATCCGTCACCCCTCCGCCAGCACTTACACAACTACCTAGGTACACAAACTTATCAACAAATTCAAGCGGTTCACCCGCAAGAGTGAGTGCAGGTACAGGCTCCTGCCAATCTTGTAACAGTACTTTGCACTTAGACGGCGCAAAGCACATACCATACTTACAGACACTGATCGCCAACTGATTAAGTGCGATTTGGGCAGCCTGCATGCTATCGCACAGTAAGACGATATCGTCTGCATACTCGAGGTCGAAAAGTCTATCTCCAGGTAGCAGATCTACACCACCTTCACGCACATCCTTCAGAGCTGACTCCAGAATGTCATCGATGGCAAAGTTAAAGAGAAATGGAGAGATTGGGCAACCCTGTCTAACCCCACTGTTGGTTGGGAACAGTGGTGATAGTTGGTTGTATGCCCTCACTCTACCTGAGGTGTTTCTGTATAGGGCTTTCAAGATGTTAACAAATTTCCCAGATACACTCCTCTCTTACAGACAGTTCCAGAGAACAGTTCTGTCAGACGAATCGTAGGCAGTCCCAATATCAAGAAACACAACGACCGTTGGCCTGCAATACGTGTGGCGGTGTTCCAACAACTGACGAAGGGTGAACACATGATCAATGCATCCACGACCTGAACGAAACCCAGCCTGCTCTTCGCGAATCAATCCTTCACGTATTTTGCACAGTCTGCGAAGCATGACAGCAGCCAATATTTTAGACGCAACTGGTAACAGACTGATACCCCTATGGTTGTCACACGAATTACGTCGACCCTTTTTGAAGATGGGGACGATAATGGCTTCGTTCCACATTGATGGTACGCTCTCTGTCTCCCACACCCTCCTGAACAACCCAGTTAGAGCCATTATGAGAGTCTCGCCACCCTCTTTAAAAAGAGCCGGGGGTAAATTGTCTGGGCCGGGCGCCTTATGGCGTTTCAGAACTTGGAGTTCCTTACGGACCTCCGCTTCGGTGGGTGGGTCGGTACTAACCGACCAAGGAGCACTCGGGCTAATGATAGTAAACAATGAAGCTGGTGGCCAGCTGAACTGCTTCCCAAAGTGCTCTGCCCAGCGTTCCAGGCGTCTCTTCAGGCTGGTAATTGGAGTGCCATCTGCCTCACAGACCGTCTCGCCGACACCTTGTTTCTTGCTGCCGGTGGCTCGTATGAGTTGGAACAGCTTCCGACTGTTGCCAGATGCAGCAGCTGACTCCATCTCATACGCACGTTCTGACCACCAGGCTTCGCGGTCCTTACGTAAACACTGTCTAATCTTGCGCGTGAGCGCCTTTCGCTGATTGTTGTATTCACTGCCAGCCGGAATGGACCGGCGTTCATCCAGGAGTTGCAAGGAACTCGCAGAAACCCAGTGGTTGTTAGCGGAGCATTCTTTCAAGCCGCAAGCGGCTACACACGCCTTTTGCATGGCACCTTGCACATGAAGCCAGTGTTCGTCTATACTACTTGGGGGGTTGCTGGCAAGCATTGTTTTCAACTCATTCTGATATTTCAAAGAAGTAGCAGGTGCTACTAGTTTGCTCACATCAACGCTTAGACGACGGTTTTTACGAACCCCACCAAATCGCAAGACGAACTTGGCACACACTAACGCATGATCGGAGTCCAGGCATGTGCTCCAGAAGGAGCGACAGTCTTGTATGCATCCTCGCCACCGGAAACTGACCGCAATATGATCAATCTGAGTCCAAGCTTGCTTCGCAGAGGGAGGACGCCAGGCAGCGCTACGGCGATGGCTGTGCCAGAAGTTGGTGCTGGCTAGAAATAGGTTGTGATCCGCGCAAAGCTGCAGAAGACGGTCCCCATTATCTGACCTGCGACCATGTAGTCCCCACTGACCACCTAGACGACTCTCCTCTGAGCTTAGACGCCCGACCTGTGCATTCAAGTCCCCAGCTGGCACTACGATATCCCTCCGACCCGCCTGTTTCAACAGATCGCTCAGTTGGTAGTAAAACTCATCCTTCATTGCATCCGGGCTGCAATCCGTCGGTGCATAGGCAGAGACAACAAATAGACACCGCCTATCTGGCCTACTACTCCTTACTTTCGTATATCCTTCCAGCCTCACAGCACATAAACGACTGTTAATGGGAATCCAGTCGAGCAGTGCAGCTTCGGCTCTAGCGCTCAGTGCGACACCGACACCAGCTACGCCGGATGCCGATGCCACAGGGTCCCCGGATAAGCGCAGGTGGTACATACTACTAGAACTTCCAGATGGAGAGGATAGTCGAAGCACTTCACTGGGATCTTGAATGCAGGTCTCCGAAATGCAGCAGACATCGATAGCGAGGCTTTCCAAAGTTCTTGCCAACCCTGCCTGTTGTCCGATTTGCATCAGCGTCCGAACATTGTAGGTAGCCAGCTTGAACGCAGCACGCGGTTTCAGGATATCTGTGTTAGAAGTCGCATTGGGAACAACCATTTTGAGGACTACTCACTAACATCTCGAAACGACACGGATAGGCTGGGAATCTCGACAAAGGCGAAAGGCTGTCGAAGGTTAAGAAGCCAAGGTTAGCAAAGGTAAAATACAGGAAACTATGTGTAAAAATAAAAGAAAGATAGGAAGGAAATAAGTTGCTTGAGGGATCAATATTGCTTGGAATCATTTTTTACTAGCGCGCGTTGAGTTTCAATGAGAGTTCGTTGCTTCAATTCATTCATTGTGTGCGGGCTGAGATACTGCCCGGGCGCCCAGACCGAAGCAGGTGGTTTTATTAAGGGACCACCCCCCGAGCCTTTGACTTGGAGTCTAATCCGCAAGGCAGCGGAGCAGCGTCAGGAGCTGCATTCCCATGGTTGCCGGTGACCCATATGGGTTCATACGCCATTCGATCCAATTGGAAACTGGAGCCCATGTACCCCATGCTAACTGCTTTTAGTCTAACCGCTATCCAAACAACCTTCCTGGCATGGTAGGACCTGCAGGGACATGAGTCCCAGCCAGTTTAGCTTGTTGGGTCACTGCGGCATTCAAGCCCGACCACCACGGAAAGGTAGCAGTTATCGGCCGGGCTTAATCAATATAACTTAACAACTTCCAATTGATTGACTTTCCCTCCTTACCTAACAGTCCACACCTGCCTACATGCTTAATACCACTTATCCTCAGAAAAGTTTCATGGAAAACTGAACTTTACAAAACGAGAAGAAACCGAAGTGAAGCTATATATATATATATATATATAATCAGTCTGCAGTTATTTATTGCTAACATCATAAAGACCCAGTTTAGGCAATATGCTTGGTTAAATCACTGTTATTATTCCCTTAATTCCCCAGTGGAGCATAAGGCTCCAACAGCGCATCTCTATTTCGTCATGTTCTCTGAAGTCCTCTCTTTCTCTCTCTCTGTTTTACACGATCTCCTTGATGTCATCTTCAGGGCCACACCCCACCCATCGTTTCCCATTCGGGTCACACTCAAGTGATGACCTGGATGGCGCGCGATGTCTCTCAGCGGTATCCTTAACCAGTGTCTGATCTGCCTTTACTTCCTTAAGTACATTTGTTGAGAAATAAGTGCTTAATTGGTCGGTGGTCCCCAGAATTTTTTGTTGATAATTCTTTCTGGTCAGCCGACCATCTGATCTTTAGTATGCAACCCGTGAAGGCAGCTGACTGACTGACTGGTTTCAACACAGAACTTTGCACCGATGTGCAGTAGTTCGAGTCGTCACACTTCATGTAGCACAAAAAGAAGTAAAAAGCTATGAAAAACAGAGATATGAGGCAAAAAGAATAGTAATATCGAAGAACAATATAGTTCTATTGAATATTCTAAGTCACAAGGAGTGGATGTATCTGCGCCAGGCATTGAGAACCATTTTGAGCCATATCACCAATTGTCTGTCTCCACCTGTCATTGGTTCTCACCGTCCCAAGGACCTCATCACCCAGTCAGGAAATCTACACCTTCCTACGTGGCTGCCTTAAACCAACTGTTGTGGATTCCATTTGACTGATGCCATGTTTTGGTTTAATAGAACTCTGCAGTGACTTGTTAAATATGCTTTTCGTGACACGCACACCAAGTTTTTAACTTATATAGAAGAAGTGACTGACTGAAAATTCGAATTTTGTTCTTTAATCTGCGGAGTATAGAAGATTTCCAAACTGATTTCAGAGTGATGAAGGTCTCTCCCCTCAACTTTTCAATTCCGGTTTCAACATTCTCATCCATCCTGTCACTTGTTGAAATGATTCTACCTGGAAGTGACTTCATTACATGCTTCACACCAATAGCTACACTGTTCGATAACTGCTGCCCAATACTGATTCAGATTACATTGTTCTTCGACGAATAAATTCACAAGATGGATAGAACATATTTCTGTCGTGTAGCATTGCTGGAGACATCTACAAACGCCATTGACTGGATCAACTTTCTCACCTAACATCATCACGCACAAGGGACAATTACATATTAGGCGAAAAATCCTATATGTATATATATATATATATATATATATATATATAACAACTACAAGTTCATCATATTCGCTAACGCGTAGATATTGCTTACTTTCTGGAACAATTGTATTGATTTAGGCAACACGGATTGTTTTCCTCCACGGGTAAGTGGATAAACAACTAAATTGGTTCCGGCACGTTTTAACTTTCCAATTAAATTAGAAAAATGCATTGGTAGACTAATTGGAAACTGTAATTGACTATCTTGTTGTTGTCCAGTCAAATTTACTTTTGTTTGACTAATATTCGGTGGAGGAGTTAGTAAACATAGAAACGGTTGATTATTATTGCTATTATCGTTGTTGTTGTTCTTTGGTGTAAACACTGTTGGAAGAATTTCACTGAGACCGAGTAAATTGTCAACACTCCACTGAGTGAGAAAAACAGAATCTAGCCTAGAAAAACAAAACAAAAAGAAAAGGGGGAAAAATAAGGAAAATGAGTAGAAGAAATATACTCGGAGACTTTAGCAGACAAATTATCAAATAACACGAACAGCAAAGTCATTGGACAACAACAATAAATTACAACTTCTCTTTTACCTGCCCTTATACAGTTTTACAATGCATATCACCACCTGTGAGGATAATGAGGGGAAAAAATGTAAATTAGGAAAAATAATACTCATAATAGTTTTATTTCGAGCAGTAATTTCGTTATGGATATAAAATTTTCGGTATGTAACACTTAGTTAGTTATCCAAGTATTAAGTCTTTTATCATCAATTCTAGTCCTATCTGATGAATTGGAAGGAGAGAACCTGTGCATACAGAGGATACGCAAGGTCTGACAAGATAATGTAATCGCTAATTTCTTGAATGAGTCCATATATCTATCGATAAAACATTATTGACAGATTGGTTTAGCAACACTTCACTCGTCCTACGGACAGCTTTAAATGCCCTTAGTAGTGTCAGAAAGTTGTTTTCCTTGGGTAGCCCAGGAGAGATTAAGGTGGGTTGGGAGCAATAAAGAAAAATAAACTGAATACGAGGATTAACAAGAGTGATAACAGATTAACTTAACTTCCTTACGTAAAAAACCTTAAACGAAATATCTTTCTAGAAACTGAAATAGCGGTGTAGGAAGACCAGGAAAGATCAGAAGAGAAGTACAGAATTCAAGGTAATTGACATTCGACTAAGTTTTAACTTTAGTGCCATGACAATTAAACCATTCGAAAGGAACGAATTCATGAAAGTAACAACCTGATATTTGGTGGGATTCAGCTTCAGACCATTTGACAAGGACCACTGGAGTAATTTCGAATAAAAAGTTATTCATTTTGGAGCAGTCTGATTGAAAAGTAACCTTTGGCATGCAAACAGTCAGATGATCATTGCCATACTCAACAAAACTGGCTTCGCCAGAATGGAGTAAGTCGTGTAAGAAGAGAGAAAATTGGAAAGGAGAAAATAACAGCTCCTTGAGGAACACCAGTTAGAGTAAGTAAAGCAGTGGAGGAGCTCCCATTATATAGTGTACTGTTACTATCGGAAAAGCAGAAATGTATTAATCTAGCATCGTGCCTGTTTCATAGCAAGCCTATTTAAAAATAAAGGCGTAGGTACAGAGGTACAGGTACAAAGACTGATGAAAAATGAATAAATGCAAAGCACTAGTAGTTCTTATCATCATCTGTAACCTACCGCCAATATATTCTAGTGAAATAGACAAAGAACATTACGCATGAGGGATGAAACTATGAACTGGATTTCCAGGGTTATAAATTAACAAAAATATGCAACCATTTAACTTTCTACATCTCATAAAAGCACACATGAAGTTAAGAGGATGGAAAAGAAATACCAACAAAAGAATAACAGATGGAAATATGTGGGGGAGAATCATAAGGGTTAGATGGCCTCGGGATATTATGAAGAGTGAATCAATATGTAGCTACCATTGAACCAATAGTCCAAGCTTAATGGTCTTATCTTACCTTAATCCCTCTACTAAGTGCCAGGCATAAACGTGATCTACAGGAACTTGTTGATTCATAAAATGCTTGTATCATAGAGACGGTACTGAAATTGAAACTAAGTCTTCGTCAACCCATATCTTGTTGATTTCGAAGAAAAAGTTCGGTCTAATCTTATACGTTAAGAAGTTAAGACAATTAGGAATCAATCAGTCCCTATATTACTCGTTATCGCTTCTAATTAGACTTTTCTAGGCTACTCAAAAACGACTATATCATATTGCGTAGGGTATTAAAGGCTTTCAGAAAGACTAGTATGCTACTAAGTCAGCTGATCAATATTGTAGTCGATATACACCTGAATTCATACGAGAGATGGACTAAATCCATACCAGCCGACTCTCAACACCTCTTGAGTCCATTAAGGTAGGACTAGAAGTCACTGTAGGAGATTATATGCTCGCTCAACCAAATAAAAGAAACTCAATGACACCCTGTCTGATCCGCATTCTATGTGACAGACAAAATGATGAGCTTGATACTTATAACTTACTGTGTAATTGGCAAAATAAATGGCTCCTTGATCTTCTCCTATTTGTACTTTTGTGCTGACACTATTTCAGTTATCTTATAAATTTTAGTTATTATTATTATTATTATGATTGTCACTTCGTACTCTTTGTACATATTTGACTACATTGTCACTGCTAACGCCAAGAAGTTGTTAATATCCATTTTGTAGTTCATATGAACTGTGATCAAGATTTAACCGGAGAGTTTCAAAATAATTGTGTGCCAACTCAGAAGTAGACACGTGTAAAAATTAATATTTGTATAATCTCAACGAAAATTGTTCTTGTTGTGGTTGTTGTTGCTGAGTAAATTACATGCAATATTGTACCAAACACTGAGAATCGAATACTATTTTGGAATAAAGCAAATTATCGTCTCAAGTCATTTCACCAACAGTTTCCAACCACTTGTTTTTCATGTCTCGGAGACTCCAAAACAGACAATCTACCCTAATCATAATGACTCAAAGTAATAGTGAAGGACTTCAGGGATTGGTGCCATGTTTTGATTTAAGCCACAGTCCGCCATCCCACCCCACCCAAGGGACTCTTTTCTAACCCAATAAAATGTCAGCAGCTAACAATGGTCGACGAGGAAAGCAACAAACTGGCAAGTGCAACATATGTCTTAGCCACGTCAAATCACTACAGTTTAACAACAATTATTGATTGACTTCTTCACCTAACACTTTATGTCTAGCCTCAATAGTAGTGAGTGACTATAGTATATTACCATACGACATTAGAGATAGAAACGTGACTACTTTTCATCAACACTAGCTGCAACATATGCCACATGTTTTTTTTGTTTATTTATTCATAATTTATCCTCAGGAAACGTTAGAAAAGTTACAGCTGTTTGATAAAGATAGAACAATAAACCATTAATTACACAGAATAATAATCCCATGAACAGATGTGACCGAAATTTATACTATCCCAGTATCCAGGTGAGATGTATAACCGCCCGAAGTATATGTGTTAATGATCCAGTTGACTGCATTCACCTTACCGAATGTTTTAAAAGCACACTTAAACAGATATTGTACTATTTTCGGATTGGATAGCACTCTAACTTAAACTACTACTTTAGCACCTAAACTTGTAAGAAAACAATTTTAGTAACCAGTTGTACTGCTTCTAGTGTATCCCTGACTTGACTGGTTTCAACACAGAACAACGATGCATAACAAATACATCGAGTTCTCATACTCCATATATCATACAAAAGAAAGACAAAAGAGATTCGAGAGAACGACAATAAGCAGAAATGTGACGAAGAGAGAATAATATAACATGGAAAAGCAACAGGATTATTTTGGATATGGCAGATCACAAAGAGGGAATGAATGAATGAATACATCTTCGGCACTGAGACCGACTTTAAGTCATATATCTCTGTTAGTCTACAGCCATGTGTTCCTAGAATCCCAAGGATTCCAACACCAGTCAGTCAGTCAAGTAGTCTACACCACTCTACAAGGCTGAATCAAACTAACTGTCAAAGATTACGTGGACTGATATTCCAGGTTTTCGTTCGATTATCATTGGCTCTTTTCAAACCTGATCCATCCTATGTCAGCTAACATTGATACCTTCGAGGAAGGTGATAGCTAGGGACGCGTAACACATATCCTAGCCATCTTAATCGATATAACTTAAGTCTCACAATCCACTGACTCCCCCCCCTTACCTAACACTCGATCGAAGCCTAACCTCACCCAATATTACCCACTCTATTATATTACCTAAAACAGGAGATAGAACGCAACGTATCACAATTGGTAGAACTCAATATATATATATATATATATATATTTGTTTGTTTTCGTTTTCAGTTCCGATGTCTCTAACTTCACAGTTTCAGTTTCAAACTGTATACACACACACATCCATACACTCATAAGTATGAAACAGTGGATAAGGACAATAGGAAATCATTCATTACACTATACTACTCATTCTCAAAGATGCAAATCCTTTCTGTATATTGATTTTGACATTAAATAATAATCTCATCCTTTTCTTCTTAATTTCGAAAGGGAAACAAAAAGATCAAGCAAATTACCGAAAATGTAGGGGCGGGGAACAAACAGCTACACGCAAATAAACACACACACACACACTCATAAAAGGAGGAGTGAAGATAGAGAGTAAGGAAGGAACACCAGAGCTAGCTCTAGCTCTCTCTCTCTCTCTCTCTAGGCAAATACTTAATCATAGTAAAAGAAACCAAAGCTATTTTAAATGTTTTACTCAAGACAATTTAGAAAAATACAATTTTCTTTTTAAAAAAAAAGCAAATAGAATCTACATAATTGTAGCATACAAATGCACAATAGCGTTGTACGTTTGTGTGACAAATACAAAGAATTACTACAGACAGTGGGTAAATCAATTTTCATTAGGAGGTGTAAAAACATTTAATATAATTAAAAAACAATCATAATAATAATAATAATTGATTATAGCGCATTTATACTATGTGAAATGTTTTAATTCTTAAGATCACTTGAACTGAACTGAAAGAGGATTATTTTCCAATCGGGAGAATGATCCACTACAGAATAGGCGTAATAAAGTAAACTACACAGACAGGCAGACACACACACACGCACGCACAGTGTCGGTACTTCATTGGTGGAATGCTCACCGGTCATGCCTCATGTGTGGTCTGGCTAATGTGCACTGCCTAGACCTCGATAATCTGGTTTCTAAGCCTGCAATCTGCGAATGTTTGGCATGCGATTCGCTCCCGCCAAATGTAAGATGATGGATGCTACAGGACTGACTGGACTACACTGACTCCTAGCTTAGAAATAGGAAGTGAAGTGGTGGCTGAGCATGCTGACCACTTCACTTATTTGGGAAATTATATCAGCCAGTTCCGGCAGGTTGGCTGCTGACGAAATCTCAGCACGGATACACAAGGCTCGTTTTGCATAGGCCAGTTTACACCGTCTCTGGCGTAGACGTGACATCCAGCTATGCGTCGACCGAACGGCATATGTACTGCACAACTTCGAAACTTCAGTTTCATAGTTTTCATTACTCCTTCCTATTCGTTCTCTTAGAGGTAGTAGAATTTTCCAGATATCCGGTTAGACAGGTGTTTAATCATTCCTATTACACGTATTTTCTTAAGTTGATTCAATAAGATAAAAGTTCCGTTGTTATCAATCTCTCCCTCCACTCAGTTGTTATATTAGATTTTAGAACTGCCATCTTATTTCATCCTATTAGTGTGTTTGTGCGTAGTTGCTTGTAGTGAGTCCCATAGGTGAACTATTCTCCAGATTTCTTATCTTATTAGGGTCAACTAATCTAGATTTTGCTAGGTTTTTTATGCTCGGTTAGCCTAACTGACCCCCTGCTTCTACTACTTTGACCTGACAGTCATTGTGGGCAGGGTATTAAAGGAACTAAGTTGTTTTGTTTAATGGGCTGTTCCACGGGATCGACCATTTAACCGACAAAGCTTGTTTCTATCTAATTGAGTTTGTGGGTCGTTTGAATCCCAGCCACTTCTATTTCTGCATCCAGTAAATAATAAATACTGTTTTACTGTATTATATATATACCTGTATCATATACCTAGTAAACAAATAAATATGAAATTATGAGTACTAAGGAAATTTGAGTAAAATAACATTATTGTAGCAGAGAGAATGTTTACGTAGACAAGGGGTGTGGTTAGTCAGTTGAGAGTATAAGTAGTCAGTTAGGTTACACCCATACATTTTTAATTGACAGACGAGAGAAAAGAACTTTAAAAAAATATCATGCATTAGTTTCCCTTGATAAGTTTCGATAAAGAGAAAAAGACTAGATTTGCAGTATAAAATGTGATATCATCATTCTATTTCACAGGTCCTCATCAGCTGCAGACCACTACATGAATTTAAAATGGTTAGAAAAGAATGACAATAACATACTTTAATGTTTGAGTGGTAGTAGAGGAAATTGTATAGAAATAATTGAAGCATTGAAAGTGTAAGCACTACAATTTTTAGTTTAAATTACCTTCGATTTATATGCCTTTGAGAGTGGAAAACGAGTGATGGGGAGAGGAGAAGACAGAAAAATCTAATCTTTATTTGCCTTCCATTCAAACGAAAAGGAGAATCCCCAAGAATTCAAAAAAGGAATAAAATGGAGCAGTGAAAAGATGCTTCTCTGTGTACCTAAACTCGTATCATTATACAGCACCTTATGCTCACTCAAAAAGCCAATCTAAACTGGGGCAAGTACCCTGCTGATGTCACCCCTAACTGCGTTTATAAATTTACGCGCACTTGAGGGAGCAAGTACATTGGAAGAATAGAAAGAAGATCTTTTTGAGAATATCCCAAGAAACGTATACCTAAGGGGAAGTAGGTATTCGTACGGTGAAATTACTAGACGCCTTATAGATGCGAGTCATTTCATCCAAAATATTTAACATATAAACATGCGCTACGTATGCCTAGTCATCGCCTTCCTCGACAATGGGCAATGTTAGCTGATATAGGGTCAGGCTGGAAAAGAGCTAGCGTCGGTCAAACCAAAACATGGCACCAGTCAATGAAATCCACAACAGTTAGTCTAAGCCACGTAGGAAGGTGTAGACTTTCTGACTGCTTGGGGTCCTCGGGACGGTAAAAACCAATGGTTGGAAACAATTGGTGACATGGCTCAAGGTGGCCGTTCTCAATGGCTGGTGCAGATGCATGCACTCCTTGTGACTTATGATTTCCAATGAAACTGTTTTGTTCTTCGTTATTACTATTCCTTTGTCTCACACCTCTGTTCACTGTCTATATTATTATGCATTTCTCCTACTTTCTTCTCCTTTGTGTGCTACATGGGGTGTGGCGACTTGAACTGCCGCAGATATGTGCAAAGTTCTATGTCGAAAACCGACCGACCGACCGAACACACAAACAGGGACACCAAAATTCCCTACAATTTGCTGAAGCAATTGCAATCAAACATTTCAAACCAAACTTATGCAGCATACAAAAAGAAAGTGTAGTCAACCTCTCACTTCATTGGTAACTGCATTTCAATTACGCTGATTAATCATT
Organism: Trichobilharzia szidati; assembly: GCA_944472155.2. NCBI lineage: Eukaryota > Metazoa > Platyhelminthes > Trematoda > Strigeidida > Schistosomatidae > Trichobilharzia > Trichobilharzia szidati. The sequence continues at coordinate 4,008,378 of OX235271.1, read as the reverse complement.
CATATTAGTGATTTTAACTCACAAAGCGAATTTCATGCTTATGAATTATGAGCTTCCTGAGTTGTTATGTGAAGTTCTCCCCAACTCCTTTCCTACTTTGAAAGCACATGAATTGATGGTAACTTATTACTCCATTATAGATAAGATTTTAATTTAATTCGCTTATAACTACTGTAATTTCAGGTATTCTACAGCAGATGATGAAGACCTGTAAAAAACAGAATGATGATATCATATTTTATACTGCAAATCTGATTATTCTTTCTTTAACGGAACAACAAAAAATACATCTTTACAACATAAAAAACATCACCACCACTACCACAAACAACAACTACAAAAAAGGTAAAACAGTAATGATTAATTTGTACACCTTCTTACCCATCAAGATAATTAGCAACAGGCCAAAAATTTGGCTTGTAACTACACCCTCCATTGATTAACATAGTGTAACCTGGTAAGGCTAATATAGAAGCTTGTCCAGAACCTTCAGGAAATACATAAATGCATGGTTTAGAAACTTTAATCGTAGGATCAGTTGGTGAACGCATTGTCAATGCTTGACTAAGAGGTGGACAATAAGGATCTGGCAGTTTTGACATTACATCGCATAGAAAACTTTCGAAATCTGTGTATACACATACGTATTTAAGAAGAAAAAGAAAGAGGACAATACAGATCAGATAATCCTTCAACTGAAAATTACACGATAAAATTATAAGGCATTATATATATATATATATATATATATATGTATATATATATATATCCTAACGATACAGTTGAAAAGCACTTCCAACAGGTGACTGAAGACTTTTATCAACACCTTATCCCATTTGCTGGCTCCCTATATTGAAGATTAAATGGCCAGAAAGAATTGGCATCAAAAAATCTACTGCTCAATATATATTCCGAAGAATTCGAAGATGGATTGGGCACACACTGACGAGACTGTCAAATGACATCGTGCGCCAGGCTATCACTCGTGTGGAACCCGAATTGGAAACGGCAAGTTGGGTGTTTGTCCGGGGGTGACATGCAGGAGAGATGAGAAATTATGGGCAATCGTGCAGCCAGCTAAAGAGGATCACAGAGAGTGGGACGAAATGGAGACACGCGTTGTTGAAGCCTTATGTTTCACTCAGAATCCAAGGGAACAATAATATTTAATATGCAAATGATAAAGTTCTACAGTAGCTATATGGACGATAAAAACGGGGAAACATCATCGATGCTTGTAAAAGCATGAGCATGAACCGACGAGTTAGTTATTCGAAATCACTTATCGTATACCGGGCGATGAGCCAAAGTTACTGTATGTGAGGGCTGGTGACACAACCCACTTAACTAGGTTATGGGAGGTGGAACCAGATTTCGACCTGAGACTTATCGAATGGAAGCGGATTGTTAGGCCAATTGGCCACGTTTTAACTATATAAACTGCTTCTTCTTATTTGATTGGTGGTAGGCAGTATTAGAATCCAAAATGGGTATTTCGTCTTATCCGGGGCTTATCATCTGGATGTAGCTGCTCCCCCAATGATTGCTATTCGCATTGAAACTCGATACCCATCAATTCAAACTCCATAGAGTTTTTTCACAGACTAATTGGTCACGTATGTGCGACAAGAAATCATATGATTATTATGTGTCCCTTGTGTTCCGAATGGAACATAGGATTTCAGCAACACATCTCCATTCCACTAGGTTCTCTGTTCTCACTTTCAGCTGGTGCCAAGATGGTTCACAAGCTTTTCCTTTCTCACCATATGATCATTTGTGTGTCAACTTTAGACTCAATATGAACTCAGTCCCTACCATTCAGGTTCCACTTGATGGTCTGCCACCAAGCGTCTTATCGCCTCTTCCCACGACTTCCTTCAGTGTCATCCTCAGATGCTTAATTGACTGTATCTCATCAGGGTTCCACTAGAAAGCTCGTAGACCACTAAGCAGTCACTAGCACCTGACCCAATTCAGCAGTGGTCAGCTGATGAATTCCAACTCCAACTAATAGTTCACGACATAACGCGATTCGCACTAACTAATGTCATCGGTGGCGAGTATTTGTCCTCACATCAGCCGGACCTGCTGTACCCCACTAGTCACGACTTTCCACTAGACCCCAGGTAACTACCTAACAGAATAGGGTCGGTCGCTAGTGAACATCAGACTGATATTCAACTGAATAAATTACAGAGGGAAAAATGTACACTAACCGAACGAACTAGCAGACGGAGAAGTAATATCTGTAGGCCCATGACCTTTGGCCTTTGGTGTTGTACGGCAACGATTAACTGTTACTTGGAATGTATGACCTCCAATAGACTGGGGTGGTGTATTAACCAATTGACGCCATTCCCCACCAGATGTAACACCTCCAATACCAATATGAAGACGAATGGGTTTTGGACATGGTTGATTTTCTGCATCATCCTAAAACAGATAATGATGACTTATCAGTTATAGTGATAAAGAAAGATAACGAATAGCAAAAGACAGAAACAAACGATAAAACTCGATGAAATATAATTTTAAAACGTGATAAACAGCGGCTAACACCTGACTCACTAACTGACTGACTGCTTTCAACATAAACCTTTGCACACAACTACACCAGTTCAGCCTACCACACTTCCTCCTTGAAGCACACAAACTAACAGAAGACAGTTAACAGAGATCCAAAGGACAGAGATAAAAAACAGAAGTGTGAATGAGGGAAAAAGAATAGTAGTAATATGGAAGAACAATAGAGTTTTATTGCTTTTATTGGATATGGCAAATCTCAAAGTGTGCATCTCCCCGCTCCCATTTAGAACGATTTTGAGCCATATCGCCAGTTGTCTGTTACCAGTCGTTGGTTCTCACCATACTGAGGACCCCGACCATACAGCAAGCCAGCCGGTCTACACCTACCTACGTGGCTGATTCAAACTAACTGTGGACTAAAGATTTCGTCGACTGATTTCATGTTTTGGTTTGACCATCCCTAATTCTTATTCAACCTAATTCAATGTCGGCTAACATTACTCATCGAGGAGGGCGTTGGTTCGGTATGCGCAATACATGACCTAGTCATCCCAATCGATGTTGCATCACAACTTCAAACCTATTTGTTACACACACTCAAAACCTGAATATAATATTCAGCAGCAAATAATAACTTACCGACTTAGGATGAAGCGTCGACAAATGATGAATGAAGTCGACTAAGAATGCAGGCGTCAGTACACAATCGGGTAACAACCAATGAGCCGACCCCTCGGACAATAAACCAGCATAAATAAGAATAACATTCACGGCAACGTCAGGCTTTTTCGGTGGGACTAAGTAACTTGTCAAAAGTGATGTAATTGCAGACAATGAAGGACGACATAGTATCCGAAACTCGAAATCTTCACTCTGATGACAGAAGATGCCTGAAAAAATTTAGGAAAATAAGCCAAAATAGCATATCAGAGAAATGAGGACTATTTGATGAAGTACAATTAAAATATTCGAAACAACTTTTGCTCACTACATTGAGTCCCATTTAATATACGAGGTTTTATCATAATACCTAATAAGGTTGAGTGAAGGCTGAAATCTTGTTGCAAAGAATGGAAGATATAACTTCAACAAACCGTGGAGTGGCTAACACTGAAATCTTTATGCGTTTCGTTTCTTTAACAATGATAAACTTAGCTCCTTGGATAACACCGTATAACATATTTGTGTGAGGCCTAACTAAACCAGCTAGTGTGGAGATGTGTTACACCAGCTTACGTAGTCGACTTTTAGCTTAGTGGGTTTTGGGTCAAGTCTGGATCGGCCTAATAAACCTCGTCTCAAAATGCTCCCATGGCGTCTGCCAAGAAAGTCCTATTCACTGCATTCAAATTGCGTAGGTGTTCTCCACAGAAGTCGAAGGGCAAGTTTGAACGTCTGGCGCTTACAACCGGAATGGTGAACAAGCACATCTACCTACAGGAGCGGAAAACCCCTAATTCCAAACCTATGGTGTACATGAGCTCCAAAATCCGAACGGACTTAATGGTGTATGAACCTGTTTTGGTCACCTGAAACTATGGGAAAGCAGCTCTACTGACGTGTCGATGAAACTTCAAGTCAAAGGCTCAAAGGGTGACTACATAAAACAACCACCTGCTTCGAACTGGACATCGAGGCAGTACTTCAGCCTTCGAATCTCTTGGTGCTAATAATGTGGTAAGTTTGTGTTTTATTAATATAATAATCAAGTCTCGGTCGGCCTTATTCAGCCTGGGCAACCATCACGGCAAAAAAGTGAGCCTCACAACCGAGTAGATAAGAAATCTGTTCCAGATAGCAGAATTTTAACTAACCCAATTTCTCAGGTTCAAGAAGATGAAGCGGAGTTTGAAGCCACCCACAGATCTACAACACTCTTGGGAAAACAGATTTACAGTACATATAACACCAGCATCTCACAACATTCTAGCAGCTTCGAACAACGATTAATAGGATTTGAAAATATCTAGCATACTTCAAATGTGAAGATAATCGGGATTAACAGCTAAGGTAGACGTTTTTCTATATTGTTGTCTTCTCTGAGCCTGTTTATTTATTTATGAAGCGATCACTGTCCTTCCTCATAACATTTTCAGCAATACCACCTCACCACCTACCTCTTTCAATTATATTGAGAGAAGGAAAACAGAATATTAGTGATAATAGTAAAATAACGGCTGGAAGTGAAACAGATCCACAGCTATCATTTATAGTTTGAACCAATAACGACGTGTATACGACCAAAAAAAGTCTTATTGGTGTAAAGAGGATCAATCACACGAAGTGATGTAAGAGTACATAACTAATAAGATAAGCACATAGTTGATAAGAAACTGCATACTTCCCTTTCACAATTGCGTGAATAGGTAAAGACAATCGAAGTTACGTGCTAATTTTAAGTTGTTGGTGAAGAAGAATTGACAAAACCCTACCTAATATATTTTTTATAGAAACAGGATAGCTAACAGATATCTCTCGATCATTCAAGAAAACAGTACAAACTTCCCCCTAACCCCGGTGGTTTGTTGAAGTCTAGGTTACGAACACCTTAAACCTGATCTTTGTTGAATGACTGTGATCAGTCTTGTTTTCCACTCTGATTTTTAACAAATTTTATGATTCTTCATTCATCTGATGTTTAATTTACCCTTCACCATCTCAGAAACGCTGGCCGTATACACCATTATTTGTTTCTGGTACACTTTACAACCACTGAATTATTACGGACACATTGACTGACTGAGTTTCAACATAGAGCCTAACACACAAGTTCACCAATTCGAGTTGCCAGAAAAAAGAGGGAAGAATAACTTTATTGAGAAGAAATGTGAGGAAGAAAGAACAACATCACAAAACATGAGAGTCTAATGGATATGGGACATACCAACGAGTGAATGCATCTGCGTCATCAGGAAGGATTTTGAGCCGCATCTTAACCACTGGCTTTTAGTATCCCGAGGATCTCAAACAGGTTGCCTGCCTCTCTCCAATTATTATTACTTTGCATTATTCCCTTGGATTTCGAGTGGGACACTGGGCTCCCTACGTAGCTCGATTTCATGGAATGATGCAATGTTTCCGTTTGACTACCCTAATTCTTTTCTAACCCAATCTTATGTTAATTATTTTTTTTTTATTTTGATTACAGCTTGATTCCACACCGTATTTTCAGTACAAGTATGGAATTTTCAGCATGGATATCGGTAGCCCAAATTTCAGGCCGACCATAGATATCGGGTGTGCGCCGGCGGGGGATCGAACCCCGGACCATGTGCATGGTCGGCGAGAGTCCTAACCACTGTGCCACCGAGGAAGATAACGGTTGGACATGCACAACACGTGTCCTGACCACTTCAATCGATTCACCTTCACAACCTCATTCATTTAAACTATTCATAGTATATAGGAATATAAATGATGGTCAACTTTAAGCACTCATTTAGAAATACACACATCTTCACAATTGAGAACGAATTTCGTCACAATGGTTCAAAGGATAAAATAAGAATATTGACAGAAATGGAACAGTAGAAAGCAGCATGCTAACTAGTAACAGGATAAAAACCATAACAAAGAAAGCATTAATTTGCCTCCTGTCCACAGGAATGATATTAGAAGATTGACTTACACTCCAACGAACATTGTTGATTGCTTGTTAATCCATTTAAATGTGACTGGAACTTGGCAAGCAAATCCGATGGGCAGCTGGTTAAACCTAGGAGAGGAAAAAGAAAATTTAGTAGGAGTTATTCAAGTTAAGTAACAGTAAAGTTAGAAGAAATCTAAAGATATCCAGACTATGACACACTGGCAGCTTACGAGGTTTCTAACAGCTTGTTTCTGAAGTGTAGTCAAGTTTGTAAACACTAAGTGAGGTTATCAGAAAATTAAGAACCAATGACAAGAGGTACCTAGTAAAATGGGTCAAAATCAACCAGCGGCAATGTTATGTCTGTTCATCACAGTACAGAGCAAACAATTTCAAAACTTTACAGTAGATATTCTTATTCTTCTTTTTCTTCCCAACATAATACTACAATATTTGTATTTGGTCATCCACTGTAGAGATGTGGCTTACTTGTCTCATCACACAAAGGGTCTCATTAGAATCTCATCCTATCCACAGCATGACTATTCTTCAATAAAGTGAGCGTTGTAGGCTAGTGAGTGAAAACTCTGCACCAACCAGTTGAGTTGCACAGTTACTTAGTTGGGCATTGTAACGACTTGTAGTAATAGACTACTGGTAGAAAATATCACAAAAAATACTATATGTTACACATCTCCACTAAGCTAACGTTTTGTAACAAAGTTCTCAGTGTGGTCTGGTGTAGTTATATCGTCCTGTTAAAGGGCTATTACATGTCTACATAGTCATAACTTTTGTCTATACATGCCGGTGCCTTAACGATGGGAAAGGGTCAACGGGAATATGCTATGCCTATCAACTTAGATTGAATGAAGAAATCAGGATATAAGACTAGTGATACGTGAATATAGTTCAGTCACTATTAACCCACGAAATGAATCGTCGCTTTTCAAACTAGACTGGAAGAAATTTAAGGTTAGTCAAACCGGGACATAATGTCAACTAATGAAGGGAGATGAAGATTATCTGAATGAAGTCGTTGGAATGCTATGAATCAGCTGTTAGAGACGGTTGGTGACATGTCTAGGGATTATTTACAATGGTGTTAATGTATTTTGCTGTTCTTCGTCTTGCTTGCATGGATACTTGGAAAATGATATTGAACATTTCATGAAAATGGCGCAGATTAGTTTAACATTCATGCGGAAAATCAGGCATAAAAATAGGAAGAAATGTGATGAAGCCACAACAAGCCAAGGTAGTCATGATAGGGTAAGATTCATTGAACGTATATGAAGGCTCTCAGAATCCCAATAATGTTAGAATTAGTGAGTGCTCACTGACGAACAGCTTGGTTTACTGTAATTTTATCGCATTCCTTCCTACTTTTTAGGCATGATTTTACCAAGTGTGTCAGCTTGATCTGCAGCATTCCCACGAAAAGTTCAAAATAATTTTTCCAGTATCCACTAAGACGAATCCAAAACAGTAATCTTTTCTTAAGATTCTGTTTGGATAACTACGTGTTCCTAGCCAGAACTAATTCACATGTCTATGCATGACAACCGGTGTTATGACAGCCACTGTGGATGATATACAATAGAATACACAATAAGTGTCGTGAATAAACGCACCTGGAATGGCATCTTTTACCAACGATGGTTTCTGCTCCTCATCTAATATTTCCCCCAAGATAACCGCTACGCGAGTTACAGCCATAAACCACGCAAAATAATGAAACTCTTTTGAGGTTAAAATCGTACGTACATGTAATTTGACATCGTAAAACAAGACATTCAATTTATTGATAATTTAGCATTTTTGTGCAAATGTCAGAAGGGAGAAAATTCCTTAATCTTGTGAGAAATATATTGTTTTAGTAGCAACTAGCTAATTTCCGGAAACGATTTATCTACCTGTGTGCAATTCTCAAGTCAGTAGAATTCCCCACATTGATAATAAATTTCTACTTTTACTCTGTAATTCACTGAAGATGCTTTCCAGTGCTATTAAAGAGAGCTGACATCAGATCATGAAGTAGCCAAGGAAATCGTGGTGCTGACTTAACTCATGATCCCAGTAACCCTTAATTTAACAACTGTCAAGTGCTCCAGACATATATATATGGAAAAATTTACAATGCGCATCCAACAAGCAATGCCATCCAGGATATACTCCTCCAGATTAAAGATACCAGTGCGCAGTTCCATAGTATGCCACTTAATAAGTATGGTTCTAGTAGTGGTCAGCTTTTATCATTCATTGCGTTTTGAGCGGAAGATATGGCCTCAAAGGCATGTATTAATTGTACTCGGCCCATTCCCTTCACTTTCATACGGCACCACAACTTACAGTATACTCATTTCCTCCTGACATGACCTTGCATTTGTTACATTCAGACGCCTGACTAGTTGCTTTATCCTCGGACTGCACTCGAAGCCCTACAGGGTGACCACGCTCAGCAGTCGCCCCACAGTAAGTTCAGTCCAGTTGCATATCCGCACACTTCTTCGGTATTAGCCTGGTTTTCTGGTGAGCTACTATGTTTCCTTGACTATTCCCCTAATCATTCTGATAGATGAACCAACTGTGGAGCGAATGCACTTTTTGTTGACAAAAGTCTGCACCAGGTTGTGGGAAATGCATTGGGCCTGCTGAACGATCCATTACAAGACACTGGTGATGACCGAGGGGGTGAGTAAGCAGCGTTCACTCTGAACGCTTCAGTGAGCTTCCCGTCGTAAATTGATTTACGTATAACGTTATCATTTGGTAACTGAATCAGGTTTATAAGCTTTTGCAGTGCTGCACTCTAAAGTGCTAAGGCAGTTGACAAGTTGGTTGACTCCATCTAAGGCCTCTCAAAAGTCTAGGATGTTAAAGCAGTGATTTGACTTCTATTCTAGGCCTCGTCTAATTGATGGACGGTATTTCAGTGTGGTCTACGAGTGAATTCACCTTTTCACTACAGCCTGCTGCGAGTGAATCGCCTAATCTGGCACACTCTTCAGTCCATTAAGGATGAAGTGGCTTTATATTTTGCGAACAGAAGCGTAATTATGAACCAGTTCTTGCAGAGATTTCAGTCATACTTCTTTGGCAATTAGACAATACGGCTTATCTCCAATAGTGTGCACCTTGTCTTCCTTCAACACTGTCCATATTTTCGCTGGGTTTTCCAGATCCACTTTCAGTGCTACTTGTGGGAATTATAAGGGATTATTCAGTTTTTCAAACTTATAGTAAATTTCCCTGTGACCAGTCTTAGTGGCATTTTTTGCATCCAATGCTCCTGAAACCCGCGTGATAACATTTTAAATTACTTAGAAGTTACACACAAGTTTCTTCGACTAAGTGTACTGGTGAACGAAATGAGTTCAGTGATTGCAGGTGTCATAGGAACGTGGGCCGTTTCTAAACCAGAAGGATTTGGTTTCCTTTGAAGTTATAGAATCACAGGTCATGAGACAGGTGGGATAGTACCTTATATCTGTCATCACTTCCGTATATGCCACTGGAAACCTGCCTGCAAAGATGACATGCATTTCATATGAACTTACATGTTTATACAAAGTACAGATAATTACAGTTATGTAACAACTGCCGGCATATGACGTAGTCAACCCTTAAACAAATCTAATGAAAACAACATTGAATTTCGGGTGCTCCGGAGCAAACCGAACTGCCACGTTTCACAATTTGAGCTCACAAAATGATGTAGATAATACTAAACTGAATGGGAATTGTAGTCACTTTGTTCTGTCAGTGCCTGCCTAACATGCTTATCTACCTGCCGTGCCTTCCTATTCACTCATTCATATATCAAAAGTCTGGCCTGTGACTGTATATTGTAATCACAACAACGAAAAACAACACACAGTATTGATTCATTTTCTTTACAACAATAAAGTCGGCCTAGCAGCCGTAATAAGTGATTAATAGCATAATTAATCCCAACATGCGTGAGAGATGATGATATACTACTTTATTCGAGGTGCTGTCACAAACTAGTGGCGATATGGATCATTTGATAGCTGTCTTACCTCGGATATCTGCTGCACCCGGTGTAAGCTCTGTTGCTGTTCGCTCTTCCGAATCTGTTAATAGATTTTCCAGGTAATTACTTTTGACGGTTAAGGAGCATCGTGGCATAATGCAACATAGAGAAAAATTAATTCCTCCGTAAACCACTTCTTTTCTGAGGCGACGTACATACATGATGGCAAAATCATCCATGGTCTTGTAGAACGCGAATCTAGAAGGCCATAAATCATAAATCCTAAGGATAGCTGAGATCTTGTGTCTACGATTTTCTCCAGTTATCCAGCCGATGCTATCGTTTCCTCGAAAAATAACCCAGCGAAAGCCTCCTGCCTATTTCACGTGCAATTCGTTGGTGTTTTCCACATACATTCTACTACCTATTTTGGTTTGCATGGGTCCTTCGGGATGTCTTTTAAACCGACTTGTTATTGGTCAAACTTTAACTTACAGGTACGCACCCGTTAACCAAATTTACTTCCTAAAGCCGCTCGGTCATTTGGTATATCTAAGCTGTCTCACACTAGAGATATTTTGCCATTTAAAACACCGCAGCCTACCTTTGCCTTAAGACAGAAGTCTAAAATGTTACCATCGTATGTCTGGTGGTCGTTTGAGTATTTTCATTTCATGAGAAGTACTACCATCGTACTTAGTTATTCAAAACTTTAGACATATTATATAGCGTAGTTTTAGTTCCGACTATCGCCAGTCAGATTAACAGGTCAACTGTCCCACTTTAATACGGTGACTTAGTCATTTCCATGTTGGACTGCATATTCTCTGTCGTATACTGGTTGGGGCAGTCACTACATATAATAATAATGATTTACTTTATTCCAAAAACAGTACTTGTGATACAGAATGGAATTTTCAGCATTAATCACAATATTGCATCTAATTTCCTCAAATTATAAATAAAATTAATCGCATTGAAAATTTTTCTACATTTACAATAGGGTTAATAAAAAAATTAATAAAAAATAAAAAACATACAGCATATAAAATGGAAATAATAATAATGATAGCAGCTAAGGTAATGATAATAATAATAATAATACAAGTGAAAATTGCCGTCGGCTTGTTTCACACAGTATTGTCGATGCGGTATATAGTTCTGTTTGACTATGATGCGTGTACAATTTATGACTGGGGTGAGATATGTGACTGTCACTGTTTCGAAAGTTAAACTTATAAATAAATAAATAAATTTATTCTCATAGTACAGTACATGAGGGACGCCAGTTTACAGGCATCATCAAATTGTTACAGAAATAGAACCATATAATTTAATCACAATTTACAGCCAGTAGCAAGATATGCTTTACATGTTCGATAGAGATTATACATACACTTGATAAATGTTAATTCCAGTAGTATAAAACAGCCTTTTCACTTATATACAATCATTTCTGTGCAAAGTTGGAAAAATCTGCTAGATTGTCAGTGAGTGCAACACAACAGGAAATACAGGAGTATTGTCTTCGCATTAACAAAAAAACCAGGTCTTTGGTGGATGGATTATAAGTGCCTGGGAAAAAAATAAAGCTTGAAGTAAATATTCATACATAACTTTGTTGTGTGCAGAGTCCTTGAATTATAGTTCATTGATGTGTTATTTTGAAATCAGTGATGTGTTTATCTCATTTGATCTGCAATGTCATTGTTGGGAGTAAGTACATAAGCTTCGGACGCATTAATTAATGGATTTCTACTGATTACGGGTATTTTCTTAGCGTTAGGAAGGTTTATGAGTTTCAGCTGTTCCGACAGGAGTTGAGAATATTAACTGCTCAGCAACATTATGGATATAAGTTCATCACATTATCTAAGGAAAGGTGGGTTGCAGTTGGTGAGGGATATATGGTACCCAACGAGCGTTCATCTGTCCTTGTGATGTTGTGGTGAGTTATACCTTTTTCATGTTGTCGGTTTATGTCCATTTTATTCCACTTATTGTGTTGGGTAGTGGTTTTACAAACGAGATTTGTTGTCTGTTTGAGGATACGTATGTTAACCGTTAATGTTTTATCTAGAATTATAAATATAGGCAAAAAACAACAGGTGTAGTATTTAAGCTTATACATTAAATGGACCTATAATTTCGGAGGCTCTCAGATAGGAACTAGAACTAATATCGTTTGCAAACTCTTGTAGTTTGTCATTAAGCACCTTTTTGAAGGAGGCCAATGTACTTGCTTGACGCATTTCCATTGGCAGTTTATTCCATATCTGTGCATACCTAATCAAGTAAAACTTTTGCCTGGTGGCTGTTTTACATTGTTCGATAGCTACTGTACCCTTAGTGTGTCTTAGTTTGTAGCCATTGTCATCTGAAAGTCGAGTGCCATTAGTAGAGGTAAAAACTAAGTGGTTTAGAAGCTTATAGTAAAGTGTCAAGTTTAGTCTCAGGCGTCTTAGCCATAGTGTTTCTAGTCCTAGGGTATCACATCTAGTGGAGTAGTTCGTACCATTTCCGGTTCCGAGTAATTTTAACGTGAAGTACCTCTGCACTCCCTCGACTTTCAATTTGTCCTCTATGCGTATGCTACTATACATGAATGAACAGTAATCAAATAAAGGACGCACACAAACCTTGTACAACAGAATTCTAGACTCATTTCTGTAGAAGTTCCTGAGTAGAAAGCCGATAAGTCTGCGTGACTTTGACACTTGTTTGGAGATGTGTTCAGAAAATGATAAGTTATGTGAATATTTCAGCCCTAGGTCCAGTACAGATTCCAGTCGTTGAAGTGCATGGCCTTGAATTGTCAGGTCAAGTTCTAAATTGTTGCAACCTATGCAGAGCCAGCCACATTTTTCGACATTAAATTGGAGTTGCCAGGTGTCACACCATCTATCCATTTTTTCTAATTCTTGCTGTATGGCGTTTACTGTTATTCCAAGATCTGTGTTCTTGCATTTATACGTCACTTTTAAGTCATCTGCATATAGTATTGGTTTACCTACACTAAAGCATTCACAGATACTGTTTATATATATTATGAATAAGAGTGGGCCTAATACACTTCCCTGGATCACGCCACTACTTACTGGTTTGGGTCTTGAAATTATCGAGCCAACTTTCGTTGTCTGACTTCGGCCACAGAGAAATGATTTTATCCAGCTCAGGAGAGGATCACATATCCCTAGTGAGCATAACCTGCTGACTAGCAGATTATGGGGAACTCTGTCGAAGGCTTTTGTTATATCGAAATAAAGCACAATTACTAGTTCTCTGTTGTCCCTACTTCGTGTAACTTCGTTGAAAAAGTCTATGTGACAGGTCACGCATGATCTCTTTTTGAGAAATCCGTGTTGTGATGGATTGATAAGTCCATGTTCTAGTAAGTTGTCTGACACTTGGTCTTTAACCACTTTCTCCATTATTCGGGATATTACCGGTGTTATATTGATAGGTCTATAGTTGCATACACTGGTTTTGGCCCCTGCTTTGTGCTTAGGTAATATGTATGTGGTTTTCCACACTTCAGGATAAGTTCCAGTTTCTAATGAGAGAGTAAATATTCTAAGTAACAAGACTACCATTTCCGTGCTACCATTTTTGTACATGACAGATGGTATGTCATCTGTTCCAGTACTACCGTTAGACTTCAAAGTCTTAATCGCTGAGTCTATATTTTGTATATTAAAGTCTATTCCGCCTAATTTGTGGTTGCTTTTGCAAGTCATTTGGAAATTTGGGGTTGGGTGCACTCTGGCGTCATTGCAAAACCACTCATTGAGGAGTTCGCTTATAACCTGGGGATCATTGTGTATTATACCCTTATGCTCCAAGCTGCTTACAGTATTGTCTTTACTACTTTTTAGACGTCTCTGCAATATCCTACAAAGTTCCTGAGTTTTGGAGTTACCCACAAGCGCTTTATTTTCTTCAAGTTGTGACCTCATTTTGTGTTTCTCTTCAAGCCGTTTAAGAGTTTCATGTATTTGGTTTAACGCATTAAATTCCTTAAATACATGGTATTTCCTTTTCAATTTCTTTAGTTTTAGTCGCGTTTTGCGGTCGATAAATGGAGTTGGTGTCTTTAGAGCAGATTTTAGGGGCGCGATTATGTCTCTTGCTGAGCCAATTGTGTTGTAGAAAATATCAAGTGATACTTCTAAGTTATTGTTAATGAAGTATTCTTCCCAGTCAGAACTTCTCAGCAGATCTGATAGGAATTCCCAATCGGCATTCTTATAGTCCCTATACTGATAGTGCACCGGGGAATTTTTAGGTGTGTGTTTAGTTGTTAGTCGGAATGGTAGCGTGCAGTACAATATGTTGTGATCACTGTTATCAAGTTTATTTCCTACCTCTATCGAGATGGGCTCAATTTCATGACAAAGGATTAAGTCAAGAGTGTTTTCATTTCTTGTAGGGAGGCGTACGCACTGCTTCCATCCGCCTACGTCTATAGCTTGTAGTAGCTCGTCATGGATTCTAGGTCCTGTACAGGTATCCCAGTTTACTCCAGGTAGGTTGAAATCGCCACAAACTACTTTGTAGTCAAAGTCCAGCGTAGCTGCATGCTCTAGTATTTCTCCAATAGCTATATCAGTCATTTCAGGGCTATTAGGGGGTCTGTATAAACATCCCACGAGAATTTTATTTTCGTTTGTGTGGATGCTTATCCACTTAGATTCAGGGAGTTTGTCAGTAGTTGGGTTATTGAAAGTATTGGAGTTAGTGGATTTAGAGGCATATATTAAGCAGCCGCCTCCTCTTTTGTCAACTCTATCGTTCCTATAGATGTCGTAGTTGTCTATTACTAGCTTTGAGTCAGGTATATCAGTAGTAAGCCAGGTTTCAGTCACTTTTGACTTATCCTTAAGTTTCTTCGGTAAAGATGTGAAGCTGGTCGTATCACCTGGGATTTGATTATCTGAGGTAGTGAAATCCACTAGTGATTTTAACACGACTTTATAAGACGAATCGAAGCGGTAAAATCCAGTGTTTTTCCATAGAGAAGCTCTTGTTTCCAGTCGTACTAATTTAAATCTGATAGTCATGTTGAACAATATAATATAGCCGAAGTGGTCGGTGTCGAGGAAACAAGTTGGTTACGCTGCTTGATTGAATTCGAGTTCGCTTCCAGTTGGCTTCGGCTAGAAATAACTCTTGTGATTGTCGCATGGTCCTATATCCTGCTAGACGTGTACTTCCGTCACACTACTTGCTGTCAACTGAGTCTTGCCCAACTAACCTGGTAATGTGGCGAAAGCATACTTCTGAAAGGACAGATGTCCACAACGCAATGATGAGCATTATCATAAACCTTCCTCACGCTAAGAAAATACCCACAAGCAGTAGAAATCCATTAATTAATGCGTCCGAAGCTTATGTATATTTACTCCCAACAATGACATTGCAGATCAAATGTCATAAACATATCACTGATTTCAAAATAACACATCAATGAACTATAATTCAAGGACTCTGCACATAACAAAGTTATGTATGGATATTTACTTCAAGCTTTATTTTTTTTCCCATCCACCAAAGACCTGGTTTTTTTGTTAATGCGAAGACAATACTTCTGTATTTCCTGATGTGTTGCACTCACTGACAATCTAGCAGATTTTTCCAACTTTGCACAGAAATGATTGTATATAAGTGAAAAGGCCGTTTTATACTACTGGGATTGACATTTATCAAGTGTATGTATAATATCCAGCGAACATGCAAAGCATATCTTGCTACTGCCTGTAAATTGTGATTGAATTATATGGTTCTATTTCTGTAACAATTTGATGATGCCTGTAAACTGGCGTCTCTGTACTGTACTATGAGAATAAATTTATTTATTTATTTATCCCTAGTTGTAATGATAATAATAGTCGACCGGAAGCGAGCTTGTGGTAGTCCAAGAAGCCTAACCAGCTGGCTCTCTAGAAAGTTTTGAGAGGAAACAAATGGTTTAAGGTGACAAATCACAGAAAGCCGTAGAAAACCTTAGTATAGGAGTTTCTGATATGTGTTTGGATCTGAACTACTAATCTAAGAAGGGTTTTTAAGTTCGAAAATTTTTTACAAACTATGGACTTTCATTTAGCCAAATAGCCTACAGATGACTAAGACAATCTGAAGAAACAGGCTTGTGTGTATCGTACATTTGGGTTCGAACTGCTGCGCTACAGGTGCTCAGTTTCTGCGTGAAGAGTCTTTCCTTATTATTTTGGAAATTAGCCGCTTTCCTCACATTATCCACATATCCATACTTAACAAGGATTGTATTGTATCACCTGAAACTACATGTAGTATTCACCCGTGAAATCTACAACCGGGAATCTTCTGATACCCTCTCTAACCACGTGGAACTCAGGATTTTATTCACAGCAAGCACTGTAAAGGAAAGTCTGACTTTTTATTGCGCAATATATATCTGTTTATCGTAGTTGTTTTGATACTTCGATAATACAGCTACCTTTTTTATATCCTCAAGACTTTTTTCCGGAAATTGTGAAAATTCTTATTTCTGTAATGGTTAAGTCAATCAAACGTGTAAGTAACGTTAAGAGACTGAGATCTAACGCTCGTCAACCATCTGAGGGCCTCAGCTCCGTTGACGATTCTACACTTTTGACACCATACACACCCAGAGTTATGGTATCTGATATCATGGGTGAACTGACAGAGAATGCGGCTTGTAGCAAAAATGATTTACTGATACTTCAGAAGTCAATGGCAGACCTACAGAGCAAGTTTGACAGCATTATGCCCCTCGCGCAATTGTGTGACCTATCACAAAACATTTGTCTTGAATCACTTATGAAATCCGAGCGCATAATTGACTATTTGGCTGAAGAAGCTGTTAAGAGGATTATGTCTTCACATAACGTCTTGGCCTATAACATTCCAGACAGAGAGCCTATTGCCAGACTTAAAGCTTCGTGTCTAAAGGCTTGTAATATGTCGTTGACAGAATGTCAGGTCTTGCGTCTTCGTAAGAAATCTGCAAACCACTCATGTCCGGTGCTTTTCAAGTTCAGGTCTGTCGAAGAATCCAGGAATTTTCTGAAAGCTGGTAAGATAATAGGCTCTTCAACAACCTACACTAACATTAAGGTTGCACCTGATTCAACACCGTGCCAAAGACGATGCCGCTCAGGAACACTGAATACTGATAACTACTGTAGATGATGTTCCATGCGTTATTCCGTCTACTGAAAAACCTAATGACCGCGTGCATCAGACATGAATTTACTCCTACTCAAGTTATACTCAATTTTACTAAGCGATTGGGCATACCCTACCTGCTGGAAGAAGTCTTATATTGTACCCATCCATAAATGCGGACCTATAGCTGATATCAACAACTACCGCCCCATCAACATCACGTCTGTAGTTTCACGTGTAATGGAAAAGATAGTAAAGACTCAAATCATTCAGTGCTTGCTGTCAAATGACCTACTACCCCCATCCCAATACGGTTTCTTAAGTAGAAGGTCGTGCATTACTTGCCACTTAGATTATTTTGACTACATTACACAATGCATTGATAATGGGCATTCGGTAACAACATTATTTCTCGACGTTAGCAAGGCCTTCGATAAAGTCCCACATATCAGACTCATAACAAAACTTCAATCCTACAGAATAACCGAGAAACTTCTCAAATGGATAAATTCTTTTCTCACAGAAAGAGAGCAATTAGTCAAAATCAACCACCAGCTGTCTCCATCAAAGCCGATAACTAATGGTGTAATACAGGGTAGCGTTCTTGGCCCTATTCTATTCCTCCTTTTTATAAATGACATAGTCTCTGTGATCAAGTATGGCAAGCCATACCTCCTTGCAGATGATCTCAAGATAGTATATGATTATGGTTACGATGATAAGAGCGTTGAAAGCAAAATCCAACATGACTTAAACAATCTAGGCGATTGGAGCGAAAAGTGGCAACTGACTTTCAACCCAGACAAGTGCAGTATAGCCCACCTTGGACGCTGGAAACCGAGAATGTGCCTATATATGTACGGTGAGCTCCTCTCGAAA
>OX235271.1:3969080-3989721 GCA_944472155.2 Trichobilharzia szidati | reverse complement strand
GACTAAAATGTTTCAACTTAGGTCAGGATAGCAACAGAGGTAATTACAAGTAGAGACTATGTAGTGGGGTAGAGAATAATGCCACATAAATTAGGACTAAAACTAAGCAAATAAATTGGATGACGTAACACAAACGTTGGTCAAGTCATTAACAGTGGTAATTAAGTGTAGAAATTAAATCGGGTGGGAGTAGAGGACAAGAAAGTTGAAAATGTAAAATATTACAATTGAATAGACAAAATAATACTAGTGAAGAGACAGAAAGAAAGATATAGAATTTACCTGTCAGTTATTAAGACAGATCATCTCTGTTCCAAATGACACTGAACTACAGTCATAGAGCTAGTCATAGTACTGTGGCTAACTAGGTTTACATAAGCGTAATGATGTGAAAATGCATCAAAAGCGACACACTGTAAACCTGAAAGTAATTCCGACTGTCAGTAAATCTTCGATTTTCTGTGCCATTGGGTATAAATCATCCATGAAGTCCAGCTCTTCTAGAATCTTCTTGTCAGTCCAGCGTATCAGTCCTGCGAAGAAAATTTTCTTTTTCGACGAAATCATCTTCACAGGCTGCACATTCGTACTTATATTTTCTTTTCGACGATTCATTTTCATGAGCTGTACAATCGTGGTTATAATTAACAAAGAAATCTTTAGACCAATCAGATACTGGTAAATCTTGTCCTTGGAAAATTGTATTATATAATGTAAGGTGTAAGAAGGGATGACTAATTGTAAGTTAGAAAGGAGACAGAAGTTGGCATGACGTAATAAGTGTGAGATAGTGAATATTCACTAAGCTCGTGTAAAATGGACAGGAACTAGTGGAAAGGCTATAAAGTGTTTTTGTATAAGATATGTATGAAAAGCAATGTTATTAATAAACAGTAATAGAGTGGTAATAAAATGTGGATGATGGGAACAATAATGATAATAAAAGTATTATTAAAATAAAATAATAATAGTAATAATAGTGAACTTACATAATAAAGGAAAGAAGCAAAATTGTGGTGAGAACTTTACTCTGGCCATGGTAAGGCAAGAGAATGTATGTATCGCTTTTGTATGCAGAGGTCCGGTTTCAGATCTCGAATAGCTAATGCTTCAGCTATGTACAGATGGCGAATCCGAAGTCCCCTTGTACGATATTGACGGACTCTGTGTAACACTGTGAAGCATTCATGTGCGGGTGCTCGATGTCCAGAGATGACAAGGTGTCCGAGGATAGAGCTGTTGCTATTCTTGCCTTACCATTGCTTAACATTGCTTTTCATACATATCTTATACAAAAACACTTTATAGCCTTTCCACTAGTTCCTGTCCATTTTACACGAGCTTAGTGAATATTCACTATCTCACACTTATTACGTCATGCCAACTTCTGTCTCCTTTCTAACTTACAATTAGTCATCCCTTCTTACACCTTACATTATATAATACAATTTTCCAAGGACAAGATTTACCAGTATCTGATTGGTCTAAAGATTTCTTTGTTAATTATAACCACGATTGTACAGCTCATGAAAATGAATCGTCGAAAAGAAAATTTTCTTCGCTGTTTGTGCCATTTTCTTATGACTCAATATGGGAATATTTCGTTCATTGAAGTACTTATATTTACCAGAAATGTATAGTAGTCCATTATGGAGTAATAAGGGGTAGGGGTGATATAATTGATATAATTACTCAGAAGTGGTTTCTAAAGGGAAAATAAAAGTTTTGGATTACGTAATACTCAAAGGTACAAAGGTTAAAACTGTTTTCATGTTAAAAGAAGGTAGTTGAGCGTCCATTTAACAAGTGCGATGGGGGTGTGACAACGCACAAAAGGAACATGTGACAGTGATAATAGTGAATTAGTTATTAAAGTAAAAGCAAAGTAATTATTAACAATAAAAAATTTAAAAATATATGGGGAACTACCAATGAAGAGGTTAAGACTACGGCAGAATAAGAGACTGGACAAGCTTTTTCTATATACAGTCTTCACGGTTGTACTGATAAATTACCAACGCCTCCACCATACAAAAATGCCGAAACCTGATGCTATTTGTACCATCTGGCCCCAACTTGTAGATAACCTTGAAAGACGATACTGGTGGAACTGTGTGGCTCGAGTTCACCAAGTGCTCAATAATTGAACTATTAACTGTCTTGCATTGTCCTTTAGCTAAAGATGTCGGATAATGTTCAGAGATGCGTTTGGAAAGTGTGCGGCCAATATAACTAGCTCCACAGGAGCATGTGACCAGACGGTCCTGGGTTCAAACCCCAGTGGTGCGTACTAATGAAGAGTCCAAAACTAGGACGAAACAGCTTCCAGTACTCTTAGGTTTGCCAGTGGTTCTCTAACTGATGTCAGCTCATGATGAAATCCTCCATCCAATTTAAAACACACACTCAATGACCATTTGCCAGCTGTGGAATTTTCACTAAACATTCCTTCCGTTCTCCGTGGGAAATAGGATCTCCAATGCATACGGTCCTGTGCCATCACTTTCAGCTGGCCCCACAACTCAACACAAGCCTTCATCTTCTCTTCACATGATCATCGTCACGTCATTCTCAGACGTCCAACATGTAACTTCCCATCTGGGTTTCACTTGAGGGTGTGCAATGTTAATTGAATGTCTCAAAAGCATGTGTCTAATTCACCGCCGTTTCCCTTTGAATATTTGTTGGATAGCTGATTTATGGCTGGTTTGCTGACACTTTGAGTTTATAAGAAAAAGACGTAAACAGTGAGGAAAATTTTCATACATTTGTTTCCCTTGATAAATTTCGATAGAGAAAGAAAGACCAGATTTGCAGTATAAAGTGATATCATAATTCTGTTTCACAGGTTCTCGTCAGCTGCAAACTACCCGAAATTACAATGGTTATAAATAATAACATTTCATACTTTAATGTTTGATTAGCCATACACACTAGTGAGCTCAGCTCACTAAACAAGTTCTCAATTTGATGAACTTTAACCTTCTTGAATTGCCATTTTCACGTACAAGCTAACACTATTTATTACATTTTTCTGTTTTCTGTCTTTCCTCACACCCCCTTTTTTTGTTATAGTTTGATAGTATATAAATTGATGGTAACTTAAAATGAAAATTGTAATACTTATATTCCGGATGCGTTCATCTTATAATGTTTTCACTATTATCTTTCAAACATTGAAGTATGGAATTTCATTAATTATAACTATTGTAATTTCAGGTAGTTTGCAGCTGATGAGAACCTGTGAAATAGAATGACGATATCATTTTATACTGCAAATCTGGTCTTTCTTTTTCTGTCGAAGAAAATTTTCCTTTCAACAATTCATTTTTATTTAAAATGTACAATTATAACAAAGAATTCATAGACCAATCAGATACTGGTAAAATTTGTCCTCGAAAGCGTATTATATAATGTGAGTTTTGGTTTGAAAGGGGTGACTAGTTGAAAATAAAACCGGGGGTAGAAGTTGGGATGGCGTAATAAGTGTGAGGAAATGACTAATCAATAAGATTGTGTGGAGTGGACAATAAGTAGTGGAAAGACGATAAAGCATTTTTATGGAATCTGTACGAAAACGCAATGTGCAGTTATATTAAAATAAGGATGATGAGAATAATAATAATAAACTTACATAATGAGAGGAAGCAAACTTATAGTGAGAACGTTACTCTGGCCACTGTAGGGCGAGTGGATGGATGTATGTGATGACTTTGGAGTTCCTGTTTCAGATCCCGCATAGCTATGTACAGATGGCGTATTCGAAGTCATCTTGCACGATATCAAGGGACTCTGTGTAGCACTTTGTGTTTATCCACTACAGAAACAAAGCAAGATATCTATTACATTATAATGGAGGACTTCACCCCTTTATATGGAAACAAACACTCTTCATTGTCGCTTGATGGAGACGACGCTACATCATGAATGGAGAGAAATTAGAACTGACGAGTCAACAAAGTGACTGATTTATCAACGGACAATTGTTGTCACCTGAAGATCCTGGTCTTGATCTATGGTAAAATCGTGGCTGTGAGTTACTGAAGAATCTCAAATTGGAATGATACGGCTGCCTGCTGCTCACTAATTTTCACTGACTCTCTTAATGACTTTGGTTCGCGCTGAATTCTGTCTCAGAGTAAACCGAATCCCCACAACTCAACACATGAAATACTCAACAAATATGAATAATTTACATTATAAATCGCATTATTCCCTCTGTTTTATTAACAAACGTTTATTTCAAACCTTTTATGACTTTAGAACCTTTCTTATTCAATTTTACCAGGATAATATGAGCTCATCTTTTATTATTTCGAGGATTCTTCTCAACTGGTTACAACCTGAACGATAAAAATATGAATGACATTAAAGATTTGAACATACTTTTCCACGATCACAAGGAGTAATTAGTAGGAAGTAAAAGTAACATTAGTCCGGAATGATTTAACTAATTAAGAGTTACAAACACTGACTATTTATAGAATAATTAGACAATTAGGCTTGGAAACAAAAACAGAGTTGCGTATATATGTGTGTGCATAGAAACAAGGTTTAGCTAGAAAGAGCATAACAAAAAAGTAGATTACGTAACTAAAGAAAATGTTTTATCTAAAAGCCAGTAGAAAAAAAGGAAGAGAAAAGAACAAGGTAGGGTGAGTCATGTTTAGATGAGAGAGTAGAGTTTTCTAAACAAGAAAAAGGGTGACTCATAAAAGTTGTATATTTTGTTATCACCAGGGCAGTGCAAGATTCACCACTGTCTCTTTCTGCGTACATAGATTTGGTTTAAGTCGTTTGATAGCAATTGCTTCAGCAAAGCGTAGCAAGCTAGGTTTCTTTTGACTATTGATTATTTTGAACGACTTCAGGTTGTCTACAATATGACCAGTGTCTGATAGATGACGCGCAATCGCACTGTTTAATGCTTGTGGACCTTTCAGTCTCAGGTTCTTTGGCATGTGTTCAGAAATGCGGACAATAACCCTTCTCTCTGTTCTTCCGATGTATGTGCTTAGGCACGTACATGTTAATTGGTCGACACAGTTGGAGGTAACATGAAGTGGGTATTTGTCCACTTCTGATTGTCTCAAACAACTAGTTTTTTGATAAACACATACAAGCTTGGCGGCTGGATATGTTCTTTTCAGAGCAGCGTTCAGTTTGCATCTTATTCTACCAGAAATATCATCACCTTTGAATGCAAGCTGCAGAAAGATAGGCTTTTCCTCTACTGTGTTGCTTTTTACTTTTTCAACATGACGTCTCCCATACTTGTCGATGAACTTTTGTGGATAACCGTTGTCGCGTAGGCATTTCTCCACAATGGATAGCTCTTCATCAATCTTTTCTTCTGAACACAGCTTCCTTACACGATCAAATAATGCTCTCAACAATCCTTTTTTGTAACTTATAGGGCAGAAGCTTTTGAAGTTAAGATAAACCGCCCTCCAGGTCTCTTTTCTGTGTATATATCTTATGATTTTGCCGTCGATATCTCGTTAGATACCCAGGTCAAAAAAATGGAATTTCTCCACTTCTTCATTCTACATTGTAAACTTGATATTTGGATGGGCGCTGTTCAAGACCTTTAGTACTTGAGATACATCATTAAAAGAATTACAAATAACGAAAGTGTCATCGACATACCTGGTATAGAAGTTGGTCTGACTGATTGCGGACTTCAACCTTGTTTGTTCCAGACTACCCAGAATAGGACCCAGGGGGCTTCCCATTGCGACTCCGTCAATTTGGCGGTACAGAGTGTTGTTGAACTGGAACTGCACGTCTTTGGTGCACATAAGTAAAAGTTGTTTGGGTTCGTTCTTGGGCGGTGGAAGAAGTTAGGCATGTTGACATATAATTTGTATTGTTTCTTCCAATGGGATCTTTGTAAACAGTGAAGACACATCAAAGGACAACATAAATTTATTTGAGATGCTTAGATTCTCTAATTGTTTAGCGAATTGGAAGGTGTCTTTCAGGCTGTAGACTGCTAATTTACCACGGATTGGTTCTAACAATTCTGCTAGCCACCTAGCTACTTTGTGATACGGCTAATTAATCATAGATAATGTTGGTCTCATAGGGATGTCAGGCTTATGCATCTTTGGTAAGCCGTACAGGTAAGGCAATCTGGATCCCTTAGGCTTCAGTTCGTTGTATATGTTGTTGTCAATCAACTTCTTCTTCAAAAGTTCTCTTAGCTTCTTTGTAATCCGTCTTTCCATTGATTCGGTTTGGTCTTTCTTTGATGCATCAGTTCGAAATGTTGATGAGTCATTCAGAACTGATACCACTTTTTTCACATAATTATCTTTATCCATTATTTTTATCGTTCAGGTTGTAAGCAGTTGAGAAGAATCCTTGAAATAATAATAAAAGATGAGCTCATATTACCCTGGTACAATTGTTGTTCTTGCTTTTTTCAAGTTTGTTAATCGGAAGAATTGCATGAACTTTCTTATTCAGTCTGTCACCTTAAGCTTACTTGACAATCTTCAAATGTTAGTGTTCTTGCCACCCCATAGTTATTATTTCATCATTTTTATCGTTATTTTTCAGACCTGAAATCACGTCTAGTCAGTCCCATTTGTTGGTTTATTTCTCTCTAGTATCCATATCGCCTCTCTCACACAGCACTGACTACAATCGAACCATGAAACCTGCAATTTTGTTTACTGAACTTATACACAAATACACTGTTGAATTATTTCACCTCATTTTATCTCATAATCTTACCGACCATGCAGATTCTAAACGATCACTAGAACTCACTAGAAGTAACTCTAGCCAGTTTCATCCTTTAGGCAGTCTGTCAGTAGCCAGTATCAGATTAATTTTCAACAGTTTTCATTTGTAAAGATTTCATTTGTCTCATATTTGATCACGGATTGGGAATCAAATCCCAACAGGTGACCTCGTGAAAATTAATCTGATACTGGCTAGTAACTGGCTATAGGGCGAAGTTGCCTGGAATTCTAGTTAAATTGTCTGTTTAAGAGGTTAGTGACAGTAACCCACATGCCTTAGATAGGAAACCTTCGTCTCTTAACCTGAGTTACAAAGGGGGGGGGGTGGAATTGCAGCTGACATTCTGAAATGTCGAATTAATAGACCAGTACAGAGTACATTTCCTGAAACTAAACTGGTACTCAGCTTCTCAACCAAACCAGTACTCACACATCGAGTCAAGGATAATTACCAGAGATGGCGTCATCAATGTGTATCTATAAATTCAACTGCTCATGTGGAGCTAGTTACATTGGACGTACTCAGAGGGCTCTATCCTTGCGTGTACGTGAACAAGTACCTGTATAGTTGAACAAAGGGGTAACCAAATGCGTAAACAATGCAGTCTTAGCGCGCTTGGTAGATACTGGACACTCGATAAAATAAAATCACGCGTTCTTGGTCATTTACGGTGTTCCTGGTAATCTATCTAGAGGAGATCAACTATTAGTTCTATCAGAAGCTGAAGTGGTAGTAATCAATACCAGAAGACTAGATCTTTGTATACAGAAACAGTAGGTTCAACCATTATGTTTACCTTGGCCTACAATAAGGCCAATAAATCCTTCTTTTCCTTTGTTTCATTGACAAACGTTCATTTCTGACCTTTTGCGACTTCATGACCTTTCTTATGACTTCCATTACCTTAGGTTTACTTTGCGTTTTTTCTAACTTGTTATCGTATTTACAAAATTCTGTTCGAGTGACACATTGATGGATGAGCTTCGACATACACATTCAGTTTTATTAGCTAATGGTTATCCAGAAAACATTTTCAGTTGTCGCAACAAGGATAGACCAAATCTAGAAAAGACAGCTTCCGTATCAAAGAAAGCTATCTTCATTATTAACCTACCATTCAAGAGTAAACAAATTATGCAGCTGACAGCTCAAAGACTTTGGTCAGCCGCATTCTACCCCGGACCTCTTTCTCTCACATCTCTAACATTTCCAATCCCTGTACCCACAATTAAAGGATGAAATTCTGTTGACTCCACTTCATACTGTATTTACAAGTTCACCTGCAGCTGCGGTGACACCTATATACGTGGAACCAATAGAATGTTCCAATATGGTCGTTGAAAAGAACATGTTCCAAAGTGGTTATTAAAACACACAGAAAATCCCAAAGCGATTAATCCGAATAGAAATCCATCATCATCCATTGCAAAGCACTTATTAATGTCAAGCCACAAAATCAATATTAGTGACTGCTTCATAATTACTTCACATAATTCTAATTCAAGGTTGGTTATTGAAGGTAATGGAAGCACTTTGGCGATGAATCACATACATCCTAAACTATGTGTACAAAAATACAATAGACTTCAACCTTCGCCTACCATGAACTACTTGACCTATTTAAATATGATTGGTCATTAGTATGTACTTTTGTTTTTTATATAACTGAGTAACTGTCATTCATTTTACTTCATTATTGTGAACCAACCATGTTAGTTGTAAAGCGGTTGTAAAGACACTACAAAATGACGATATCATCTTGAGAAATTTGTCTTCTAAATGCCTTCTGTAAAATTCTGTTCATTTCACTTCACTAAATTCATCATTATTATTTGATAATCATTCACCAATAGTACTTTTAAGTTCATACCACACCATTGTTATTATTTTTTATTAATAATAATAATTTGCTTTATTCCAAAACAGTACTTGTGATACAGAATGGAATTCTCAGCATTTTTACTACAGTATTGCATCCAGTTTGTACATTATCAATAAATAGAATTCTACATAGATTAAGGAAATCTCAGTTCATTATGACAACAACATATTGGCATGTCGGTAGCAAAGCCAAAGTTGAACAGTGTTTGAAGGTGTTAGAAAAGTAGGTGCTGTCATATTTACTGGCATAAGCGAGAGAAAGAAACAAAGCATCACATAACGGAAAAAAAAGAAAAAAAGAGAGAGAAGAGGAAAAGGAAGAAAGAAAGAAAATGTTGTACCTAAAAATGATGTGAGTTGTAAAGACGAGATCCAGTTGTACTACTGACTATTTAATGAATTATAGGTGTCACGCCTAATGCTTTGTTTATCACACGGAACACGAGCTAAGTAGGGTATGGTTGAGTTTTTGTACTTGCTGGTGCGAGCACATAGTTTTCTGTATAGGCTTCTGGTTTTACCTGATGAGATGCAAGGGGAGAAATGTGAGTGAAGAGGGTGGTGAGAGTTAGATAAAATGGATTTGGCCCATTTTTCACATGAGTCCATGTGCCTGTCGACTAGAATATTAACAAGCTGGTTAAGTGGCACGTTGCTTACCCTGCTGATAACTTTTAACATCCTGAGTAATAAGGTATAGTCTTTCTTCAGTAGCCCGGGAAAAACTAAGGGGGAACAATAGAGAATAATAGGCAGAATGCGAGAATTGAAGAATTGTAGGAGTAAGGGTTGGGTAATACCAGAATGTTTTAACTTCTTAATGTAGAAGGTAAGACGGAATATTTCATCATCGTCATTATTACTGTCGTTATTTTCATCCTTGAACTTATGTCTAGTCCATCCCATTTGTTGGTTTATTTCTCTGGAGTATTCATTTCGCCTCTCTCATACACCCCTGACAACACTCACCCACGGAACTTGTACTTTTGTGGTCGGCACATCATTTAATTATTTCATCTCATTGACCAGGCATATTCTAAGCGATCATCAAAACTAACTGAATATTACTCCATCTTGTACTTGCACCACCGAAAATACACTTTTTGATTAAATCCTAATTTGCTTTCATTAGCTGTAATGTAGGCTAATATGAATGGATTTTAAATTATAGAGCTTCAATAAAGAGAATTTATTGAAAACAACTGTTCGCTCTAATTAATTTTGCTTCCTACAACCTGACATATAAAAAATATATTTCAATAAACTGAATTCTAATATCAAAATATTAATTAAGTAATTAAAGATAGTAAGAAAATACAACATTAATGTTTTTAGATGGTTGAATGCAGTTGGTAGGATGTCTTACCTACCTGATCTAGATATTGCTTGCTTGTTGGTGTTCACTCCAATGGTGTACATGAACATGTAAACTGATGGAGGTGTTTAATGATGAAATGAATGAGGGAAATTTTTTTCACCCGAAAACAAAGTAATCAGCAATTGGTGGATGGTGACTAGCAGCGGTGGAATCCAGGATGTGCATTTCATCCTGTTTGGGACTCGTGGTCAGCTGGGTGTACCTGCATTGCCCATTCAATGAGTGATGGTGTTCCAGTGCCCATGGTTTTGAACGCCAAGGCGTTATCCACTAGACCACTTGAGCCACGAGAGCCACCACCTCTTGTGAAACTGGTTTCATTAATTAGTGAATTCAATTTTAGGTTTTTCCGTCGACTGATTGCACCGAAGTGCTCGGTCTCAGCTTGACATGTCGACTTCTTGTGCAGATGCTTCGACGATGTCTGGTCATATAACTTGAAGTCGACTGGTGGATGGTGACTTGCAGTGGAATCCAGTGGATAAAGTTTTGGAGTTTGAAACTGTTAGCACTGGATTTGAGCCTTGGTGTGAACACCATCACTCATTAATTGGTGAATGCAGGTACATCCAGCTGACCACGAGTCCCGAAGAGGACGAAATGCACATCCTGAATTCCACCACTGCTAAGTTATATGACTAGACATCATCGAAACACCTGCACAACGAGCCAACATGTCAACCTGAGACCAAGCACTTTGGTCCAATCAACTGACGGAAAATTCTGAAATTAAACAGTAATTAGCTATTTGTTTTATGGGGTGGAATAATCTGCGATAATCTAACCCACATCACCCTTAAATACACAAGAATACGATCAACTTGAGTCTAGGAAATGAAGAGTTCATCCACTAAAGCAAAAGTTGATTGAATTATGTGTCTTCTATCAGTCGTTATCAAAATTCTTTTAAATTGATGACATAATTAAACCCTACAAAACAGGAGAAACTGTTAATTTTTTCTTTTGATTACTATTATTCATTATTATTTGTTCCTTGAGTTTTGTGTGGAACATCTAGCCTTAGAAGCATATGTGCACCAGTTTCACTCGGTTTGTATCATCACTTTCAACTGGAAAATCCATCTAGAGGAAAAAAAGTTGAAATGGTCAATACTTAAATTATCTCAGCATCTTGTACAATCGGTTACAAATGGAGCATGGTAAAAAAAGCTCTTTAGCAGAACTAGGATGTTATGTTTAGGAAACAAGATTGAAGAGGCACTTTCAGTTATCGAAAAGAACCTTATTGAGAATGGATTTACCTAAAAGTTCATATGAAAACATACAAATGGAAAAAGACACCTAGGCCAAAGCCAGAAACATTTGACAAAGGAACTAGCATAGAAAGGGTAAGAAGCATCCACAAGGACTCGAAAACGAATCAAGAATGTATTGCAAAGAACATTTTCCGCCTCCAGACATATTCCACTTTACAACACCGTATTCTCGTTAAACCAGTCAAGATTATATAAGTATCCTTGTCATGTCAGCTCCAACTGCATTTACTAATTCACCTGCACTAGAGGGAGCAAGTACTTAGGAAGGACTGAGAGGAGGTCGTCTATTAGATGTTCCTAGCCTATCCCTGAAAGTTTTTGTTTGAAAAGTAGCAAAGTGCTCTTAGGTGCAACTTCTAGACACCTAATTGACACCGGACATACAGTGGAAATCAGTCATTCTTTCATAATAACCAAGACACAAAGAAAGCCATGGTTTCCTTGGTCTCCATAATCCATTTCTATCAAAAGATTTCGACCTAATTTCTGTATACAGAAAGACAGTGTGACTAACCTCTCACTAGCTTGGTAACTGTAATTGTTTTGTTCGTGTGCTTTTGTGTTTTGTTCTGTTGTATAACATTCCACTCAATCGTGATTTTGATTTCCACTTACTGAGTTCTGTTCACTATTAAGTTTTCAAATTTACTTAATTGTTTGTCTGTCACAATTTTGCTTTACTATTCACTCCCAACCTTCCTGAACTCTCCGTCATAATATTCATAAATTGACTGTATTATTCAGTCTTGTAATTTGTCTCTAGTCTCTCCTTGTTTACAAGCTAAATCTGAACTTTATCCCCCCACCTTTTCGTCCAATAAGACTGAAGGATTCGTCTACTTACATCCTTTTCTGGAATTATGTTGCTTATAGTTGCTATCTATAACTCGAAGTCACAGTGGATTAAAGTATGTACAGACAGCATTTTTACAGCTCTTATAAATTGATTTTGTTTAGGATGTAAGCAATTAGAAAGAATCCGTGAAATAAGACTAGCTAGTTTTATCCTGCAAATATGTTAGTTCTTTTTTTCAAGTATTGGTTTTTTTAGGGATTTTGTTTGATTGCTTGGAGAATTTCATCATAAGCTGGCATCACTTAAAGAGCCATTGGAAAACCACGTGGGAGAATTGCCAGACAGCTGTTTGGTCCTAGTTTGGGACAAGTATGAGCGACATAAGCATGGAAATAAATGAACAAGAAATGTAGAGAATGAACTACAAAAAAACGAAAACTAAGCTGGATGGCGAATTTAGGGTTGGTCAGCTGTCCAGTACTCCCAGGTGGCTTTCCAATGGTTCTCTAACTGATGTCAGCTCATGATGAAATCCTCCAAACAATATTCATTTCTCCCCTATTCAAACTAATAAATGGAACCGTCTGTATGAAACGTTCAATTGGCTCCATTAATGTCCCACAGCTTTTGCATCCTCTTCTCGTAATATTCTCCATGTCACTCTCAGAACTACTCTCTGTTCATCACTTCCAATTTGGGTTCTACTTTGACAGGCTGTAAGACTGTCCACAAGAGTTATTTAACTACTCGAGATGTATTGTAAGTTAAACATAAATCATTTAGTCTGGGCATCTAGACAAAACTGATTTATTAGACTAGGAAACAGAGGAGACTAAGTTTTACGACGATGATTATAAAAATAGAATATGAATGTTTATTTTATGCCTGATAACTTGAAAAGACGGGAATATTTGATGACTAGTCACCAAACTTAAAGTCCTTCAGATACATCAGAAATTAGGGACCAATATACATGAGTCACTGGTGTTGAACCTTTCCCTTGTGAGATCTCAGCAGCCATGGGAAATTTATCTTATGACTATCATGAAAGTGTTTAATGTCATATTTTAAGCTGTAAAATCCTATCGAATCAAATGTCAAATCGAATGACAGCGATAGTCAATTTATTTATTCCATAATCAACTAACTGTAGCACTTGATTCACATTTATTGACCATGAGGTAGTGAACTGTGCATCGGTAGCATAGCGGTTAGGACTCTCGCCGACCACGCACATGGTCCGGGATCCGATCCCCGGCCACGGACGCACTCCTTTACCTCGCTAAGCCAGAAGTAATGCTGGTAAAGAGGAAAGGTTGGGCATGAGGCTAGCAACCCCATACTGTAAAAATAAACACCACTGCTACAGAAATTTCAAGCCACTAGCTTGAAGCCCCCCTATGTTCCACTGGGGAACGTGAAGGAAAAACAAAAGGTAATGAACTGTGCAGATTTCTAAATGTTAATCGATTCATTTGGATTGATAGTGAATTTTATTTTCCCAGTTGTTGAGTTCCGAGTAGAATGGAAGACTTCAGGTTTGAGCTATGAAGTTTTGTTGGTGCTCATAATAATAATAATAATATGCTTCATTCCAAAAACAGTACTTATGACACACTGGGGAATTCTCAGCATTTGGTACAATATTCCATCGAATTTACTGGACAAGAACGAAAACAAAAAATATATATAATATTACAGGGTATATGTTAATTTCAGCTTTTTGTTAATAGTTTTTAGCTCATGAAAAATCTCCATTCGAACGTTAAATAGAGAGAAGACCAGTAGTTCAGCAAAGAGTTTCTTTACGGTGGTGAATTCATTTTCACAGCTGTACAATCGCAAATATATATAGGTTATTTTGTATGTGTGTGTACATTAACTTTGTCAAACGAAAATACAATTAGTAAGTTTTTGGTGGAGTTACGTAATACAAAAAGTATTCAGAGGAATTGGATGTTGATATAAGAGGGTAGTAACAAAAGTGATGAGTTATCACAAACGATTGTTAAAGAAGAGTTACGTAATAACATGAATAGTTTGATGAAAGACTTGTGCTCAGAGTGAACATGGAAACAAATATCTCTTGGTCCGAAATTCTGCATAAAACCACGAAGTGTTCACGAAGTGAGCTTCAATGCATGGTTTAATTTGAAAACCTGATAAATCAAACCTATGACTTGATACCAACGTCTGATGAGAACCTAAAACAATTCAAATCAACTGTCCTCGACTGTTGCCACAAATTTATAAATGGCAATCCAAACGGAAAGGTTTAGGCCGCTGACTGATGTGTGACAAAACGCTACTCACTTTTGAACAGCCTGATCGCCAGGGTATTTAACGATGTTGATTTCATCTGAAAGAGGCGAGTCGTGTAAGAAGAAAGGGAAAGCGAGAGAGGGCAACACCTTAAGGGACTCCAGGCTCACTATGCAAGTAAGGCAGAGGAATACCCGTCTATATATGCAGTATAGTGATTTCTGTTCAAGAAATAAGAATGTAACCAGTTAACAACCCACTACTCGGTTTGTGTCGAGGGAAGCTTATTTGACAAAAAGCATTTGGGTAAAGAGTCAAATGAGAGTGAGTCGTTTCTGCAGGATAGGTTGCTAGTTCCCCACCCTGCGTTTAGGAGACACTAATGGACTAGGCGAAATTTAATTTTGCATCTGCTTGGAACCAAGCCTAGACCTCCTGGATGACTGGTGAGCATTCCGCTGTTGAAACACCGACGTAATTTGAAGTGAACCAACTGTTATCTGGGACACGAATCGTTTATACTGATATAGTGTTATCACTTGTTCCCATGATTGTCTCTTAATCATCTTGAAAATTGATGTTTTCTAGTTTGACATATTTCATATAAATATTTAACTATTAAATCAGTGATTAATGAACGCTACTTCAACGCTACACCTTTTTCATATCACTTATCTTTTAGTGTTATACAGACTAAATCGATATTCTCTGTATACCTTATACTTGTTTACACACGATACTAAGGTCTGCGATGATGCTTGACTATTTTGCCTCCTACAGAATATAAATCATCTTACCAGGAAGCCGTTTCAATAATTTAAAACTAGTTATCACTCAAATCACATTTCATGTGTTAGAAGGGATTCAATCAATGAAAAAGTGTACAGTATGTACGGGTTCTATGCCTGGTAACATTCGTCACTAATATTTGTTACTCCTTTCGCTGTAATCTACTTCATGCAGTCTAGAAGCAACAGAGTTTACCACCAGACTAAGAAAACAATCGGCTGATCACTTCAAATGGCTCGTGAGTTGACCATCATCAGCAACTAGTGTACAAATACCACCAATAGTGATCACAGAAATGGCAGTAGACAACAACACTCCAACAAAAGCAGATATCTTGAGTCTTATCAAGCTACTGAAGGCAGGGAAGGCATTAAGAGGGGACAGAATTCCTCCTGAAGCAGTAAAACATATGCAGAAATGCCATTATTGCAAGATGTTTGAAAAGAAGGAGAAGTACCTACTTGATTGGAAGAAAGGTTAACTTGTCAAACTACCAAAGAAGGGTGAATTAGACCTTTGCGAGAACTGACGTGGAACTTCGTCTTCTCCTGTTCGTGTTATTTTACAATCTAACATAGCCAATTCTCCTTGTTCACTTAATGACTCAAATGTTAATTTTACATCCTTAAAAAGAATGTATTTCAAAGGCGATATATCCAGTGATATATAAAGCTGTAGGTTGATTAGATCAATTGATGAAAGAACTTTCACCGCTGCAGAACTACACGTCACTTTCTCAATCATACCGAAACTGACACAGTGCACTGAAGATAAATTAGTGAAGATGGCCACATCAATGCGCGCATACAAATTCAACTGCTCATGTGGAGATAGTTATAAAGGTCTAAGCCAGAGGAATTTTTCTTCACGCCTTCGTGAATATGTTCCTGTTTGGCTTCGAAGAAAAGTAACCAAATCGATAATTAGTGTCATTTTATCTCATCTAGTGAATTGTGGACATCGCATCCAAATAGATGAGTCATTTACGGTTGCATATCGAGTGCCAAACAATCTGCCTAAATTGAGTCATAAGAAAAAGGCACAAACAGCGAAAAATTTTCTTTTCGACGATTTATTTTCATGAGCTGTACAATCGTAATTATATTGAGAAAAAAAATCTTTAGACCAATCAGATACTGGTAAATTTTGTCCTTGAAAAACTGCAGTACATAATTTAAGGTGTAAGAAGGGATGACTAATTGTAAGTTAGAAAAGAGGCAGAAGTTGGCATGACCTAATAAGTGTGAAATAATGACTAATCAATAAGCTCGTGTAGAATGGACAGGAACTAGTGGAAAGAAGATAAAGTGTTTTTATAGAATCTGTTTGATAACAGTATTATTAGTAAACAGTAATAGAGGGATAATAAAATATGGATGATGGGAATAATAATAATGGTATAAAATAATAGTAGAAATAACAACAATAATAGTGAACTTACATAATAAAAAAGGAAGCAAAATTATAGTAAGAACTTTACCCTGGCCATGGTAGGGTGAGAGAATGTATGTATCGCTTTTAAATGCAGAGGTCCGGTTTCAGATCCCAAGTAGCTAATGCTTCAGCTATGCACTGGTGGCGTATTCGATATTGAGGGACTCTGTGTAGCACTGTGAGGCTTTTATGCAGTTGGGAGTGGTCGATGTCCGGAGATGATAAGGTGTCCCAGGATAGAGCTGCTGCTATTCTTCTTTTCTCCTCTGGCTAGTCAAGCTGAACAGTGTTCTAGAATACGCTTGTGGACTTGACGTTGCGTATGGCCAATATACTTTGCTCCACACGAGTGAGTAAGTCGATAAATACACATTGAAGTGGTCAAAAGCGGTATCTTATCCTTAAGGTTATACTGATTAACTGTCTGCTGGAGAATGTGATACGTAAGGTGGCTGTTGAAAATGTCTTCTTCCTACATTTAGAAAGGCGGTTTCTGAGAATTTCTGCTGCGATGTCACCTTTGAATTCCAGGTTCATGAAGAGAGTTTTCTTAGGAACAGTTGCGATGTTTGGCGATAGAGGCTTCTCTTTCATGTTTTTGACTATGAATCTGCCTAAAGGCACACGATTACGTCTCCTAGTCATAACAGAATCTACACAGATTCATAAGAAGAAACGTGACTTATGTATGAAAAAGAAGCACACCTGTCCTTCTTGTTTACCTTGGCCTGTTGTAAGGTCAACAGTGACCTAGTCATCTGATATTTTCATGGCATATTATGCCTTTTTTATTCTTTTTCACCCAGTTTACTTCATTCCAATATTATCCTTATTACGTGTCAACCTTTGTAATTTACACTAAGCTTCTAATGTCCCCTATTTGTTGGTATTTATTTGTATGTATTTTGTGGTAATCATTTTCCTCTCACCCCACTGAATATAACTCACCCCAACTCCCAATTTCGTTTACCTTCACGTTCCCAGTGGAACACAGGGTTTCAAGCTAGTGGCTTGAAGTTTCTGTAGCAGTGTTTATTTTACAGGATGGGGTTGCTAACCTCATGCCCAACCTTTCCTCCTCACCAGCATTATTTCTGGCTTAGCGAGGTAAAGGAGTGCATTGTCGGCCGGGGATCGAACCCCGGACCACATGTGCAAGATCGGCGAGCGTCCTAACCGCTATGCCACCGACGTACTCCCAACTCCCAATAAAACTTATATTCTTCTGAATATAAATATATTACGAGTGTGACCACGGATTGATATCAATTAGAGAACTATTGAAAACCAGCAGGCAGTACTGAACAGCTGTTTTATCAGCCTAGATTGGGACTCATTGCCAGTATGCACCCATAGATGGGGTTCGACCGCAGGACCTCCTTGTTACAAGGCGAGCTCGTAGACTATTCAGCCACTGGAACTGTATACGATACTTACATTCAAATGACAATGTTGACTAACGGAGTATCATTCCATCTTATACATGAACCCAAATAAAGTTTCTGATATAACTTTCACTCGCCTTCACTGTCTATTTTTATTCTAATATTCACGGATTTATAACTGTGTAGAACCTGAGGAAAAGTTTTATCGAAAACAGTTGTTCGCTCAAAAATCATCTTGTTCTAATTACACTTTGATAGGTATTTAGACTTTAATTCACATCACCCGTTATCTGTAAAGGCAGGTTTAGTTAGGTGTCTGAAAGACTGAGCGAAAACTCTAAGAAGTAGTTCAAAAAATGTAAATATTGAAATCCCAAAGGTAGGAAAAGCAACACCGGCGCTAATTCACTATAACATAAGTTTCATTAAGACAATTAAAGAGCTCACAACCATGGAAGAAATTGAAAACATCTATACTGATTAAAAGAAAGTATCTGTTCATCACCTTGTATTTAAGAGAGGAAACTTATATCAAACAGTCAACACAATGTCAAAATCTGCAGGAATAAATTTTCTTTTCGTCTCATCTTTTACAGGATTATAAATATCTAGACTTTAGATGTTTCTAATATCCTGGAATAATTTCGTAAACAGTGATACCACATTTAGTAAGA
The DNA here is from genome assembly GCA_944472155.2 of Trichobilharzia szidati. Classification (NCBI taxonomy): domain Eukaryota; kingdom Metazoa; phylum Platyhelminthes; class Trematoda; order Strigeidida; family Schistosomatidae; genus Trichobilharzia; species Trichobilharzia szidati. The sequence goes on along the minus strand of OX235271.1, from coordinate 3,971,092 downwards.
ACATAGTTTGATTATAGACACTGACATTTTCAACATATCTGACATAATTGAAGGAATCTTCGAGTGAGTGGCAGGAAACTTGCCTTCTGATTGATTCTAGTAGGTCGACTAACCATTGGACAGTGAGACGATAAGTCAAATCGAGAATAGATCGAAGGGGTGTGACTTTCATTTGAACTTTCAGTAATCCATAGAGTTGGGATATATATTTGGGCCAAATGGCTTCAAAGATTGGAACATTTCAGCGTCAATGAATGATTCAGTCTTTAGTTTTCGAAGGATGTCTGTTAGTTTTTGTTTGGTTTGCTGCGTCATTTTCCCTTCATTGCCCAGCTTCGTGAATTTGGACTAGTTAGATAGGATGGTCAGCATTTTATTTTTATAGTCCCCACGATTCATGATTACAATTCCCCTCCCCTCTCTTTACTAGGGTGTATCAACATGATCTCTTTATTGTTAATGTGGTCCAATCTCTCGCACAATCTAATCCATCACATAATCTGTCATGCTGTTATTTATTTTCAGCATCACTGTTTACTTTTCAGTCAATACATAAACACAATCACCACCTACACAGACCTACACTCATCAACATAAATCAATAGGGATTTATCACACTCACCACTATTGTTACATTTATGAGTGAGTAGAATAATAATAGTAACAATAAACCTCCTAGTATCTTTCTGCTCACCTTTATTTGCTTCTTCTTTCACACATACATACACACACACTCGCTTATAGACAAACAGACGTCATCACGTTAACTGGGAAAATATCAATAATAAAACTAATAATAATGTCAGTTGATGAAATTTAATTCCATCCTTCAAAGGGTTGAAAAGTAAATGATTTTAAGCAATAAACATTTCTGGTTATTTTATGAGTAGTAGTGTTATGATAGTACAAAGTGGTATTCAAAGGGTACAACACTGGTATGTCCAGTTCTCTTCTAATAATACTGAAATATGTCGACAAAAGGAGGGTGTATACCTATGGTCTCACCCCTGGGTTTGTTGCTTGCAGATATTTTCATGTCAAAACTAGAAATCACAAACCTAAAGAAAATGATTGATAGCTCTGAGTTTTATAAGAGACATGTGGACGATACTTTCATTATCTGCAATAGTGAAGAGAATTTGGAAGACATCTTGGACTATTTCAACAACTGTCACCCTGTAGTTCAGTTCATACTAGAGGGGTCCGACTCAAAAGTATGTATTTCTGGACGTTCAAATAACAGGACGTGAAAATGAAACACTAAAACGATCAATCTACAGAAAGGTGACTTGGAACAGACAACTCATTAACTTCCATACTTGGGTGAATCTAAATACAAAACGAAGTCTGATCTGTTCATTGAACTGCGGAATCCGAAGCATTTTCAGCCCTGGATATATGGAATAGGAGCTGAAGCCAACACCACTAAAACCTCCAACACTTTCTGTTCCTAAGATACTTCTCTACTTGAATTTGTAAATCAATGGAGACTCATCGGTAGAAATACTAAGAAAGCACCTGTCTCCTTCATCGAAGAAAACCCTCGCGGTTGGATATGGACTAACTTTTTCCACAAAACCAGTGTTTCATATGAATGTGGAGGGTAAGCTACCACTACTGACCACCTCATCAATGTGCATCTACCAATTCACCTGCTCGTGTGGAGCTAGGTATGTCAGCCGTACTCAACGTTTGCTATCCAAACATATCATGGAACACTTACCCTTATGGTCTTATAAACGAGAGAAATAATCCCCCTGTCCACAGCTCTATCCTGGGACACTTGATCAAGTCTTGACATCAAGCTAACCGACAAACCTACTTCAAATTCATCTACAGAATACGTGGTAGTCTCCCCGAAATAGCACGAATCAAAATTCTTCAAAATGCAGATGCAATGACAATTCACACGTTTAATTCTGAACTCTGCATACAAAAGAAGTTTATCCAGTCATTAAATCTGCAATGAACCTGATATGTTTCAACGCCAAATACGCAATTTTTGTTTTTCG
>OX235271.1:3931839-3968580 GCA_944472155.2 Trichobilharzia szidati | reverse complement strand
AGCTCGTATTATCCTGCAAACATGTTCGTTCTTTCTCTCTTCAAACTAATAAAGGGAACCGGTTGCATGAAATTTCTGGTTATTTTATGAGTAGTAGTGTTATGATAGTACAAAGTGGTATTCAAAGGGTACACCACTGGTATGTCCAGTTCTCTTCTAGTAATAATGCAGTATATCGACAAAAAGAGATGGTGTAAAGTTATGAACTCAACACCGGACACCCGTTGCTTGCAGATATTTTCATGTCAAAACTAGAAATCATATACCTAAGGAAAATGATTGACACCTTTGAGTTTTATAAGAGATATGTGGACAATACCTTCATTATCTGCAATAGTGAAGAGAATTTGGAAGACATCTTGAACTATTTCAACAACTGTTACCCTGTAGTTCAGTTCATACTAGAGGGGTCCGACTCAAAAGTATGTGTTTCTGGACGTTCAAATAACAGGACGTGAAGAAGATGAAACACTAAAACGATCAATCTACAGAAAGGTGACTTGGAACAGACAACTCACTAACTTCCATCGTTGGGTGAATCTAAATACAAAACGAAGCCTGATCTTTTCATTGAACTGTGGAATCCGAAGCATTTTCAGCCCTGGATATATGGAATAGGAGCTGAAGCCAACACCACTAAAACCTCTAACACTTTCTGTTCCTAAGATACTTCTCTACTTGAATTTGTAAATCAATGGAGACTCATCGGTAGAAATACTAAGACAGCACCTGTCTCCTTCATCGAAGGAAACCCTCGAGATTGGATATGGACTAACCTTTTCTACAAAACCAGTGTTTCATATGAATGTGAAGGGTAAGCTACCACTACTGACCACCTCATCAATGTGCATCTGCCAATTCACCTGCTCGTGTGGAGCTGGGTATGTCGGCCGTACTCAGCGTTTTCTAACCAAACATATCATGGAACACTTACCCTCATGGTTTTATAAAGCAGAAAAATGATCCTCCTGTCCAGAGCTCTATCCTGGGACACTTAATCGAGTCTTGACACCAAGCTAACCGACAAACCTACTTCAAAGTCATCTACAGAATACGTGGTAATCTCGCCAAAAGAGCACGAATCAAACTTCTTCAAACTGCAGATGCAATGACAATTCACACGTTAAATTCTGAACTCTGCATACAAAAGAAGTTTATCCAGTCATTAAATCTGCAATGAACCTGATATGTTTCAACGCCAAATACGTAATTTTTGTTTTTCGTTTCTTGAGTGTATTATTTTCTTCCCCACTCCGCTCCCCTGATTAAATGTCGACCCCTTATTAACACTGTTGTTAACTTGACTCTCATTTAAATCTTAGCTGAATTCTACTCAATCTCGTCAATCATATTACTTCACTCAATTTACTTATTTAATTTTATTTTAGTTTCTGCCTGACTAACGCTATCTACATTAGGCAATTTGTTACCTTCCCACTTCACCGGGTTTACTACCTGCCAAGCAAGATTTAGGAGTGCGTCAGCCGGAAATCGAACCCTGGACCACTTGTGTGGTAGGCCAGTGTTCTGCCACTGAACCACCGACGCACTTGTTGCTGAGGTAATTTGCTATAAAAATATATCTATATATAGGGCTTGACAATGATATCGCCAAAAAGAGTAACTCTTCGCTGGACGCTTTTTCCTTCATAATAATGATAATAATACTAAGGATGAAGAGAAAAGCATTGTAAAGGGGAAAGGGAAGGAAGATTATAAAGGTAGAATGAAACTATCCTATCAAGGTGGATTTGAGCTAAATACTACTGTCCCCTTTTGCTAAAATATATATAAATCCGGGCTTCTTGATTCTCATCGCGCAAGCTTCAGCAAAAGCCAACAGCTTTTCAATTACCCTACTACTTATTATAGACTAGAGTGCTTTTACTCAATGTCTATCATGTACTAAGAAAATAAACATTCTATGCCAAACACCATGAGTTGTTTCTAAGGTTTCATGCTGTTTCATTTCCCACTGTGAGTATCTGACAATCAATGCTAGAAATTCAATATAATTAAGATTGTTTTAGTTTGCTAAACTTCATCACCAAATCAAATGTAAACAAACGCTAAGACATGCACATACAAACGATTATCTTATTTTGAATACATCACCAGTTTACAGCTTACCTCCATATACAGTCCATTACATTTTGGTCACCAGATAAACAGAGATTGTATATACTTATATATCAGTCAGTCAGATGACAGCTATTTTGAGTGATCGCTAGGTTGGCTTGTTGTTAAATGGAATAAGAACACAATGAACAGTAAGCATCATGACAAAAAAATTCATAATTTCAACACGAAATAGTATAACCAGCCAATTCAAGTATCTATCTATCTATCTATCTATCTATCTATCTATCTATCTATCTATCTATCTATCTATCTATCTATCTATCTATCTATCTATCTATCTATCTATCTATCTATCTATCTATCTATCTATCTATCTATCTATCTGTCTATCTGTCTATCTATCTATCTATCTATCTATCTATCTATCTATCTATCTATCTATCTATCTATCTATCTATCTATCTATCTATCTATCTATCTATCTATCTATCTATCTATCTATCTATCTATCTATCTATCTATCTATCTATCTATCTATCTATCTATCTATCTATCTATCTATCTATCTATCTATCTATCTATCTATCTATCTATCTATCTATCTATCTATCTATCTATCTATCTATCTATCTATCTATCTATCTATCTATCTATCTATCTATCTATCTATCTATCTATCTATCTATCTATCTATCTATCTATCTATCTATCTATCTATCTATCTATCTATCTATCTATCTATCTATCTATCTATCTATCTATCTATCTATCTATCTATCTATCTATCTATCTATCTATCTATCTATCTATCTATCTATCTATCTATCTATCTATCTATCTATCTATCTATCTATCTATCTATCTATCTATCTATCTATCTATCTATCTATCTATCTATCTATCTATCTGAAAATATCAGGATTAGAAAAGCAAATAGAATCTGAATGCGACATGTCTAAATACGTTTTTGTCCTCTTCACCGTTTCTTTCGTCTTTTCATCATTTTACGTGCTAGCTGATGCAATGACTTGTCACCTTGTAAAGAATAGAAACAGTCATTTTTCACACGGTATATACCGCTGATTTCATATAATTTTCCCCATTTATGATTTTGAATTTATACACCAAGAACAATTAATTGTACAGTGTGCTACCGTTATTATTACTACTGGTCGCTTGAGTTCCTAGGTGAATACAGGAATTCAACAGCAAGTCTCCATTTTGTTCTATTTTCTGCGGTTGCCTTAAGCTGGCTCCACGCTTGTCTATAATCTGTGATCTCCTTGTTGGATGAAATTCGCCTACAGATATTTTGTTCTCATTATCAGTACTGACGATACAGAGTCTACGCCTCACAATATTTAAAACTCAGGCGACTTAACGTAAATTTTATTTGTTTCTAAAATACAGAGGAAATAATAAAAGTACACAAAGATAAAAGTAACAAAAGCAACTGTACTTCAAGGAAAGACAAAGACAAGCCGGACAGTATTGTGATGTGTGGAATAAAATGCTTAGTGAATTACATTTATACAACTGGTTCCCTTGATAAATTTCGGTAAAGAAAGGAAGACGAAATTTGCAGTATAAAATGATATCATTCTATTTCACAGGTTCTCATCAGCTGCAGACTACCTGAAATTACAATGGTTATTGAAATGATAATAACATACTTTAATGTTTGAGTAGTAGTAGAGAAGAGATAAAGTATGTTATTATCATTTATATAACCATTGTAATTTCAGGTAGTCTGCAGCTGATGAGAACCTGTGAAATAGAATGATATCATATTATACTGCAAATTTCGTCTTCCTTTCTTTATCGAGAATTATATTTACGTGCATGTTAGAAATAGAATACAATACTCATACAAGGTCAACCACCAGTGACCGGTGCGAGTTTACATTAAAATAACCAATAGTCACATAATAATCACGGGAAACGACGTTAGGTTATAGAGATTAGTTTACTTTCATAAAGTCTGTCTGTTCTGACTAACACTCCTCCTCACACGATCTCCTCCACGTCACCCACGGATTAATGCCGAACTAGTCGTTTCCCATTCGGATTCCACCTGAGCAATGGCCTGGCTTGTGATGTCATTCGACGGTCTCCTTGACGTGTGCCCGATCCACCTCCATTTTCTTCGACATATTTGTTGGACAGTAGGTTCTTAGTTGGTTCATTCTCATAGTTTCCTGTTGCAAATTGTTTCTGGCTCCTTCATCTGATCTTCAGTATGGAGCCAGAGAAGACAGCTGTTGTATTAGAAATGGATTTCATGAAGCGTCCAGTTTCTGACCAACATAGAAGAACTGACTTACTTAACACTGACGTTAAAAATTCAAATTTGGTTGTTTGTCCTGCGCTATGCAGAAGATTTCCATACCGTTTTCAGAATGATGGATAACTGACTTACCTTTCCGGTTCTAACTGGTATGGACATCCCTGTGGTTACTTCAGTTGGTAGAAACCACTGACATCAAAAGTCTTCGACCCAACTTCTGTATCCAGAAAGATAGTGTGCGTCGGTGGCACAGTGGTTAGGAATCTCGCCGACCATGCACATGGTCTGGGGTTCGATCCCCTGCCGACGCACACCCGATATCTATGGTTGGCCTGCAAAATTTGGGCTATCGATATCCATGCTGAAAATTCCATACTTGTACTGAAAATATGGTGTGGCATCAAGCTGTAATCAAAAAAATAAATAAATAAAATAAAAAGATCTCTCACTAGTTTGGTAACCGTAATTGTTTTGTTCGTGTGCTTCTGTGTTGTATCCTGTTGCATAACATTTCCCTTCAATCATGATTTTGATTTTCACTTAAGGAGTTGAACTCACTATTAAAGGTTCTAGATCTAAGAAATTAGATTATTTTATCTATTTTGTAATTTTACTTCATTATTTACCCCCAACCCTCTTGAACTCTCTCCCATAATATGTGTAAATTCACTTTGTTGTTCTATCTTGTATTTTGTCTCTAGTCTATCCTTGTCTCCAAACGAAATCAAAACTTCACCCCTCTGTCTAATTGCAATATAAATAGTAACTCTTTTAACACTAAGTAATTGCCTAGTTACATCAATTTCGAAAGTAGATTGATTATAATTGCTATCTATAACTCGAAGTCACCGTGGAAAAAAGTATGTTCAGACACCATTCTGTAATATAACTGACTTATTTAGGATGTACGTAGTTGAAGAAAATCCATCAAATAAAACGAGCTCGTATTATCCTGTTCGCAAATATGTTCGCTCTTTCCTTTTACAAACTGTGAAATCAGTTTGAAAATCTTCTGCATTCTACATAAGGAACAATACGAATATTAAGTGAGTCAGTTGTTCTTCTATATCGGTGAGAAAGTTGGATCACGCGTCACGAAAAGCATATCCAATAGACCACTACAACCTTTAATCAACAGCTGCCTTCGCTGTCCTTTTATTGAAGACCGAATGACTTAGAAGAATTAGCCACAAGGAACTCCGGAAACGTATCCATCAGTAACCTATTGCTCCACAAGTATGTTGAAGAAAATGGAGATGCGCCAGACACACACTTAGGACACAGTTGAGTGACATCACACGCCAGGCTATCGCTAAAGTGGAACCTTCATGGGAAACAATGAGTTGGTCGTGGCTCCGAAGGTGACACAAGAAAGATCGTGTCTGCAGGAAATGACAGCTAATGGGTAAACATGAAGCCAGCTAATGAGGAGTGGAGAGATGTTCTGTTCAATCCCTATGTTCCATTTGGAACCCAAAGGAGTGATAATAACATAATTTTGTAATGGAGTCAAGTGTTTCCTCTCTTAATGTCTGTAGCACACTCTTCAGAATGAATGAAGATAAATTGACTGTACTACTTCTACTAATCACCGTAACACATTAGGAATGGATAGAATGAGTAGAAGCTAATATTTTCAATACTCTAATTAAGGTAGTTGAGAAAGACATACTTGTTCTCCTCTGAAACTACACACACACCGACACACACACAAGCGTGAGCAACAGATACAGCAATGTATATCTCCCTCTCTTATCAGACAGAGTGGGTGCATCAAATAACAATCTTAACGAAGACAAATGAAGCAACATTCTTTAAATTTTGAAAACAAAATGAATTTTATGTATTTTTAAAACTATAAACGGATGAAATTAAGTTAATCAGATTTTCAATTTCCTTATTTCTTCATTCAAGAGATGAGCATCACTAGTTTCTGTCTGTTTATCGACTGACTTTTATGAATGACGTAGTGTTCACTTTGTGTTTATATCTGATTTAATTATTTTAATGATGAATGGCATATGGATTTGTGGTATAACACTACTTCGCATAATTTATTTAGGACTGATCAGCATTATGTGAGTGAGTCCGAATCGGTGACTGAGGACTATAAAATCAAGATGACTATTCTGGATGCTAAAGCCATCTGAAGTGAATTGATGTTGTCTCCAGTGATTTGTGCATCTGAAGAGCTGATTCCCGGGTAAGGACTCCCCAACAAAGCGAAGAGACAGCATGTCTGGGTTGTCAGTAGTCATAGAGAAACACCATAGGGCTGTTACACTCTTAATCACTAGCAACACAACTCTACCCACAAACGTTTAACACAGTGTAGATGACTTACATTATGGTGGTAAATACTTTTAGACTAACTGTTACTCCATGTATCTTCTTTACGCAACTTCGAAACTTTCGTTTTGTAGTTTTATTTGTTCCTGAATATTTGTTGCCGTAGGGGTAGTAGAATTTTCCAGATGTCCTGCTGGACATGTGTTGATACCTTCCCATTATACGTATTTTCAGTTGATTCGATAATTTAAGCTTACGTTGTTATCAATCTCTCCTCCCACCCTGTGACATTAGATTTTAAAACTGTCATCCTATCCCATGCTATTGTATGGTTGTGTGTTATTCCATGTAGAGCTATCTATGGCTGAACTATTCTTCAGATTTCTTATCTTATTCGGGTCAACTAATCTAGATTTTCCTAGGTTTTTGTGCTCGGCTAGTTTGACTGACCCTGTTTTACTAGTTTGACCTATGTATTTGACCTGATAATAATTGCAGGTAGGGTATTAGATGAACTACATTGTTTTGTTTCAAGGGCTCCACAGGATCCTTTAACCGACAAATCTGGTTTCTCATTGAGTTTGTGGTTGGTTAGAATGCACAGAATAGTGACAACACCAACACTAGGGATTATAAATCATCAGTGATACTTCCATATGAAGAAAGAAACCTTACTCAGAATTCTAAACAATGCAGGAATAAAATTGGTTGGCATTTAAACCCACAAACCAAGTTAGAGAAAGAGCTTTGTCGACTAAGGGATCAATCCTGTAAAGCCTTTAAAACAAAACAATTTAGTTTATCTAATACTCTGCCTGCAATTATTGTCAGGTCAAATACATAGGCCATAGTAGTAGAACGGAGTCAGTCAGACTAGCCAAGCACAAAAACCTAGCATCAAAATCTAGATTAGTTGACCCGAATAAGATAAGAAATCCGGAGAATAGTTCAGCTATAGCACTCACTACATGCAATTACACACAACCATACAATGGGATGATGGGATAAGATGACAGATCTAAAGTGTAATATAACGACAGGGTTGAGGGAGAGATTGATAACTTACTGAGGCTTTACTTATCGAATCAACTGAAAATACGTGTAATGGGAAGGTGTCAACACCTGTCCAGCAGGACATCTGGAAAATTCTACCACCCCCTACGGCAACGAACATGTAGGAATGAATATAAAACTACAAAACGAAAGTTTCGAAGTTGTGTGATTATAATTGATGATATGATTGTGAACAACAATTATTTGTGTTCGAAGCCTTGTCATCCAGTAAATAATAGTACTGTCTCACCGTGTTATATATCTAATATATAAATTAATATGAATATTGATAAACCTATATGAACAAGATGGAGAGAGAGAGAGTGATGAAAATACAGCGTGAAGCCTATAAAGGTGAGAAATGGAATGTTTATTCTTAGTGAGTCATTTTCACACACCTATACATGTATGTTTCGAGGGAAGAATATCAAACCTATGTGATCAGTCCTAGGTGGTGTTAGTATAAGTGACAGGGGTGAGCATGTCACATGACGATCTGATTGTTAGTCAGGAGTGACAAAGGAAATAGGTGACATTTGATTGGTCGACTTTCATTCAACGATATTTCTTCTTACACCGTCCCCTCGTGAGCAAGATGATTGTCGAACGATTGGTGGAACTAGCATGACTAAAGCAAGTGAATTGATAAACACACATTGAGGTGGTCTTGTAGAACTTCTCACCACGTTACGTGATGTTTCAATTGACTACTAGTCTCATTAGTCCTATTAATTTTATATCCTTTTTAGAGATCGACATATTTTATGAATTATTTTATGTGTTGGCATTATTCATTTTTATCGCTTGGTGGAGAACAGTGATTATAATCACAAACATTTTATCGGATTCCACATGACTATTTTAAGCATTAGCTGCTTTTTAAATTCAGTTTCAGATTTTCCTGTCTATTGATTTGACTGAAGTGCTCAATTTCAGGGTTCGATGTATTTTTTTCCCTGTCATGGCCATCATAAACAGGTAATTCTTTTAATGCTGACTGTCCCTTTGACTTTCTTATCCAAACTTCCTGTTTATTCATGTTATTTTTAAGTTTTTCTTAATCCCTATTTACACTACCATACTTTCATATCCGAACTTCCTATCTATCCTGTCATTTAATTATTTCTACATATTTAATCCCTAACTGCATAAACAATTATTCGTCACATTAGTTATGATCCCACTAGATTTTTTATCCAAACATCCTGTCTATTTTTGTTATTTCTACATTTCTAACCCCTAACTGCACAATATGTCAATCTTCTCAGTAATTATGATGCTACTTTGTTTGAGTTTTATCCGTCCCCCTGCTTATTATATCATTTTGATTCCCACTTTTATTTTATTAATTTTACCTTTGACCGGAAATTATTCTGGAACTTTCCCACCCATCTATTATAAATACACGAATGTACAGCCTAGTTGACGGTGACTTCGTCGAAAAGAAAATTTTCTTCGCTGAAACCGTCTCATTATTATTCCCTATGACATGAAAGGCTGTGTTAACGTCAGTCTCATGGTTCATATCGATTAGATGTTTGATAAAGCTGGTAGTCTGCCGCCCGCATCTCTCGATTTTCCAAAGTTCATCAGTCTTTCTAACCAATATGCTCTTGTTAACAAACGCTGCTTATTTTAAACTCGTGTTGAGAAGCAGGGATTTGCAGATTCTGAAGAAGACCACCTTATCTGATTCTTTATTTATGTTAACTACAATCCATAATATAAAGCGCACTAATCACGCGTAGAAAAGATGGGATGAGTCTGGGTTTCCACAGTTAGCAGCGTATTTGATCAATGTATGGAATGTTATTAGCAACTATGATATGGCCTAATAAGAGGACGCATATTTGGATCAGTAACTCGAATTGATGAAACGGAGGGGAAGCCCATAAAAATGAAGTATCACACGTTTGGGATTGTTTATTTTTGGTATTCTCATTTATTTCAATATAGGCGTAGCCACAAAACGGAGAATAATTGAAAACAAATGTTTCACTTTAGTTTTCATATTCTTCACAACTTAGTTTTAAGGAAGTAATCTTTGAATTTTATTCCTTTGCGTTCCGAATGGAACGAAGGGCTTCAAGCTTCAGGTTTGAAGTGTTCCACTGGCAGTCGTAATTTGTACAAAGTAGGGTGGTTTGCTAACTTCATGCCCAACCTTCACTCTTGGGAATTCCAGGATACTACCAGCTAAGTGAGCTTTTGAATTGACTAGGATAAGGTTCTATCACCGGACTACATGAGGCGTCGATGGCGAGCATTATAACTCTGCGCCACCAATGCACTTCATGACCTAATCGTGGAATTAATCCAAGAATTTCAGCTTACACTTAAACTTGAAGGAAATCGCTTCAAATCTGAAGTCTGAATATAAACGCCCCACTCACTACTCGTTAGAGGAGGGATATCCTCAAGCTATACGGAGAAAGTGGCCGGTGGTGTACACCATGTGGGATGTGATTCAGTGGTTCTGGGTGGAATTATTTGAGGGTAGTTTTTAAATCACTGGGTTTCACAATTTTTCTCATCAGTCAAAATTAATCATATTCATTGCATATAGTATCATGTTAGCCATCCAACTGTGTTCACGAATGGTAACGTATTCTCAACGCAAAATTTCGGAAAGATTTCAACTTCCTCGTACAAATGTTTTGAAGGAAAATGGAAGCAGAACTTCATGGAGTAATGCAGCATGCAATGTTTGCAACTATATTGTTTCAAATGATGCATTACTGCTTATCATATTACTTGCTCAAGAAGCAAATGCCTTGCAATAAAACAAACTAAAGTCTTTACTATTTTTATAAATAACTTTCAGAATAAAGCTGTTGTCCATATAATTTATCGCAAAATGAAGTAAAAATACATGGGTCATTGGTTTTGAATTCACTGACCTATCGGCTATCGAACTCACTTTGTAACAAGAAGGGCCTTAGTTCGATTGATGATTCTATCATTGGTACTCACTGTTGAAGTGTCCCAAACTATAACGAGAAGGTTGTGCAGTGTTTCACGGCATTTACTGCTTCTCCCTTTCTATCTCATGTGGATTTGTGATAAAATTCGAGTTGGAAAGTGAATATTTCTCAACTTCTCTGTTGTTCTTTACAGGATCTATTCAGCAGAAAGACATATAATCCAACAAATTTTTTTTATTGAAATTAGAATCTTGGTTTTGTATTTAAAGTACCACTTCTTCTTTTGCTTCCGCTCTATCCCACCTTCCCTCCAAAATATTACTGCGTATTTTGGAAAACCTAATGATGAATAACCCAGGAAATTTGACCTTTCACTAATTTCTTGTCAAATTAAACCCTACATCATTTCTGTGGATTCCTATCAACTGATTCATCTGAAAACATGACACATTGAAGTTAACTAGTCGTTATGGTTGAGTAATCAATAAAATTGGGATGATGTGGTCAAAACTAATCTGAAGCAGAAATTATGTCCGAATTACTCAAGTCATTCAGTGAAATGTCCAATCAGAAACATCTTCCCATGAGGGTGGAATAATTATTTTATTTAGTCTAATATGAAACACGATTACTCACACTGTTTTCATGTATGTACCACCCAACCCCTCCCATGACTGTCTCTATCTGAATAATTTAATTGGTGTCCAATTTCAAAGACACTGTCATACACTGGTGATACACAGTTGTCAGGTTCTTCCCACTATTCTGACACTCCTACGTTGTATAAATTAAAATTTGAGAATAAAAGCAAGTGTTACTCGACTGAGTGAATCACTCAGCTGAGGTGGACACAGTTCATGAAAGTTATGCAAACAAACACAGAATGTTAATCATCCTTATATATTCAGTCAACAGTGAAAATTATTTCTCTGAGTCGTAAAGTAAATTAGTCGAGTGGAAAAATTCGTTCTTAGACAATTAGTTCCACATTTATTGATTTAGTTGTTGAAGGGAATTAATTCACTGTCTCCTTTTCCAATAAGGACAGTGTCATTTCACCGAATCGATACAATGGGAATTGATGTGAAACAGTTTCCGCTGTCGGCCGACAACTACGTGTGACAGTAATAATGCAAGATTATGTATTGATATTCATCACAGTGAAATAGTTTTATGTTGTGATTAATATATATGAACGAAATATTCCCATATTTAGTCATAAGAAGAAGGCACAAACAGCGAAGAAAATTTTCTTTTCGACGATTCATTTTCATGAGCTGTGCAATCGCAATTATAATTAACAAAGAAATCTTTAGACCAATCAGATATTGGTAAATTTTGTCCTTGGAAAATTGTATTACATAATGTAAGGTGTAAGAAGGGATGACTAATTGTAAGTTAGAAAGGAGGCAGAAGTTGGCATGACGTAATAAGTGTGAGATAGTGAATAATCAATAATCTCGTGTAAAATGGACAGGAACTAGTGGAAAGGCTATAAAGTGTTTTTGTATAAAATATGCTTGAAAAGCAATGTTATTAATAAACAGTAATAGAGTGGTAATAAAATGTGGATGATGGGGACAAAATGATAATAAAAGTATTTGTCATAGGAATATATTATTATTATTATTTATAAAAGTGTGAATAAAATAAAATAATAATAGTAATAATAGTGAACTTACATAATAAAAAAGAAGCAGAGTTATAGCAAGAACGTTACTCTGACCACGGTAGAACGAGTGAATGTATGTAACGCTTTTGTATGCAGAGGTCCGGGTTTAGATCTCGAATAGCTAATGCTTCAGCTATGTACAGATGGCGAATCCGAAGTCCCTTTGTACGATATTGAGGTGAATTATGAAGTTTATGTACAGAACAATTCTAAGACACTTGCAAATGTTACATGACAGCAGACTCGAAGCTTAATAAAGAGTGCTGAGAAAATTATCTTTATATGGCTTATACACAGACGTTTCACGCTGAAACGAAAAGTGAGTGCTTATATACAATGGCAATGGAAGATGTGAAGGCTCAAGTGTCAAACAAATCACAGTGGAAAAAAGCCTGTCTTCATCAAACAGGATTTTGAAGGTGAAAATATTGCAGCAGTGGTCAGCAGAAGATTGAGTACATCACTAGCCAGAGCGTATCCTGAAGCTAAGTTTGTTTGCTTTTATCCGACAATATGCTCTTTGGTACAGTCGAAAGTCAACAGATATCCCTCTCATGTAAACGTCGACTGTCTATACAGATTTACATGTATCTGTGGGAGCAGTTACATAGGGGGAACAGAAAGAACTCCCCACCTCCAGTTTTTTGAACATGTACCGAATAGCCTCCATCTCAAGGTACCAAACACTTACAGTAGCCCCATTACCAGACATCTCTTTGATACGGGTCATGAGGTGGAAATCGCAAAATCCTTTAGAATAACCAATAGACAGAAAACCTCAGTTCTCTTCAGTCTCCTTCAAACGCCTAAAACTCGATTTATTTGTTCAGAAGGAAGCGGTTATCGGTCTTTCCTTGCTAATCTGCTTACTGGATGTCTTTATTCTCTCTTTCATTTGATGACTCAATCTTTGGCTGTAACCTCATCCCCTTTGTTATTGTGAAATTTTGCTTGTATATGTTTCTATGATTTGAGTTAAACTCAGTACATTGTCACCCAATTTATTAGTCACTCATCATCTTACACACTTCTCGTCTTTATTGCGTAACTCCTGTACCATTGTATGCAAACATTTACCTTGTTTAAACTTGAACTGCCTGTGTAAAAATTATATAAGAGTAATTTTCTGAGCCCCATTCACTAAGTTCGAACTTTCCTGTCAACTGACATCAGGTAAAACTCTACATGAACTCAGTATTAATTTATTTAGCTTGTAAGCAGCTGATGAGAAGCCGACGAAATAAATGGTGTAACCATATTATTCTGCCCGAACCATTGTTGTTCTTGCTGTATGTAAGTTCACAAAGAGGAATAAGTGTATGAAGTGGCAAATGGGTTGTGTAATAAAGATAAGAGGCGGATGACATGATGAGTAACAAGTGGATTGAGTAACACCGAGGTGAGTGCAACTCAAGTAATAGAAACAAGAGACAAACGAAGTTCTTTTCAGTGAAGAGGAAGAGTTGAAAGCCAAAAATTACGCAATGAAGTGAAATAGAGTGGGATTAAAGACAATGAGTGATCAGGGTAAGCCATGCCTGTTAACTGCGTCTTCCTGAACACATAATTGTGGTTTCAGGCAAACTTGAAGAGAATTGAACCATTTAGTCTCTTGATAATTTTAAAGGATTTCTTGGTGTCTACCTGATGAAGAGTACTACTGAGGCCTCTATTTATTAACTGAGAACATATTCTAACCCAATGAATAAATCTTATTTATTTAATTATTTTTTTATTTTGATTACTGCTTGATGCCACACCGTATTTTCAGTACAAGTATGGAATTTTCAGCATGGATATCGGTAGCCCAAATTCAGGCCGACCATAGATATCGGGTGTGCGTCGGCAGGGGATCGAACTCCGGACCATGTGAATGGTCGGCGAGAGTCCTAACTACTGTGCCACCGACGCACATATACACTCACATATAATTATTATTTATTGCATGTGATTCTTTTTGGAGACTGCGCTTTCTGAACGGCTATAAATAAAGTAGTGTGCGTCGGTGGCACAGCGGTTGGATGCCCATCGACCACGCATGTGGTCTAGAGTTCGATCCCCAGCCGACGCACTCCTCTACCGCGCTAAGCAAGTAATAAGACCGTTAAAGAGGGAAGGTTGGGTATGAGACTAGTAACCCCATTCGGTAATAATGAACACTACTGCTACGGAAACTTCAAGCCTGTAGCTTCCTGAGGACATATCTCTCAAAGTGTCTCAAGAAGACCATGGATAATGTATGGTCAACTATACTTAAACAAATATGGAGAATATCCCCCACTGACACAAGATGACTTTCTTCTTACATCATTACATGAATATAAACATTTGAAATTAGCTCCAGATATCTCTACTTTGAAATAATTACTTAGTAATGACTCTGCTAATGACCAAAGTGTCTAGTTTCAACTCGGTTAAACTGTGAAATATTTAGTAAATGTTAGCAAATAGTACTTGGCAAACAAATATTGATCGGTTAAGTTAAGATAATAGATTCAAACAATCACGGAAAAGCTTTAATACATTGGCATTTGAGACGATGGGTACTGGCTTAGAGTCCCTCTAAGAATGCCATCACCAATTGTGGATCCAGTTTCATTCAACTGATGAATCTTAAGTTGGGAGGAATTCCTTTCCTCGACTAATAACACTAATAATAAAGCTTTGTTTGAGACACATATTAACACATGGTATGGAAAGTCTCAGAGTATTTAGTTTAAGAAATTTCCTCTTCGTACATGATCTGTAGGTAAAATAATGATTTGCAGTATACCATGTGATGGAGGTGATGAAAATACCCACGCACCAACAATAAAAAACCAGCAGTAATCACCATCAACGGAAAAGAGTTTACCTCCTTCACTTATCTGACCGTGCGTCGGTGGCACAGCGGTTAGGACGCTTGCCGACTATACACATGGTCCGGAGTTCGATCCCCGGCTACGAGCGCAATCCTTTAACTCGCTAAGCCAGTAATAAGACTGGTAAAGAGGATGGTTGAGCATGAGGCTAGCAACCCTATCACGTAAACATAAACACTGCTACAGAGTCTTCATCCTCCCAGCTTGAAGTCCTATGTTCCACTGGGAACGTGAAGGAATAAAAAGACTGTTCTCACCAGGCAGCATCGTTTCAACTACAGGGGAAAGGATAAAGCTGTCAAAACCAGACAACATTGGAAAGGCAATATGCAGTACTGTGAACAGTTAGTAAATTTAAACTGAACTCAGCATAAATAATAAGATCCATTTTTTCAACACAAATGTGAAGTCAGTTCTTCTATATGGATCAGCAGATTAGTGCATGCATCACGGAAAGCATTTTCAACAGGCGCCTGAAGAATTTTATCGACAGCTGTCTCACTGGCTCCATACTGAAGATTAGATGTCTGGCCGATAAGAAAGAATTAGCAACCAGAAATTCCGGAAACGAACCAATCAATAGCCAATAGCTCAACAGATATGTGGAAGAAAATGGGGATGGATTGGGGATATGCTGACGGGACCGTTGGTTGACATGGAGGAGCTTATGTTAGGTGAAGGAGATCAGGGACTATGGGTAAGCGTGGGACCAGCTAATGAGGACTGCAGAGAATAGAGTGGACAAAGTAGAGATGTGCTGCTCAAGCCCCAATTTCCATTTGGAGCCGAAGGGAACAATAATGATCATATAATGCCATTTGACACAGTGTTGTTCCATATGAATGGAGATCCAATTCTCTACTATGCTTTTCCTTCATTTCACCCCAGAATTATACAGCACCTTGTTGAAAGCTGATTGAAAATCTGCCCAAGTTTATGTAGTTATCAATGGATATTATTGCATGATTAAAACGATCAGAAATCCAGAAGAGTTTCGGAATTATGATGGATGGAAATCTTGGTAGTCCAATGATTTAAACAGGTCGCCGAATCGTCTTAATTACACTATCTCCTTTCGTTAACTGAACAAATTCAACTAGTTAGTAAAATCACCAGAAATTGACCGTTTAGATTCCAACTTCCTATTCTTCTTCTACTTCGGTCAATTTGTTCTTTAGTCAGAAACATTTGTGTTGCTTTTTAGTTAATTGTCATGATAGCTTGATATTATCTACGCTTTCAATTTAAGATCATTTGGTGTGTATGAAAGCATGAAATTAAAGAAAAAATCAGTTGGCGCTGAATTTGACAAATGAGATATTTCACAATCTTCCTATTCAGGATGAAGAGATTTTCACTCCGGCCACTACTGGTAGAATGAGAAGAAGGCTGAGAGGAAAAGGAGAGATGCATTCATAATCTATTCTGGCGTCAGTCAGGCATCTTTTTTCCAGCTCACCTAATCATCATCACTTCCTTGTTCTATTCGCCAACATCGTCGAAGTGAATTTCCAAAAACAAAAGCAAAAACATCAAACAATTGACAATACACTGAAAATTGAAAAATGGGAGGAATAAAAATAGAATCGCATTGAAATATTGAACAAAAAATGTTCCTCAGGATGATGATGAATATGGTGATGTTGATGAGGAGGAGGTGGAGAGATGTAAATTGAGCACTACTCTGTGCATTAAAAACTATAAACTCAGATAGAAACAAGCTATACCGGTTAAGGGATCAATCCTGTGGAGCCTTTAAAACAAAACAATTTAGTTTATCTAATACCCTGCCTGCAATGATTGTCAGGTCAAATACATAGGTCAAAGTAGTAGAACGGAGTCAGTCAGACTAGCCAAGCACAAAAACCTAGCATCAAAATCTAGATTAGTTGACCCGAATAAGATAAGAAATCCGGAGAATAGTTCAGCTATAGCACTCACTGCATGCAGTTACACACAACCATACAATGGGATGATGGGATAAGATGACAGTTCGAAAATCTAATATAACAACAGGGTGGAGGGAGAGATTGATAACTTACTGAGGCTTTATTTATCGAATCAACTGAAAATACGTGTAATGGGAAGGAATCTACACCTGTCCAGCCGGACATCTGGAAAATTCTACTACCCCTACGGCAACAAATATTCAGGAATAAATAAAACTACAAAACGACAGTATCGAGGTCGTGTGATTATAATTGATGATATGATTATGAACAACAATTATTTGTGTTCGAAGCCTTGTCATCCAGTAAATAATAATACTGTCTCACCGTGTGATATATCTAATAAATAAATTATTATGAATATTGATAAACCTATATGAACAAGATGGAGGGAGAGAGAGTGATGAAAATACAGCGTGAAGCCTATAAAGGTGAGAAATGAAATGTTTATTCTTAGTGAGTCATGTTCACACACCTATACATGTATATTTCGAGGAAAGAATATCAAACTTATATGATTAGTCCTAGGTGGTGTTAGTATATGTGACAGGGGTGAGCATGTCACATGACGATCTGATTGTTAGTCAGGATTGACAAAAGAAATAGGTGACATTTGATTGGTTGACTTTCATTCTATACTAGTCATCCTCTGCAGTCAACCATATTCCTTCTTACACAGTCCCCTTCTGAGCAAGATGATTGTCGAATGATTGGTGGAGCTAGCATGACAAAAGCAAATGAATTGATAAACACACATTGAGTTGGTCTTGTAGAACTTCTCACCACGTTACCTAATGTTTCAGTTGCCTACTAATCCCATTAATCCTATTAATTTTACATCCTTTTCAGAGATCGACATATTTTATGAATTATTTTATGTGTTGGCCTTATTCATTTTTATCGCTTGGTGGCGAACAGTGATTATAATCACAAACATTTTATCGGATTCCACATGACTATTTTAAGCACTAGGTGCTTTTTAAATTCAGTTTCAGATTTTCCTGTCTACTGATTGGACCGAAGTGCTCAATTTCAGGGTTCGACGTAGTTTTTCCCTGTCATGGCCGTCATAAACAGGTAATTCTTTTCATAGTGACTGTCCCTTTACCTTTCTTATCCGAACTTCCTGTTTATTCGAGTTATTTTTGAGTTTTTCTTAATCCCTATTTACACTACCATACTTTCATATCCGAAATTCCTGTCTATTTTGTCATTTTATTATTTCTACATATTTAATCCCTAACTGCATAAACAATTATTCGTCACATTAGTTATGATCCTACTAGATTTTTTATCCAAACATCCTGTCTATTTTTGTTATTTCTCAGTTTGAGTTTTATCCGTTCCCCTGCTTATTATGGCATTTTAATTCCCAATTGTAATTTTATTAATTTGACCTTTGACCGGAAATTATTCTGGGACTTCCCCACCCATTTATTATAAATACACGAATGTACAGCCTAGTTGATGACTTCGTCGAAAAGAAAATTTTCTTCGCTGAAACCGTCTTATTATTATTATTCCCTATGACATGAAAGGTTGTGTTAACGTCAGTCTTATGGTTCATATCTATTAGATGTTTGATAAAGTTGGTAGTCTGCCACCTGCATCTATCGATTTTCTAAAGTTCATCAGTCTTTCTAACCATTTCGGAATATGCTGTCCCACCCTCACATACAAAGCACGATTAATCTGAACTGGAAACTGAATATTTGTCAACTTCTCTGTTGTTCATTATCGTTCAACAGACAAAATATCACCCAACACAATTTTTTATTGAAATGAGAATTGTGATTGCGTATTTAAAGTACCGCTTCTTCTTTTGCTTCTGCTCTATTCCACTTTTCTTCCAAAAATATTGCCACTGGTTTTTCGAACACCTTATGATGAATAACCCAGGCAATTATGACTTTCAATAATTTCTTGTTAAGTTAAAGCTTACATTATACCTGCCTATCTCTATCATAATCGCGTAGCTGAACTTCTCTGCATTCCAATCAACTGACTCATCGGGAAACATGACACATTGAAGTTAACTAGTCGTTAAGGATGAGTAATCAATAAAATTGGTACTATATGGTCAAAATTAATCTGAGACAAAAATTACATACGAATTAATCAAGTCATTCAGTGAAATGTCCAATTGAAAACATCTTCCCATTTGGGTGGAATATTTAATTTATTTAGTCTAATATGAAACACGATTACTCACACTGTTTTCATGTATGTACCACCCAACCCCTCCGCTGACAGTCTCTTTCTGAATAATTTAATTGGTGTCCAATTTCAAAGACACTGTCATACTTTTCGATAAAGAAAGGAAGACGAAATTTGCAGTATAAAACGATATCATCATTCTATTTCACAAGTTCTCATCAGCTGCACTCCACTACCTGAAATTACAATGGTTATTTAGATGATAATAACATACTTTAATGTTTAAGTGGTAGTGTGGTGAGTGCTACTTATAATCCGATATAAGTAGTATACCAGGAACGAAGTAACAAAATGTTTGGCACACCGAAAAGAGCAATCAAAGAAGAGAACCATGAGAAGAATGTTGCCATATGATGCAGAATCCAAGAAGCTATCGAATGAGACGATATTCGACCAATTCGTCAAGGATGTGGTGAAGATGTGCAAATGGCCGGTTTAGAATATGGTATTCCAAATTTAGCTATGTACCATACGTTTCACCAAATAAAGAATCCTTTCAGTCTCCTCAGTCTTGTCTTCTTCACATTTGGTGTCGCTGCCTCTGTCGGAGATGAAGGTGCCGTGGCCGCAGGTGTTCGAGGATGGAGATGTGCGGACGTTCCTCAGGGACTTCGAAGCTGTCGCGGAGCTGTTTGGAGTGCAGGAGCAGAAGGCGAAGCTGGTGGTCTTGGGAACGCTGCTGAGGGGCCGCGCGAAGGCTGCGTACGACAACGCTCGGGAGCTGGAAGGTGAGGCGGCGTGGGACAAGGTCGTCGAGAGGCTCGTGTGCGAGTTCGACAGCCCTGCGGACAGACAAGAGGCGCTGCAGAAGTTTCGGACGCTGAGACTTGGCCAGGATGGGGATCCGTTGGTTCTCGCAGTAACGTTGACGAATCACCTGCGACGCGCGTTACCCACCCTAGACGAAGATTCACGGGAGCTGTTGCTGGCATCTCAGTTCCTCGAATGCGTCCCGACAGATATCGCTCATCAGTTGCAGCTAGTTGACGCAGCTCAGCCAATGGATGTCTATGAAATGGCCAAGGTGACAAGGCAGATAATGACCTCGCATGTTGCTCCAGTGATGTCGGAGGGCCAAGATTCCAAGAAGATTGAAGACCAGATTGAAGAGTTGAAACAACAGGTGGCAGCTATGCAGAAAAAAACAAACAACAGGTGCTTTGCTTGCGGAGGAACCGGTCACTGGCAGAGAAACTGCCCGAAAAGAAGGCAGAAAAACCTTAAACGATACAGTCTTCCTTCTTTTTCTCGCTCGCGTTTAGAGGTGGTCGGGTTGGTCGAAAGAGGTTCAGTGTACGGGAGATTACGAGTGAACGAAAAAGAAATAGTTTGTTTGATCGACACAGGGGCGGCAGTTTCGTTGATAGGTAGAGAACAGTGTAAGGAAATAAGGCCGTGCACATTAGCAGTTCAGACGGTAGGAGGACATCCGTTGCACATTCTTGGAGTTTCAGACTGCGTTGTAGAGACTGGAGCAGGAAAAATACGATATCCGTTTATTGTAACTTCTGATATAAGACGAACGATTTTGGGAGCAGACTTTCTCAGAGAAGTAGGAGCTGTAATCGATATGAAGAATAGAAAAGTAGTCACAAAACACGGGCAGTTCGCGATACATGAGAATAGTGAAGTTGCTGAGGTGGAAACCACAACCATTGTTCAGCAAGAAGCACCACGTCTAACCACGTTGATGAGTAAATATGCCGGTTTATTCACTAGTGATGGAGACCCATACGGTTATTGTGATAAGGTAAAGCATAACATCCCACTGAAGGATACGGGGAAGACAGTCTTTTCATCGCGACGAGTTCCGGTTCACCTTGAAGAAGAAGTTAACCGACAAATCAGAGAAATGTTAAACGACGGAATAATCGAAGAAGCCGACAGCCCGTACAGTTCGCCAATCCTTTTGGTGAATTTTTTTTTTTTGAAATATAGATTTTGTGTCGACTTCAGACAGCTGAATAGCCTCACCGAAGTAAAACAGTGTGTAATGCCTACCGTAACAGAAACTCTTGATCGCCTTCATAAAGCCAAGTTATTCACCGTGTTCGACCTACGATCGGGTTACTGGCAAATCCCAATAGCAGAAAGTGATCGAAGTAAAACAGCTTTCACAGTCGGGCAGAAACAATACCAGTTTAAACGAATGCCATTTGGATTGGTAGGTGCCCCATTTACATTCAGAAGATTAATGACCTTATTACTGAAGGGTCTGAAGAACGTAGAAGTATATGGAGATGACTTGGTGGTGTATAGTGAGACAGAAAGCGACCATATAGACCACATCGAAGCTATCTTAAAGAGAATTGATGACTTTGGACTGCGTATTAATAAGCACAAGTCCCAAATAGCTAAAAACACGGTTGTCCTCCTGGGTTACAAAGTGGGAAATGGCGAAATACGGCCATTGCCGGAGAAAATCCTGACGGTCAAAACCAGCGAAGTGCCAAATTCAAAGCGAAAGCTGAGACAGTTTTTGGGAAGAGCGGCATTCTACAGCCGATTTGTCAAAAATTTCAATGAGATAGCTAAACCGCTATATACGTTGCTGAGTGACGCGAAATTCATGTGGACGGCAGAGGCACAGCAAACGTTTGAGCGAATTAAAGAGCTGTTAGATGGTCAACAGATGACGTTGAAACTGCCAGCGCCGGGGAAGCAGTTCACAGTTTCTACAGACGCCAGTGATTATGGTATAGGTGCTGTTTTAAGACAAACAGATGGGGTTGTTGAATACGCTAGCCGTGTGTTGACACTTGCAGAACAGAAGTATTCTACGGTGGAAAAGGAGTGTTTAGCTATCGTATGGGCACTAGAAAAATGGAGACCATATCTGATCGGCCGCCGATTTCACATTGAGACCGACCACAAACCTCTTCAGTGGTTGAAAACAGCACGGGATCCACGAGGGAAGTTATCACGATGGATGTTACGCCTACAAGAGTATGACTTCACGATTGGACATATTCCAGGAAAAGAAAATGTAATAGCTGACTATTTGTCGAGATCAGATAATGAGACTGAACTACCAGAAGTAGCGTATGCAGTAAACGCTTTGGAGCAAGATCCTTTACAACTTGTTCGCCACCAGAAGTCGGATCCTACTCTTAAGACAGTCATGCAGATGATACGTGAAGGGAAAGAAATTGAAATGGCAGCAGAGAATAAAGAGTTAAAGATGCTACTGCAGCAAAAACATAGACTCAAACTAAACGCTGCCGGCGTCCTAACTTGGAAAGACAGTGATGGTAGCTGGGTTACAGTGATACCAAAAAGCCTTCGTCGTGGGGTCATTCAAGAATGCCACCAACTAGCCCATACAGGAGTTACACGAACATACGACCTAGTGAGCCAAAGTGCATACTGGCCAAACATGAGAGGCGATATTGCAAACTACGTACTCGCTTGCCCACAGTGTCAATTGATGAAGGGTGATCGGTGCATTCGACCACAGCTACAAACGATACCCGTAACGGTGGTTGGTGACTTATGGTCCGTGGACATAATGGGTCCTTTCCCTCAGACAGCAAGTGGAAATCAATACATTTTAATGATGACGGAACACGCCACGCGGTGGGTAAATGCTGTAGCGATTCCAGATCAGCGCGCCAAGACCGTAACCGAGGCGGTCATTCGACATATTGTGGCGGATCATGGTGTACCGAAAATGATATTGACAGATCAAGGCCCCTGTTTTGAAAGTGAGGAGTTCAAGACTCGTCTGGAGGCACTGGGTATTAAGAGGATTAGAACGACTCCGTATCATCCGCAGACAAACGGCCTAACCGAAAGGAACAATCGTACACTCAAGGAGTGGCTAGCTGCGAAAAGAGGCAACTGGGAAACTGACTTACCGTTGGTATTACTAGCACATCGTGCCACAGTACAAGGGACAACAAAAAAGTCGCCTTTCCAGCTGATGTATGGGAGGAAACCACGCTTACCGGTGCACCATAAGACTTGGCCAACACAACAAAAATGGAACAGTAAGAGATGGACAAATGAGCGGAAACAAGCTATTCAGAATATACAAGAGAAGCGCAAGAAAGACATCGAAAATTATGGCAAGAAACAAATCAAAGCTTGGAAGCTGTTTGAAGTAGGTGACCAGGTGAAATGTAGAGAACGAAAGTATACTACCGGAAGTGGACCAGGATCAGGAAAGCTTCTGCCGAAGTGGGAGGGACCATATGTGGTCACATCGAGACGCGGTCCAGTGTACACAATAAAGAGAGGAGATAAAGAGAAAAGAGTAAACGCCAGTCTGCTACAAAGATGGAGAGAAGAATGTCAAGATGAGGTACCAGAAGAGCAGCAGGAAGAAACGTCTGTGCGGCGATCAAGGCGGTTACAGGAGAGACTTTATAATGAGGGGGCGAGTGTGGTGAGTGCTACTTATAATCCGATATAAGTAGTATATCAGGAACGAAGTAACAAAATGTTTGGCACACCGAAAAGAGCAATCAAAGAAGAGAACCATGAGAAGAATGTTGCCATATGATGCAGAATCCAAGAAGCTATCGAATGAGACGATATTCGACCAATTCGTCAAGGATGTGGTGAAGATGTGCAAATGGCCGGTTTAGAATATGGTATTCCAAATTTAGCTATGTACCATACGTTTCACCAAATAAAGAATCCTTTCAGTCTCCTCACTCTTGTCTTCTTCACAGTAGTAGAGAAGAAATACTATAAAATTGACACATCCATAATGTAAGAATTACAATTTCTAGTGGTTTAAGTTTTCATCATGAATTGATACGCTTTCAAAGTAGAAAAGAAGTGGAGAGGGGTGTAAGACAGAAAACAGAAAAAATTAACAGACATTGTTAGCTTGTAGATTCACATAGCAACTCAAAAAAGAAAAAAAAAGCGGTTACAGTTTATAAGATTGAAATTCGCTCAGTGGGCTGAGATCGCTGAATTAGATAACTAGTTATTAGTCTAATCAAAATCAAAATCCAGTTACCAAGGGAGTGAGAGGTTAATCACACTCTCTTTCTGTATGCATAGGTCTGGTTGGTTTGAATCGTTTGATTGATATCGCTTTGGCAATTCGCAGTAAAGTTGCTGTCTTTTGTCTATTCAATATTTTGAAGGATATAGAAACCTCTACGAGATGACCAGTATCGACAATATGTCTGGTAATTGCAATCTGAGAATATTGGCTTCCTTTCAGACACAGGTTTCTTAGAATATGTTCAGAGAACCGTATTTAAGGCCTTCTTTCCGTCGTTCCAATGCACTTGCTCCCACAAGTGCACGTGAATTCATAAACGCAGTCGGAGGTGACATCAGCAGGGTATTTATCCAGTTTTGAGTGGATCATGGAAGGAGTGGTGTTGTATACTGTTATGAGTTTTGCTGCCGGGAAGCTTCTATTTATTGCTCCTTTCAGTCTTCTGTCAATCTTTTGTGAAACTGCATCTCCTTTGAATGGGAGACAAATAAATATTTTTTTCTTTTCTACAGTTGGATGCTTTCCTTTCTTATCTTTTTCTCTGCTATACTTCTGTATAAATCTTTTAGGGTATTCGTTTTCCCTCAGGCATTTCTCGACGAAATCTTGTTCTTCTTCGACCTTGTTCGGTGTCGTACATTGTCATACACTGGTGATACACAGTTGTCAGGTTCTTCCCCCTATTCTGACACTCCTACGTTGTACAAATTAAAATTTGAGGATAAAAGCAAGTGTTACCCGACTGAGTGATTCAGTCAACTGAGGTGGACACAGTCCATGAAAGTTATGCAAACTAACACAGAACACTAATCATCCTTATATTTAGTCAACAGTGAAAATTATTTCTCTGATTAGTAAAGTAAATTAGTCGAGTGGAAAAATTCGTTCTCAGACAATTAGTTCCACATTTATTGATTTAGTTGGTGAAGGGAATTAATTCATTGTATGCTTTTTCGTCAGGACAGTGTCATTTCACCGAATTGATACAATAGGAGATGATGTGAAGTCAGGTTTTTCACCTGGTTCATGGGAAACAGTTTCCGTTGTCGGCCGACAACTACGTGTGACAGTCATAATGCAAGATTATGTGTTGTTATTCATCACAGTGAAATAGTTTCATGTTGTGATTAACAAATGTGTCATGACGACTTTCTAATGGTTGCTGTCATCAAAATTTAGTCCTTTCCATCCTTAGATATGGCAGTATTCATGAGACATTTGTCACAGACTCTGACACAATCAACTGTTTTGTATTCAGTGTAGAATGTCGTGATGTGAAAGTTACTTCTCACAGTTATGAAGTAAATTTTGGATTGACTGTGAATGAGGAATTACATTATGCCTATCCTTTGTGGTCTTTGTGTGTGTTGAATCCAATCAGTCAAATTACATCAGATCTTTTAATAAAGCATGAACAGAGGTGGTTTGTGAAGAATAAGGCAGTACCATAATTCATTTCGTCAGCTCCACATCAACTGCGTACAGACTAAGGGAATTATGAAGTTTATGTACAGAACAATTCTAAGACACTTGCAAATATTACATGACAGCAGACTCCAAGCTTAATAGAGACTGCTGAGAAAATTACCTTTATAGGGCTGAAACGAAAAGTAAGTGCTTATATACAATGGCAATGGAAGATGTCAAGGCTCAAATGTCAAAGAAATCACAACGGAAAAAAGCCT
Organism: Trichobilharzia szidati; assembly: GCA_944472155.2. Classification (NCBI taxonomy): domain Eukaryota; kingdom Metazoa; phylum Platyhelminthes; class Trematoda; order Strigeidida; family Schistosomatidae; genus Trichobilharzia; species Trichobilharzia szidati. The sequence goes on along the minus strand of OX235271.1, from coordinate 3,942,598 downwards.
GTCTTCATCAAACTTGATTTTAAAGGTGAAAATATTGTAGCAGTGGTCAGCAGAAGATTGGGTAGATGACTAGCCACAGCCTATCCTGCAGCTAATTCTATTTGTGTCTGTCGGATGACATGCTCTCCAGTGATGTCAGAAGTCGATAGATACTTTTCTCATGTTAACTCCAATTGTGTATAAACATTTACGTATATTTACGGCTGCAGTTACATTTGGAGAACAGAAAGAAGGGCACACCTATGATTCGCTGAACATGTACCCAAAACCTATGTCTCAAGGGAGCAAGCGTCTATAATAGTGTCATTACTAGATATCTCCTTGATACGAGTCATGAGGTGAAAATCGCGAAATCCTTTAAAATCATCAGTGGACGGAATAGCTCATTTCTCTTCAAGTTTTCGGAAGCAATCTCTATCATATGCTGGAAACCCTATTTATGTGTTCAGAAGGAAGCAGTGATCAGTCTTTCCTTGCCAACCTGGTAACTGGATGTCTTTATTCCCTGTCTCCTTCATTTGATTACGTAATCTTTGGCTTTAACCTCTCCCCTCTTTTGATATGGTGTAACCCCGCTTGTCTCTTGTTTTTATGATTTGAGTTGAGCTCAGTGCATTGTCATCCAATTTATTAGTTACTCATCTCACGTCTTTATTGCTTAACACCTTTACCATTGTATGTATACAAACTTTAACTGCCTCTGTAAAAACTATATAAGCCTAATTTTCTGAACACTGTTCATTATTTCCGTAACCTTCGGTCAACTGACATCACGTAAAATTTGCAAGCATGTTAAAACTTTTCTGTAAATAAGCTTAATAATAATTTATTTAGGCTGTAAACAGCTGATGAGAAGCCAAGGAAGTAAACAATGATGGTACCATGGTCTTATTCTGCCATAAATGATGTTCTTGCTTTATTCAAATCCATAAAGAAGAATAAATGTATGAATTGGCAAATGAGTTGTGCAATAGAAATAAGATCATTATTATATTATTGTTTTATTTAATTCCTACAGGAACATAGAGCTTCAACCGCATGTGTCCATTGCCTTCGGTACTCTACCAACGTTTTCACCTGGCTCCACGTCTGCCCACATGCTTTCATCTCCTCTTCACAACACCTCCTCCTCCATGTCACCGTCGTACTGACGATCAACTAACTCGCCACTTCCCGTTCGAGTTCTACTCGAGTGATGGGCTGAATTGCAGGTGATGTCACTTGATGGTAACTAATAGATTGAGTTAAACTCAAGTAACAGAAAAAAGAGACGAACGAAGTACTTTTCAGCGAAGAGGAATAGGTGAAAGCCAAAGATTACGCAATGAAGTGGAGTAGAGAGGGATTAAAGACAATGAGTGATCAGGGTAATCAGTGGCTTATAACTATGTCTTCCTGAACACATAATTGGGGTTTCAGGCAAACTTGTAGAGAATTGAACCATTTTGTCTATTGCTAATTTTAAAGGACTTCTTGGTATCTACCTGATGAAGAGTTTTACTGAGACCCCTATTTATTAACTGAGAACATATTCTACCCCAATGAATAAATCTTACTCATATATAATTGTTATTTATTTCATGTTATTCTTTTTGGAGACAGTGTATTCTGAACGCCTATGAATAAAGTATCTTATTTGAAAAACTTTGTTCAATGAGTCTGCACTACTTAAAAAGTGAGATGTACAAAACATGATTTGAAACACGATCCACCTCTTCAGTTAAATGACTCTTTCCTGAGGATATCTCTCTCAAAGTGTCTGAAGAAAACCATGGATAGTGTATGCTCAACTATACTTAAACACATATGGAGAAAATTCCCCATTGACACAAGGTAACTTATTTGTTGCATCATAACATGAATATAAACATTTGAAATTTACTCCAGACATCTGTGCTTTGGTATAATTACTTCTTAATGACCTCTGCTAATGACTAAAGTGTCGCAATTCAACTTGGTTAAACTGCGAAAGATTTAGTAGATGTTAGCGAATAGGACTTGGCAAAGAAATATTGATCGGTTAAGTTAGGATAATAGACTCAAGCAATCACGGAGAAGCTTTAATACATTGGCATTTGAGACGATGGGTCCTGGCTTAGTGCCCCTCTAAGAATACCATAACTAACTGTGGACCCAGTTTCATTCAACTGATGAATCCTAAGTTGGGAGGAATTCCTTTCCTCGACTGATAACACTAATAATAAAGCTTTGTTTGAGAAATACATTAACACATGGTACGGAAACTCGCAGAGTATTTAGTTGAAGAAATTTCCTCTTCATACATGATGTGTAGGTAAAATAATGATCTGCAGTATACCATGTGACGGAGGTGATGAAAATACCCACGCACCAACAATGAAAAACCAGCAGTAATCACCATCAACGGAAAAGAGTTTACCTCCTTCACTTATCTGACCGTGCGTCGGTGGCACAGCGGTTAGGACGCTTGCCGACTATACACATGGTCCGGAGTTCGATCCCCGGCTACGAACGCAATCCTTTAACTCGCTAAGCCAGTAATAAGACCGGTAAAGAGGATGGTTGAGCATGAGGCTAACAACCCTATCACGTAAACATAAACACTGCTACAAAGTCTTCATGCCCCTAGCTTGAAGTCCTATGTTCCACTGGGAACGTGAAGGAATAAAAAGACTTATCTCACCAGGCAGCATCATTTCAACTACAGGGGAAAGGATAAAGCTGTCAAAACCAGACAACATTGGAAAGGCAATATGCAGTACTGTGAACAGTTAGTAAATTTACACTGCACTCAGCATAAATAACAAGATCCGGTTTTTCAACACAAATATGAAGTCACTTCTTTCATATACGTCAGCGGCTTAGTGCATGCGTCACGGAAAGCATTTTCAACAGGCGCCTGAAGAGTTTTATCGACAGCTGTCTCATTCACTGGCTCCATACTGAAGATTAGATGTTTGGCCGATAAGAAAGAATTAGCAACCAGAAATTCTGGAAACGAACCAATCAATAGCCAATAGCTCAACAAATATGTGGAAGAAAATGGGGATGGATTGGGGATATGCTGAAGGGACCGTTGGTTGACATGGAGGAGCTTATGTTAGGTGAAGGAGGTCAGGGACTATGGGTAAGCGTGGGATCAGCTTAGGAGGACTGCTGAGAAAAGAGTGGACAAAGTGGAGATGTACTGCTCAAGCCCCAATTTCCATTTGGAGCCCAAGGTAACAATAATGATCATATAATGCCGTTTGACACAGTGTTGTTCCATATGAATAGAGATCCAATTCTTTGCTATGCTTTTCCCTCATTTTCCCCCAGAATTATACAGCACCTTGTTGAAAGCTGATTGAAAATCTGCCCAAGTTTATGTAGTTATCAATGGATATTATTGCATGATTAAAACAATCAGAAATCCAGAAGAGTTTCGGAATTATGATGGATGGAAATCTTGGTAGCCCAGTGATCTAAAAAGGTCGCCAAATTGTCTTAATTTCACTATCTCCTACCGTTAACTGAATAAATTTAACTAATTAGTAAAATCACCAGAAATTGACCGTTTAGATTCTAACTTCGTCTTCTACTTCGGTCAATTTGTTCTTTAGTCAGAAACATTTGTGTTTTCATTTGGTAAAAAGTCATGATAGCTTGATATTATCTGCGCTTTCAATTCAAGATTACTTGGCATGTATGAAAGCATAAAATTTTAAAAAAAAGATCAGTTGGCGCTGAATTTGACAAATGAAATATTTTCACAATCTTCCTATTCAGGATGAATAGATTTTCACTCCGGCTACTACTGATAGAATGAGAAGAAGGCTGAGAGGAAAAGGAGAGATGCATTCACAATCTATTCTGGCGTCAGTCAGGCATCTTTTTTCCAGCTCACTTAATCATCATCATCTATCACTTCCTTGTTCTATTCGCCAACATCGTCGACGTGAATTTCCAAAAACAAAAGCAAAAACATCAAACAATTGACAATACATTGAAAATTGAAAAATGGGAGGAATAAAAATAGAATCACATTGAAATATTGAACAAAAAATGTTACTCAGGATGATGATGAATATGGTGATGAGGTGGTGGAGAGATGTGAATTGAGCACTGTCATTGTTTGCATAAAATCTATTTTGAATTAGAAGACACCGTTGTCATTCATTCACTTTAGTTTAAGGATACGTGGGTGGTTTGGGGAGGGTGAGGAGAGACATTCACTTTTATATACTTGTAAATTAGACTATCAGAGAGGCGGTCATCACTTTGTAGTTGACAGGATGACAATAATTCATTTCATCAAACAATCTCGTGTTTGTATCAAGAGTTTAAAAAGAGAAAAAAACAGGGAAAGTTTGGCTAAATGACAACTGATCAGATGTTGATGAATCTACTTCCTCCTAAGTGATATACACAACTGTTAGTAACTCAACTGAAAGTTATGGCGGAAAGTTATAGCCTCCTCCTCCCTGGAGGCAGTGGATTTAGGTTCCAGTGGCTGAATGGCATACGAGTTTGCCTTGTAACTGGAAGGTCCTGTGTTCGAACCCCAGTGGGTTAGTACTGCAAATGATTCCCAAACTGGGCTGACGAAACATCTGTCCAGTAATTCCTGATTTTCATGTCGCTATGGCGGAGTGGCTAATGCGTTGGACTAGAAATCCAATGGGTTTTCCCCGCTCAGGTTCATAAAGTGCTCGCGACGTGGTGATTTTAGTGCGTTGGTGGCACAGCGGTAGAATGTTCACCGACCACATATGTGGTTCGGGGTTTGAGGCCCTGCTACGGACGCACTCCTTCACCTCGCTAAGCCAGTAATAAGATTGATAAAGAGGGAAGGTTGGACATGGGGCTAGCGACCCCATATCGTAAAAATAAACACCAGTGCTGCCGCGGCTTCAAGCCTCTATCTTGAAGGTGCCCTATGTTCCACTAGAGACGTAAAGGAAGAAAAAAATAAAATGGTGAACTCGGATGTTGGATATACTTCCTTCGCATTGGTCTTCTCATATCATCACTGAGTTTAATATTAGTTAGTGAGTTTCCAATGTAGTTATTCTATAGCACGGAAAACCTGACCATTTATCGACTCGACAGCTTTGATTGTTAACTTATACAAATAAGATATTACTATTATAATTTTCCCTGGGTTCCGAGCAGAAAATAAGGCTTCAACAACACGTCTCCACTTTGTCCTGTTGTCTGAGGTCCTTTTAGTTGGCTTCACGATTGCCCATAGTCTCTCATATCCTCCTTACACGATCTATTTCATGTCACTCTTGGACACATGCGCAATTCCTCGTTTCCTCTTTGGGCTCCATTCCACCAGTGACCTTGCGCACGATGTTCCTCAACTGTCTCTTCAGAATGTGACCAATCCACCAGCATTTCCTTCAGCATATTTGTCGAGCCATAGGTTTTTGATTGGTTCAATCCCAGAGTTCCTTGTACCTAATCCTCTCTTACCGACCATCTAATCATTAGTATAGTGTGAGAGAAGGCAGCTGTTGATGAAAGTCTTCAGAGAACTGTTGGGATTACTTTACGTGACGCTGAATGCAGCAGATTTCCAAACTGACTTCAGTGCGATGAACGTCTGTCTTAACTTTCTGATCATGACTGCTTTTGTATGCGTTGGTGGCACAGTGGTTAGGACTCTCGCCGACCATGCACATGGTCCGGGGTTCGATCCCCTGCCGACGCACACCCGATATCTATGGTCGGCCTGCAAAATTTGGGCTACCGATATCCATGCTGAAAATGCCATACTTGTACTGAAAATACGGTGTGGCATCAAGCTGTAATCAAAATAAAAAATATAGTCATCCAGGCTGTCGTCCGTAGCCTAAACGATGCTGTATAGTGGGATAAGTGAAGGAAGTGACCTCTTTCAAATTTATGCAGTTGGTAGTGATTGTTACCTGTTGATTTGCGTCGATGAGTATCTTCATCACCTCCAACTTCCATATGTTCAGTCGAAATACTGTCTTTTCTGTTTCTTCTGTCAGCCTGTTTGCATTCGCCTACAAGTCGTTGAGTTTATGTGACACTGGACGTAAATCACCCGTGTCTTGCAGACCTTATGGAGTCTTCTTCTCGGTTCAACGTATTCCTGTCTTCCCGCTCTCCACGCATGGTGTGCAGCATAATTTAACCCAGCACAATTAGGAACATAGTCGGTGATATTAGGTGGCCTTATCTTACTCCTGTATTCACTTCAAAGGCTTCGCTGAGTTTTCCGTTATGGATCACTTGACATGTGATGTTGTCATACAACTGTTGAGTGAAGTTGATAAAAATTTAGGGCACTGCATAGCGTTGAAATAGTTTCCAAATTAATTCATGGTCAACGCTGTCTGTCGAAGGCCTTTTCAAAGTGGATGGAGTTGAGGTAGAGATGTGACTGCCATTATATGCCGTGTTCGATTGTGATGCTTAGATTTCCAATTTGATCAGCACATGATTTGCTTTGCCTAGTTTCATATTGTTCTCCGGCGGAACGGACGGAGTCCCGCATCCAGTGCTTGTTTCAGTCTTTCCTGGATAACGCCATCCGATATTTTTCTTGGTGTGGATAAGAGCATGATTCCAAACCAGTTCTCGCACAGCCTTAAGTCGACCTTCATTGGTAGTTTGACAAGATAGCTTTCTCAATCAGAGTACTTTCCTTCTTCCAAACATTTTGCAGTAGTGGCATTAACATATTGACTGTGGTCTCTTCATACGTTTTCAATGCTCTAGGAGGAAGTCCGTCTTTTCCTGTCGCCTTCCCAGCTGACTTTCATCAGCTTCATTGCATTCAAGGCTACTGCTTTTTTCGGAAGGAGGACTGGTGTCCACCGGCAGTCCTGTGCTTGATGCTGGCGGTATTCTTGGTGAGGTGCAGGTGATAGGCGATTCAGGAGTCCTTTAAAATGATCAGCCCATTGTTTTATTTGTTTCGCCACATCTGTGATCAGGTCCCCTCCATTATCTTTCATTGTTTTTATCTGTACTCTGCTCTTCCTTGATAAAGACTTTATTTTCTGATACAGTGAACATAGTATACACTTTCCTACTGCTCTGATCGGTATCGAAAAACGACAGGTGAATATATCATGCTCTGAAAGATGAATGCTGATTCTTGTGTTAAGAGTACAAACAGTTTATTGTCCTAAATATCTGAATGTCCCTTCACTTTTTCTGTGTCATTATGCTTTAGACTCAGAGAATAGTTTGGACACAAAAAGTGTTCTGTTGAATTTCTAAAGTAGTTCAGTTAGATTTCTGATGAATTCCTGACATATTTGTTTGAGTTAGTTAGCATTTTCTGTCGACTGACGTTTGTTGGACCCCTTATGATTTGGGTGTTTTCAACATGTCAACTGCTAGTACTGACGCTTCGAAGTTGGTGTCCACAGGTTCTCATGATTTTAAGTGGGATCCAGGAAGCGCATCGCATCTTATTTCGAAACTTGTCAGTTGCATGTTGCCTCATCCTTCAGTGATTGATGATATTCCAAGTAGGAGCCAAAATATCAACAGACGATGGACATTTTGGTCAAATACAGTTCAATCATTAGCGTCGGTGGCATAGCGGTTAGGATACTCGCCGACCATGCACATGGTCCGGGGTTCGATCCCCGGCCACGGGCGCACTCCTTTACCTAGCTGAGCCAGAAATAATGCTGGTGAAGAGGAAAGGTTGGACATGGGGCTAGCAACCCCATCCTGTAAAAATTAAAAACTGCTACAGAAACTTCAAGCCACTAGCTTGAGGCCATATGTTCCACTGGAACGTGAAGGATGAGAAAAAAATACAAATCAGTCATTATTATTATTCCCTTGCGTTCCAAGTGGAATATAGAGCTTCAACAACACATCTCCACTTTGTCCTGTTTTCTGCCGTCCTCTTCAGCTGGGTCCACGATTGACCAACTCTCTCATCTCGTCCTCGCCACACGATCTCCTCCATGTCACCCTAGGACGACCCACTCGTCGCTTCCCATTGGGACTCCACTCGAGCTACGGCCTGGCCTGCGATGTCATTCGACGGCCTCCTCAATGTATGCCCAATCCATCTCCACTTTCTCCCACATATTTGTTGAGCAATCGGCCCTTGATTGGTTTGTTCCCACTCTTTCTTGTTACTAATTCTTTCTGGCCAGCCATTTGATCTTCATTATGCAGCCAGTGAAGGCAGATGTTGACGAAAGTCTGCAACCAGTTAGAAATCCTTTTCGTGAACAAATCAGTCATGGTGGAATATAAATTAACTTTAACAATGAACAACTGAGACGTGGCCTTGAAGGATAACTCTTCAAGGTTTGAAACTGTGATTCTTGAGTATGATTCTCAATGGGTAAATCACCGATCTCCTGGATTCCGTCTTCATCCAACTGACTAGTCATAAATGCCATCCAATTCTCTATTCTCATTATTCGCACTTGTTCAATAGAACGAGTTAGCCCAAAACGATGGAATTTCTATCCATACATTTAGATCCCATTGTTACACATAAATTATCGCATTTTATGTTCATGAACAACAGAGTTTTCTACTGTATTTGACAGAATAATAAAATCGATTTTAAGCTGATTTTATCCGCCAGGTTGCTAGGCTACATACATTAACACAACAAGTGTGTCCATATTTTAGCTCATTTACAATCTTGGATATTTTGTAGTCGCCTAGCAGGATACCATCAACCTGATTTCAATTTCATTCCCCCCCCCCACGCCACACACACATACACCCTCGTTAAAAGAATTCTCGTCAAAAAATAAACAAACTTGAAATTATTCAGCTGTACTGAATTAGTCTAGAAATCTAAACGTACTTTAATATCAATTTGCCCCTGGATGGATAATGAGATAAACCTGACTAGGGAAGAAAGTGAAGGAGACTTAATTGATTGTTAAGACAGTTGATGATAATTTTGATGTAGGAAGGATATATTTCCTATCCAACACATTCTATCTAGACGTTTACAACTTTTCACATGAACACATAAACCCATACAACATCACGTAATTATGTGTAGACAGTTCTGTTACACTGACTCGTAATGTTGCATGCCATCTGACTATCTCTCTTCTTAGGGTAGAAATTACGCCTTACCAAAAGTGTTACCAGAAACACTCACAGAATCACAAATATGTACAAATCCGTTTTTCAGAATACATCTAAACAGAATGTACTGATTCATTTGAAGCACATAACCTTGAAGAATGCATGGATGGATGGATCTATGGATGAAGTGTGCAGGTAAAACAATAAATGAAGTGAAGTGAGAGTGGGCGTAGATCACTGATTGGTTAAACCATTAGAGTGACCTTGTTTTTAGGTATTGATTGTGAAATATTTTCAAATTCAATAAAAATGATACAAACTAACAGTTTATTTATTTTGTGAATACATTTCAAACTGTCTGATCACAGGGTCTGTTTATGTTATGATGAATACCATTCATATTAAAAAAATGAAGTGAGTGTCAGGTCAAATGAAATAAACAAAATGTGATAAGGGATTGCACAAGTGACATGAAAATACCTTGATAGACAACACAGGTATACAGATGGGTTGGCAGCTTTGTCTATCACAAAGCTTCTTACTGATGATAGGACTGATGAGACTGATGTCGAAACTGCCTTCAAGTTGATATACGAAAGCAGATAAGTGTGATCGTCATCCGTAGACAACCGTAACAAGGAAAGGCATTAAAATTACCCCAATAGTCAAATGATGTACTGATATGAATGTTAAATTCAGACCTATTGCAATCACTTCTCCTTTTTTGAAAGTGATGGAAAAATTACTTTAACTGAACCTTGAACCTTCCTTGAAAAGTTTTAATGTCCCCAAACAGCTTGCTTATAAACAGGGCAGAAGTACTGTAGATGCTGCTACTCAGACACAGGAGACAAATGTGTTCGATGTACATCCTTTGAGTACACATCCGCTTTCGACTTCGCAAGCTTACCTTGACACAAACTGAGTTGTGAGTTGTTAACTGGTTGCATTCTTACCTCTCTAACAAAATGCGGTATACTGCATTGCTTAGTGAAGCTGGAGTCCTACAAGTTACTGTCCTCTGTCCTCCTCTTTCTTCTTATATGACTTGCCTCTTTGAGATGAAACCAACATCGTTAAATACCCTGGTGATCTGACTGTCTCTATCTGATTGTTCCAAACTCAATAGCGTTTCGTCAGACTTCAGTCAGTGGTCTAAACTAAATGGTCCTACCTTAAATCCCCCTTCGGAATGTCAGACACTTAACTTCACCTTCACGCATACACGTGATCTACACAAGTCGTTCGTACAAGATCTGCTTGTAGTATAGAGGTCACTGAAATAGTGTTACTAAGTCAAGCATAAAATACCATTGGAATATTTCAATCTTCTGACCTGTCGTGATCATCCCATATCTTATTGATTTCTGTATTGAGAGGTTGAGATAATCAGGTAGGTATGACTCAACTTCTAATTTTACAATTTGTTAACTCTTGCATCTTACATATCGTTGTTTACTGCCCGCTCCCCCCCCCCAACATCTTAGTCTTCCTTTGGTTATTCAAAAACGACTGTGTCTTATTTCGAAGAGTAATAAAAGTTGTCAGTAGGGCAAGTGGTGTGCCACTAAGTCAGCTAGTCACTAATGTAGTCGACAGGCAAGTGAACTGATGCGACAAATGATCTGAATCCATATTTTGTCAGAGTTTCAACACCCTGTCTATCCTCAAATTTCCGACCTCTTGGCATCTCATCTGGTAGGACTAGAAGTCATCATGAAAGATTATATGCTTG